>JAFBJS010004623.1:8377-172186 GCA_016785265.1 Paraplagusia blochii
GACCAGATTTGTGAGCGTAATTTTGCAACGTCACTCCGTCCCCAGCCAATCAAAAGTTTCACTCATTTGCAGCCAATCACACGGTAGTCTCCCCACGAGGGGCCGTCTTTGACGTCACTAAACTGCGTCCAAGAACCAAGTTTATGTCCTACAATAATGGCGAGCATTCAAGTGTAAGTATCATGTGATAACATGCTTACATACTTACACTCAAACGCTCGCCATTGCCGCTTCCAGACACCATTATTGTAGGACTTGAACTTGGTTCTTGGACGCAGTTTAGTGACGTCAAAGACGGCCCCTCGTGGGGTACACTGCCGTGTGATTGGCTGCAAATGAGTGAAACTTTTGATTGGCTGGGGACGGAGTGACGTTGCAAAATTACGCTCACAAATCTGGTCGGCGTAAAATGAGTCTCAAAAATACAAATTAGCGTGCGCGTAGTTTCACAAAGTAAAAGCCTGTCTCTTATACACATCTGACTGGAGTTCAGATGCACAAACGTATTTGGAAGAATTCACAAATGTATATTGACGTGTGAAGCGTTGTTTGTGTGCTCTTCTCAGAATACGCACGCGGATCCGTGTTTACGCGTGTGTTCTTTTTGAGACTATTCTGTCTCCATAAAATCTGCCCCGATAATGGGAACTGTTAGCTATGACAAAGTCACATTCAAAACTGTGTCCCCCGAAACACACAGTCACCATCCTGGTACCATAAGTCTCAATGGAGGATCCATTGGCGGCGCTCAAGCGCGGGCCACTGCCCCGGGCCAACAAATCCACCTAGTCCAAAGGGTCTTCTGTGAGCCTGAGTCGACCAGATACTGTCTTCCTTAAAGAGCTCCTAACGAGCGCCGGCTGCGTCGTTTCCCGGCGTCTAAAACGTGCATGGAGGGACGCAGCGGTGAGCTTTGGTGCCTAAACATCTGTGGAAAAAACACAGGCTGCTTCTTCGTCTGCTGGTAGTGGTGGTAGAGACTCCAGCCATCATTGCCGAATCTGCGACATCCAACGCCGACTGTGGGGACTCTAGTACATTCTGTACCAAGGTGTTTTTGGACGTCAGTAGGATTCGGTCTGCCTCCATCGCCAAGGCCAGGTAGTGACAGAAGTCTATCCACTCTCTCTGCTGCAGACAGGCTGAATCGGCGGAGGAGAAGCTGCTTCAGCGCACCGTGGCAGGGTGCGTATCAGCTGCATCACCCTGCACGTAGACTGCAGGTCTAGTGCCACAACTACCAAATAGTACCTGGCGTTGTCAGCCGTAATTCCTCGTAGGTGGAAAAGTGCCTAAATATACTCAAACCACGGAGCCGTTGCTGTACCAGAAACCCGGGAGCTTCACTGTTGTCAAACGAAAATAATGTTCTCCCAACACGGAAGAGGAGACACTTTCCTCTGTTTCTCCAAACATGTTCCTGTCAGGGTCACCAATGTGGCAGGATGAAAGGAGATGGAGAAGTGGATGAAGTGAACATTTTATTAGGAGGCTTACAGGAAAGAGAGCACATGTGCCCCACACCACAACCTTTATATAATCTCTCAGATGATTACCCATGAATCACCTGGGTGAGAGACTGCCCCTTTAAGTGCCCGCCACAATACCAGACTTAATGCATTCTATAAATAACTATGATCAAAATAAACACACTACTTATAATATAAGTTATGGAAAAATGGCACATTCCTTTTTTACCATTTTGTCTTAAACAGTTTTATGATTCTTTGTGCAGCATTTGATGTAAACAAGAAATGTCTAGTGTTGGACAGAATAACTTTTCAAAAACATTGATTAACATTATCGTCCGGGCTCATTCAAACCTCACAACAATAGGCAATATAAATGGGCACAGATAGAAACAGCTAAAGTATAAGACTAAAAAGACCTCTTTAATAAGAGAAAAAAAAACATTTCAGCATCGCCACAATGTAAATGACTCTTCTCTTTGATGACATCAGAGACGACACAGAACGGTGTTTCACTGGCAAATGTCAGAGAAATACTTATTTCGAATAAAATTAGTGCTGACTTAGAGCTGGACGGTATACCGTTTGCAACGGGATACTGGTAATTTTTATTTTTATGATATGAATTTTGCATTTATCCCCATACCGGTATGTGTGCATATGTCGGGAACACATGGAGGCGGAACGTTGCACAGTGGTAGATTGAGCGAACAGTGTTGCACCAAACAAACCAACTGTGCACAAGAGCGGTAGTAGTAGTAGTGGCAGTACAGTGAGTTGACCGGTCGGAGAGAATGGAGGGAAATAATTCTAACACACTCATTCCAAAAAAAGGAGCGGTGCCTGTTGTATGGAGGTACTTTGGATTTGAGAAATCCGACTTGGACCAAACACGGGTAATTTGCAAAGGTTGTCGAGCTATTGTTTTAGCCGGCGGCGGCAACACAAGTAATTTGTTTCACCACCTCCGCCATAAACATATCCTGGACTACGAAGATTGCATGAAAATGAAATCTGCATCTTCTCCCCCGTCCCTGCGTAGCGTTGGCACTGCAGAAACACATAACACTACATAGACGTCCCTGGTAGGCGCGTTTGCTAAAGGGGTCGTCTTTAAAAAAAAAAGCAAACTGTGGACTATTACCAACTCTATGACACTCCACTTAGCCAAAGACTTTTATTATTTGTTATAAATGTTAATAAATCTATAAATGTTAATAAAGTCTACATGGATGCAACTTGTTTATGAAGTATTCACTTTGCAGTCACAGAGGGCACATCTCTCTTACATTGCAGTCATCTTTAAATGATGTTTTCAAGTTGCACAAAATAACGAATTCTGTATTTTCACTGCAACTGTCTGGATCATTCATTCTGATTTCTGCACCTCATTACAATTTTGAGTGCCTGACACTCAATTCTTTGTGAACAGCAACATTTTGTGGGACCATTAAAACCAGGGTTAATAACTATAATTATTCTTGTTTATAATTATTCTAAACAATTAGGAATTGGGGTTAACACGTAAAAAACAATACCGTCAAATACCGTGATAATTTCTAAAAATACCGTGATATCAACTTTTGGTCATACCGCCCAGCTCTATGTTGACATTACAGTAGCCCAGCTACAGAAATTCCACACGTTTAGTAAAACAGCATCTTGACTGGGAGAGAACGGCCAGTTCTCAAGGACGATGAACTCTGTGAAGTTTGTCTGATTTCTTTTGCTCTTCTCTGTTCTTTACTGTATTTAACTCTTTTGCTCTTGTCTGTTCTTTACCATATTTAACTCTGAGTCTTTGAGAGAGAGACAGCTGCTCCATGATAAAGTATTAAAATCTTACCCCGACCCTCACATGACCAGCTCCTTGCAGTCACTAAGAATTACAATTTTCTATCCACAAAAAAACTCCAGACCACTTACATTTACAGTAGTATTCCTCATTGTAGCTGTTCCTTGACATCATTAATCACGTGCCGGTCAGAGTGTCAGTACTGCTGACTCAGTTCCTCATGAGGAAGTCGTATTTCCCACGGCCTTGCATTATTGGATTAATAATATCTGTGGAAAAACCGACACCGATATAATACGATATTAAAAATTATGCTTGTATCGGCTTGATATTTATAGGTGGACCGATATGTCAGACATCCCCAATAAAAACACAATCTTCCTCGCCTCCTTTCGGTTTCTCCCTTTTTAGGGGTTGCTACAGCAAGTTAACATTTTCCATTTCACCCAGTCCTCTGTATCCTCAACTGTAACTCCAACTTCATCCTTGTCCTCTCTCACTACATCCATAAATCTCTTCTTTGGCCTACCTAGTGGCTAAATTTTTAGCATTCTTTTACCAATTTAACTGCTAAACATGTCCAAATCATGTTAATGTAACTTGTTGTTGACATATGACTTTTACTGTTTAGGTAAGAGAGGTGGCTCTGACAGCAGCACATAGTTTCTTAAAGTCTTCACATAATAGTACTGAATGCATATAAGTAGATTTGTGATACAGACCTATTGCAAGAATTTGTTTGTATCAAACATTTTCACAGTAATCCATTATTATTTATTATGTCATTGTAGTAACAGAACATTTTATTATAAAATGTGTTGATCTGATAAGGCAACCTGTGAGTGCAACTTTGTGTAATGTATTATATGTTGTTTTTGTGAGAACAACATTTTGTGATGATCACTTTTTATATAATCTATTATATTAACTGGGGAAGAATGGTATTCAGAAAAGAGTTGTAAAGATTTGTACTGTGAATTCTCCTGTAGTGGGACTAACAAGGGGCTGATATTAATTTCTTTTTACATTTTTAACAAAAGCTTATCAGCAAGTCATACTAACCTAATATACATTTTAGGAGATTAGTTGCAACTGGACCTATTCTTGGGGCATGGAAGACTTTTCGCACAACTGAGGAATTTCAACAGTTTCAAGCTTCTACAAGAAGTCCTGTTGCTCAAACTAAACACTTTGGACATAACATAACAGAACTGGATAAATGGGAGTCTTCACAGACATTATATATTAGGAATACAAACATTTTATCGGTACATACGTCTATTATTTCAACAACATAAAACCTGTTATGAATAGCATTGATGAAGGCATGCCCAAAAGAAATGTGATGAGCTACGTGAAATTTTTAACCTGTATTATCTTAACAAACAGTGATGGAACAAAATGAAATCTTGATTGAAACAAAAGAAAAAAGACTGAAAACAAAATACCAAAATAATTTTTTGTCAGTTATTAGTGCCATTGCATTTTTGGCAATGAGTGTGAACTAAACCTCAATGAAATCAAGGCACTGCAATTCCAAAATGAATATCTCAGAATATTTCAATGAAGGAAACTATTACAAAATTATGTATAAGTCAGTGGTTCTTAACCTCGTTGGAGCTACCGAACCCCACCAGGGCCATGTTGCATTCACTGAACCCTAGTTTAGTAGGGTGAGTTGGTGTGTGTTGATCTCCATGGTGTACAGTCATGGCCAATTGTGTTGAGAATGACACAACTATTCATTTTTACAAAGTCTGCAGTTTCAGTTTTTATAATGGAAATTTGTATATACTTCAGAATGCTATGAGGAGTGATCCACTCAACTGCAATTATTTGCATAGTCTCTATTTGGCTTGAAAATGATTTTTATCACTAAAACCACATTTCCACTGGATTTCAGCCCTGCCACAAAAGACCAGCTAACATCATTTTAATGACACACAGGTGTCACACACATTAATACAGGTGTCACACACATTAACACAGATGTAGGTGATGATGAGGACAGCACTGGAGATCAATCTCTTTTGTTTGAGTGACTGGATACTTGAAACTGGAAGATGGTGCCATTGTTACTCATCGGTTAGTCATGGTTACCAGCAAGGAAACACATGCAGCTATCATTGCATTGCACAAAAAGGGCCTAATGGGGAAGTTTATTGCAGCGAGTTAGATTGCACCTCAGTCAACTGTCTATAGGATTATCAAGAACTTCAAGGAGAGAGGTTCAGTTGATGCCAAACAGGCTCCGGGGCGCCCAAGAAAGTCCAGCAAGCGGCAGGACCGTCTCTTGAAGTTGTTTCAGCTATGGGATCGGGCCACCACCAGTGAAGAGCTTGCTCAGAAATGGCAGCAGGCAGGTGTGAGTGCATCTGCACGCACAGTAAGGCGCAGACTTTTGGAGGATAGCCTGGTGTCAAGGAGAACAGCAAAGAAGCCACTTCTCTCCAGCAAAAACATCAGGGACAGACTGAACTTCTGCAGAAGTTACAAGGACTGGACTGAATGACGACTGGGGTAAAGTAATTTTCTCTGATGGATCCCTTTTCCGATTGTTTGGGGCGTCTAGAAGAAGACTTTTTCGTAGAAGATGAGGTGAGCGCTACCATCGGTCTTGTCTCATGCCAACAGTGAAACATCCTGAGACATTCATGTGTGGGGTTGCTTTTCGGTCAAGGGAGTGGGCTCTCTTACAATCTTGCCCAAAAACACAGCAATGAACAAAGAATGGTACCAGAACATCCTCCGAAAGCAACTTGTTCCAACCATCCAGGGGCAATTTGGTGATGAAGAATGCCTTTTCCAGCATGATGGAGCACCTTGCCATAAAGCAAAGGTCATAATAGAATGGCTTAGGGGACAAAACATTAAGATTTTGGGCCCTTGGCCAGGAAACTCTCCAGATCTTAATCCCATTGAAAACTTATGGTCAATCCTCAAGAGGCGGGTGGACAATCAAAAACCCACAAATTCTGACAAACTCCAAGCATTAATTATGCAAGAATGGACGGCCATTAGTCAGGATTTGGTTCAGAAGTTGATCGGCAGCATGCCAGGGAGAATTGCTGTGTCTTGAAGAAGAAGGGTCAACACTGCAAATATTAGCCTATTGCTTGTACTTCTCAATAAAAGCTTTTGATACTTGTGAAATGCTTCTAATTGTATGTCATTATACCATAGAAACATCTGGGAAACACCAGAAAACCCTGAAAGAACAGTCATTTTATGAAAATGTAATATTTGTGTCATTCTCAAAACTTTTGGCCATGAATGTATTGTCCTCAGAGGCTCCACCGAACCCCCGGGGTTCGATTGAACCAAGGTTAAGAACCACTAGAATAAGTCATTGACCCCAGTCTAACAATTAATGATATAAGATTTAAAAGAAAATAAGAAACCTAGTCCCCTTTTGTCAACAATGTAGAATAATGTAATGGCCTACTCAAAGATGTGCCAAATGCAAGGTTCAAATGTTTGGTAAACAGTTCAAAGCTTTTCTTTTGTTTGTTTTGTAAATTATAAAATAAGATCAGTTAAGAGTTATCTGTATGGACCATGAAATATGTAAATTGTTTTCAACAGACTTTACAAATTATGGTCGGATTGCTCAACATTAGCCTTGGAGTCATTCTTTTTTCGGCAAATGTATCTTGCTGGTTGATGGACGAAAACAAATTTCCTTTTTGGTCCGGGGCACTGGTAAGCAGCACCTATTTATCTTATATTTTACATCGTCTAAAATGTTTTTCCATTAACTTTCATGCTAAATAGAGTCTAATAAGAATAAAATTGCCTTATGAATACAGTATTTGTTTTCCATATCCACAGTTTTTGCTTTTTGGCATTATTTCTATTCTGTCAGAAAAGTTCCCAAGTCCATGTTTGGTAAGTATGTAATATGTTTTTGTTCTCACTAGTTAAATGTGTTTTCTGCTCTGACTTTGTTTCTTTTGCTTTTGCTGCCTAAAATAAAACAGATAATATAAAATAGTAGCCAAACCAACTGTCTTGTCTTGTTTCTTTAGGTGACCCTGAATATTATTTTGAACACAGCAGGAATTCTTTTTGCCATCACAGCACTCACTTTGTACATTGTCAGTGTGAATACCCTATCATTGGGTTGGATGTGTTCCAATGACTTATATGAGTACCGGTATACAGTTGGACATATGGATATGCAGAAATGTTTAAAAGGCATGGAACTTCTTCTGGTGAGTAAATAACTTTTTTAATAAACAATTGGGCTGAAATTGTCTCTTTCTAAACAGTATGCGAATATCTGAGCTTTAGAAGTGTCTTTCAAAAATTACAACACTGCCACATGCCTATCACTATCCCTGGAGATCAGAACTTGGCGAACTACGGATTGAGGGCCATTTGGCATTTTAGTTTAGCCTGACCAACATTCACTTTCACTGAAAAATACTGGACGGTTCGGTAGTACTCAACTGCTGGCATTGTAGATAACATTTGTGGCATTGTAGGTAACCAACATTTTTTTTCACTGATTTCTGAGCACTGTTAGAGGTCAGTAAACACAACCTTTTGATGACAAAAAGTACTCCTTGCGGTCTATAAAATATGGTACATGGCATTTATTTAAATTCATGCAAATGTCTGCAAAAATCTTCTGACCTGGCCCCCTTGTCAAATATAAGTGTCCATCGTGGCCAGAAGGTCCAGATATTTGCCTACGACCGGCTCGAGATGTTTTTACCAGACCACAAGTCAGATTTTTTGGCTTTGGCTGGGTTTGCAACTTTCAGTCCGGAAAACATGATGCACACTTGATTCAAATGGGAAAGTGAATCCATTAGATTCTAAATTTATAATAAAAATAACTTCTTGAACTGTATGTTATTATTTTATCTTTCTGCCACTTGTGAGGAAATATAATAAACAACTCTTCTGTTTGTCTTAGGTTCGTTTTGACACTTTACTTATGTATTTTTGAAAATCTTTGAAAAAAGTGTGTGCATGCTCCGTGTCTTTGCAGGTGCTGTCTAATAGCATCCACTCTGTGCTTATTGTTCTGTCTGTGCTGGAGCTCTGTGTGACAATCAGCTCTTCGGTTTTGGGGATTAAGGCTCTTGCTCGCCACAACAAGGCAAGACTGGAGGTAGATTATAGAATATAAAAAATATATCAAAGTTGTGTTCATTGAAATGTGATTGATTCTACATATAGGACTTGTCCCTTGTTTCATGTATTCAAAAGGTGAGTATTGGAAAAAATCTAGTAATGTGGTACGTATCATGACATGGGCATATATATGGAATATTGTGATCTACTTATTCTAAGCATGACTTTATCTTTTTTTTATATATTTTTTTATATTAAATATATGACTATATTAAATGTCGATGATATCGAGTGTCGAGCAACAAATATAGTAACTGACCGCAGATCTAGTACATATTGTAGTATTATTGTAAAGAAATGTCACATACTTTACAGTGGAACGTTGGTTTTCAAACTAAATTTGTCTTTGAGGGCTGTTTGTCAGTTTATATTCAGAAAATTAGAAGAAGAAGAAGAAGAAGCTTTATTTGCCATTACTTGAAAGTAACGAATGTTTTTCGGTTACAACCCGTACCAGAGAACACAAAATGACACAACAGTACAAATGATGACAAGGGAGGACAGGAACGGGAAGGGCAGGTGCAGCCACTGAACAGCGCACGCTTATTTAGATGAAAAAACAACTGAAAACGTCAAGGAGGGCGGAGGGGAAGAAATAGACAACTCCAAACTAGGCTCCGCGGGGGGAGCACAGTGTGAAATTAGATAAAAAAAAACACCTCAGCATTAAGCACAATCAAACACTGTAACAAGACTCGAACACCTGCACATGTGGATGAGGGAAGGGATGGGGAAAGGGAGGTCACAGCACAATCACGGATGGGAGGGCTGCTGCAAACTGCGATGCCCTCGACCTTCATGATCACGCCACAACAGGGGAGGGAGGGGGCTAAGGGGCAAAGAAGGCGTTGAGTTTAGGGAGGGGTGAATGTTCTAAAAAGGGAGGGGATTGGAGCATCTTCAACTTTCAACTTTTACTTATTTAAAGTGCCAAATCACAAGAAACATCCAGGAGAGTGGAGAGATGAGCGCCCTTGAAGACCGCTTATGTCAAGGAGCCAATGAAGATAGTAGACTGTTTTGGGACAGGGCGACTCTGGATTTTTTCTGTCTGCCCTTGAGTCTCTCTGAGTCTCCTGGTGGCTTGCTTCAATATGTCCGAATTCGGTGGACATCCCTATCAGACATCCCTACATGAAAGCAATGAAAATGATTAGATCTAACAAAAAGATAAACACAACTGAATAAAGAGTTAAGCTATAAATAGTAAAGGCAATTACATTTAGCCTTACCAGTGCTTAGGAGTGCAATTTCCACTTCTAACGTCTGAGACCTTCGCCTTGTGATCACAGTCACTCCTTTGTTCACTTTAGCTTCTTTTTATTGTGTCCTTTTCTGAATGATGGAACAAATAATGACTTAGCCTTGCTTAGCCATCCTGTAAAGCCAGATCTGAAACATGAGTGCTATTCTCATGCACAGATGTATAATCTTTACATATTTTGTTGTTTGTGCTACTTTTATTTATTTTCCACACATGCTGCCTGCTTCATACTATGGCTCTTTTGGCAGCTGAGTTATGGTTAGACAAATGGGGCTTTTTTATAATAGAACTATTTTTATGGACCCTAGTTGTTCCAACTACCACGTGACAACTAAGGTTCCACTGTATATGATGCTATGTGTACATTTCTGTGATTCATAACATAAATAATACTGGAATATTGTATACACTTTATGATTCTGTTATGTTTTCTGTTCTTGTCCCCCTGTTCAAGATGTCTGCTGAACCAGTGCTCCACAAACCCATCCTAGAGGAAGTCACCACAGATTAATTTGTATTAACAGGTGCATGAACAGTAATCCTGTTTCAGTTGGATCATTTAATCATTGACACAATCATCTTATCATGGATTTAATGTATTGCTTGCAGGCAATTTTTTTTATTTTTCCAGAGCCTCTTTATTGGGCAAGCAAATATATATCAGAAAAATAGCCACAAACGTTATATTGTAAGGATTTTTTAAATTTACTAAATGTATTTAGAATGGTGTTCAATATTGAGTCTGATATATGGTAAAAATTGATGTGGAACTGAACGATTGCTTCTCAACACAGCCAGATGCATATTTGCACTTTTGTAACTTGTTCTGGAGTGATGTGATATTATATTCTGTGTTGACTCAGCCATTGGTTGTTATTCATCTCTTGAAACATGTCTTGATCACATTTTCATTTCTTATGTGGATATTTAGTTTTGTAATAAAGAAAATTTCACATTTTTTTGCTGCATTCCTAGATTGCAGTTTGCACAATTTATGTTACAGTGCTTTACATTTCACTGAGTATCCCTTGTTTTCTTGTAGGATATTGGGGAGAAATAGTCCAAATTATCATCAGGACTGTCACAAATTAAACAATATATACACACATTCAATTGTCTTACTCACAAGGTCTGCTGATCATCCAATATAAAAAATAACGATTAAAAACAGACCTATCACATTGATAATAATTTTTAATAATCTTCAATGTATAAATAATCTAGTATGTTAGAAATCAATAATCTAATATGTTAAAACAATTTTTTCTATTTATGTGAATGAGTGAAAAATTGTGTTATGTTAAATTAAGATGTAGTGAAATAGAAAAAAAAAACACCATTGGTGAACACCATTTTTGTGTTGCATTGTGTCTGTGGGAGCAACACAAATATATAAATATTTCAACATTGGTTTGATATCTGAATACCTGCTCTTGATAAAAAAAATTTATAAAAGCTTACAGAGTCAACCGAGAAAAGATGGAACACTGTCAATATACGTCACAAACCTGGTCTGAATACTCCTCACTCCTCACATCTGCAGTCCTAATGTCATGTTTTGTTAGAGCATTGAATCACAGAAAATAAACATACTTTAGCATGCATATTGGCAGTAATTATTAAAAATATTACACAGTGACACAAGTGAAACTTGTCCCTATCAACACCATGCAATATTTGCAACCACAAAATAGCAAACATTTAAAACCATTCGTTCATTCTCCTTTGCTGGGTTGTAGGGGCAGCTGTTGCCACCCAAATCACATCGTACTATATTGTGAGCCTTTCTGTGGTTGATGAGCCCACAAGAAGTTATGTGGCTCGAGCAGCTGGTGGATTCGAACCTAAAGCCACACGGACACGTCTGTTTCCTTAACTACTCGGCCACTACTTATTCGTCATATCATCTTACACATTGGACACTTTTTCTGTATATTTATGTACAGTACAATAGATTAAATTTCTATTTTTTTTTTGTCATTGTGATGTCTTGATTCACACAGCGCACAACGAAATTTGGCCTCTGCATTTAACCCATCACCAAAGTGAACAGTGGGCAGGTTTTGAGCGCCCTGGGAGCAGTGAGTAGGGACAATACCATGCTCAGGGCACCTCAGCAGTTACTTGGCAGTAGGAGGGTGGGGCCTGGTGAACCAAAGTCCACTAGGCCAACTGCCCAATTAGATTATTTTTCCAGCGACATAATTTATATTAAGATGTTTCTTCTGAACAGCTTTTGTTTCCTGATACATGTTTTTCACATGAGAGTCATTAATGGTTATCTTAAACTCTAACGTCTTCAAGTTTCCCGTAAGCAATTATTATTTATGGGATTGAAGTATAAACGAAGCACTGCAATAAACATGCGACTGTGAAACCGTGATATCTAGGATATCTATAGGATATATAAACATTCGTTATTTCAATGCTGAAACTGCTCACGTTTCTAGACTTATATTCAGATTCAGATTCAGATCCTTTTATTGCCATTGTGCAAAAGAAACACATAGGAATTTTACTTGGTGTTCCAGTGTACAGAAGACACAACCGGACATACATGAAACAGACAATGTTGAAAAAAAATAAAAAAATAAATAAATAAATTGTGTGCAATTTAGCGTGCTGCTTTGGATGCAGGGGCGGGAATGAAGCCCAAGGAGTTCAGCAGCCTAGCGGCTGAGGGGAAGAAACTCTGCCTATGGCGGACCCTTGTGGTCCTTGGAAGTCGCAGTCTCCTGCCAGAGGGAAGGAGGGTGAGTAGGCCATGGCCAGGATGGGAGGGGTCAGCCATAATCTTTCTTGCCCTCTTAATTGCCCTGGAGTCATGCAAGGATTTTAGGGGTGCCAGGGGACGGCCAATCACCCGCTCAGCACAGCGGATCACCCGCTGCAGCTTGGAGAGGTCCCTAGCTGCTGCAGCAGGGAACCAGGTGATGATGGAGGAGGACAGGATGGACTCGATGATGGCTGTGTAAAACTGGGCCATCACGGTCCTAGAAAGATTGAATTTCCTCAACTGCCTGAGGAAGTACAGCCTCTTCTGGGCCTTCCCTAGGAGAGCTTTTATATTGTGCTCCCACTTCAGGTTCCGGGACAGAATTACACCCAGAAACCTGCATGACTCTGTCTGGGCCACTTCGGTGTCCCCCAGCATGATGGGAGGAGGTAGGGTAGAGTTCCTCCTGAAGTCCACCACCATCTCTACTGTCTTTGTGTTGTTAAGCAGCAGGTTGTTGCTGCTGTACCAGTGCTGGTATTATGAAGGGCATTATCTGAATATCATATTGTAAGCTTTCAGAAATATATGGGGGTTGATAGGAGAGTATGGCATGCCGTTAAGCAAATTAATGTTTGGATATATATACGAAAAGTCTGAATATATATACAAAAAGTCAGAATATATATACGAAAAGTCGGAATATATATACAAAAAGTTTGAATATATACACGAAAAGTATGAATATTTATACCCAATTTGAAGCCTTCTTGACCACACTGCCCCAATTCATTTGGCGCTACAGCTGCACAAGAGTTCTAGATGAATCGATCATAAGTTATAGAGTCAATCAATAAGAAGAGATTACAATTATAAAAGGGGAATGATCTCAGCTCACTGCTGTGAGTGATTCACAATAGCAAAATGACATTATAAGAGCGATTTTTTTTTCAATACGTTTATTAATGCTATAGGTCCGTTGCGTTGACGATCGAGTACTGACTTCTAACAGAAAGGATATAATTGAACACCAGTAAAGCAAATAGTGATTTATATCCATCATAGTCCTTAAAAAGTTGACGAAAAACAACGAAGAGAGAATAAATCTAAACTTTTGTGTTTCTGTTTGTGTCACATCGATGTTGTTTCCCTGTTTACCTTTTTCGCCCCGCTATGTGGGCACAACACAGACCGAGTCTGGCTGTGGGAGCAGCAGCCGTAGCTCCGACCTCATCTGGGCGTAGCTACGGCTGAGTTTTGTATATATATTCAGACTTTGCAAAGAAAGTCTGAATATATATACGAAAAGTCTGAATATATATACAGAAAGTATGAATATATATACACAAAAAGTATGAATATATATACAGAATGTATGAATATATATATATATATATACAAAAACTTTAAATATACAGTGTACAGCCTCCTGCATTAGCTGGCTTTACATCAATGAAATGGTTCAGTACTTTATTGAACTGGAACGTTTTTTGATCCAAGTTGTACTGCAAATGACGGCGATAGTTTGGAGACTGTATCGCATCATATGGTGGATCATATCTCCATTATTGCGTTATTCTTAGCGCTCATTAGCGCTCATTCATAACAGTCAACGGAACAGAACTGAACAACGTAGCGGAGCTACGGCTGCTGCTCCCACAGCCAGACTCCCGGTGGGCGTTAAGAAGGAGGAAAGAGCGAACGTCAAACGCAACATATTTCGCGAGTGGACGAGGAACCTGTGAACAAATAGACATTTTCAAGACAACATGGTTGACGGCATCATATTAAATCTATTAAACAAAATGTCGCTAAAGAAAGGTTAAAATAAATCACTATTTCCATTACTGGGGTTCGATTCTTTCCGTTCTGTTAGAAGTCAGTACTCGATCGCCAGCGCAACGAACCTATAGCAATAATAAACGTATTAAAAATTGTTAAAATATTACGTATTATAACAATTTTTCACTCTTACAGTATCATTGGGTATTGTGAATCCATCACAACAGTGAGCTGAGATCGTTCACCTTTTATAATTGTAATCTCTTCTTATTCTCGGACTCATAATTCTTACATTTCTATTAGACTCCATTCAGTGTTTAAACCCTAAATTCGCATCTATGACTGATGATTGTATTCGTCAGTGTTTCATCTGGAACTCTTGTGCAGCTGTAGCTCCAAAAGGATTGGGGCAGTGTTGTCAAGAAGGCTTCAAATTGTATATTGTATATATATTCAAACATTAATTTCCTGAACGACATGCCATAGGAGAGGTTAAATTATATTGATAGTGTGATTTTGCTACCGTGAACAGGTTTTAGGGCACACGGAAATCGCAAAGCTTATTAAAAATGCTAGTGGTAGTGAGCTGTAGATGGAACATTCTCTCTGAATGCTGTTGTTGAGAACCCACATATATTGGTGCTTTTATTTTGAAAGTATGTACGCGTTGGCTGGAGGAATAATTCCTTTTGACGAGCTCTGATTTTGCTACCACAGTCCATTTGGAATTGGAGATATTTGGCGGGTGGTAAGTACTTTTGGGGAGCAGAAAAGTAGATTAAAAATATAACTCGTTACACTAAATGTAAGCATTTTATTGACTAAATCTTTAACTTACAATTGAATTCATATCCAATTTGATTTATTTCTTATTACATAAGTAAAAAAAGTCTTACTTTTTTGCTAAACACAAGCAACAATAACACATTTGCATGCATATTGTACACCACAGTCTGTATGTGGAAAGTAAATTTTGAGGGGGTTTAATGCTTTAATTTTTATCTTTGCCAGATATCCAACTGCAACTGTGAGAAAATGACATCCTCAGTCGTCAAAAACAAACCACAGCCTGTAGTTACTGTCACCTTTGAGAGTCAGAGTCTCTGCCTGCCTCTGCAATTCATCCTGAAACTGCTGTGCCAAATTACAGGATGTTGCTCCTGTGACGATAGAATGCAGCAGATAGGAGCTGCAGCATTTGGGGTGAGAGACAACAGTACGTTTGTATTAAATGTTGAATGACTGTAAATCAAGGATGACCATCCTTTAACTTAAATATATATCACACACTGGTTTTTTTTCTACTGCAATGCTTTCAGTAGACCTTGTTTTTACTGTGCTGGAACTATGTATTTATTTTGGTGTTGATAGAAATGTGCAATTTTTTTAAATTCCTTTGAATCTCTTGCAGGCCATTCAGATCTTAGTGGGATTTGTCATTATTGGACTTGGGACAGAGAGAACAAGTCCAAGTGATGGCCATCTGACAGGACTGAAGGCAACCTACTGGCTTGGCGTTGTGGTAAATATGTAAAAATCATACAATAACCATATCTAACTGAAGTGAGCAATAAAAAAATTTGAAAACTTGTCATTAAAGTGATGAGACAAATAATTGCAAACATAAAATATACAATATCAAAATCAATTATCAAATAATTTTGCATGCATTTTTTTAACCTTTAAAATGTTAAAACAACTCTTTTTGGCAAACTTGTACATCAGCTATATTTTTTAGAAAAGATGAAGCAAGTTCACAGTATATGGTCACTTTACTACAAAAACATAGAGGAAAGTATTACTGAGAAAAGAGGTATATGTCATCTTAGCATGTACAAAACCCTGAGATCTTAATTTTGTTTTCTTCTAAAAATCATGTTGTGTTTTTAAGAAAACTTGACATGTTTAACTAAGCACTTTTTTGAATTAAAATTCAAAACAGTGATCTTTCTTACAACCCTAAAAGTAATACGAAATATAAATAATTTTCTTGTGAAGAAAACTTTGTCAGGCAAGAGTACCCAGCTCACAATAACAGTGAGTCAAATAAGACAAACAATGCTATGAAGATGGTGCAACTATATTCTCTACTTCCATCATTTTTGGGAATCCTCAAAAGATTTTTAATGACTGTGAACATTGTTTCTTTTTTGTATTATAACTTATTGCAAATCCAATGTAACTGACTTAATGTACTGTCCTCCTTTCAGTTCACTGTATGTGGAATCATGACACTGCTTCCAGCTCGCTGCTGTTCTCGTTACACGGTATCTAATCATTATGGCAAAAACTGGATTTAAGGTTTCCCTGAGATGCAGTTGAATGCAGGTTCTCTGTTTATTTTCCACAAGCACTGTGGTTGTTTTTAATCCTAGACTGGCTTGATATTGTCTGTGAACATAATTGGATCAGTCTTCTCCATTGCTGGTGTTGTACTTTATTCCATTAACCTGGGAGATGCATCTGTGGTGTGGATGTGCAGCAGAACTGAGAATGCCATTGATGTTTTTGCTGACCACTGCACACCTACGGCCTCCACTGTTCAGGCAAGTCTATGATATAACCCCCTTGTTTGCTATTTTCACACCGACAGCCGCTAGAGAGCAATCTTGGCTTGTGAGCCAGTATTTGCCACTCCATAACCACTAAAAATGTACATGTTTTTTTCACACAGATAGTCTAACAGATCGTTAGAGGGCACTGATGCAACTTTTACTTATAAACTTGTAGTGACATGGAGTGACTTTTAGTTTAGATAATACGGTATTTGTGTTAATAATGAAATACCAGTCACTGCCAGAAGCTCGCAGCATGAACGCAGCATTTATACCATGACTTATTCAAACCAAAACAACCACAACCAATTGTCATCCATATTATTTTTTTCATTATTTTTTTCATTCATAGCTGGGTCACAGGGGCAGCAGTCTCCTATGTATTTGCGAATCATTGTACATGTATTTATTCCTAAAATACACTTGTGAATATTGAAAATACATTTGTGCATCAGTGTTAGTGAATTTACCCTTAACGAGACTATTCTGGCTCCATAGTCTCCTGACTGCCACCCAAATCAAACTTCACCGCACTGCGTTTGCGAGCCAACTGGAGGTTTAAGATAAATTAAAATGACTTTTTTCTTAAAAACTTTTTCTTCTGAAGTTAAGTTCTCTTTATCTTTTGTTTCTTTTTTCTGGAAACTTGCATGACAGTGTTTACTTTAGATATTTTTTCTGTAAAAAAGACTTGCCTCCAGCCCCATTCAATATTAAATGTAAAACTAAATCTCTTTTATTTTTATTTTCTGTTTCAAAGATTTTGGCAACAAATATGGACTTCGCTATGGTTGTCCTGTCAGTTTTCCACTTATGTGTCTGCGTCAGCCTCACTGTTCTTGCCACAAAGGCTTTAAGCAGTAAAACAACAGAGGTAAACTGAAGCCACTCTAACTGTTTCTCAAGCAACTCAAGCTTGATCTCAGTTAAATCACTGTTTTTCCACACAGGTTGGACGAGACACTGACATTTACCAGGGGGTGTTGAAGGAATACACTTATGACCAAACTGTGTGAATGTTTAAGTATAAATTTGCATGTACTTTACTTCACAATTATGCACACAATTAATAATTTTAATAACCTTCTATGTATTAATAATCTAATATGCTAAAACACATTTTTCTATTTATGTGAAATGTGTGAACAATGTTAAATGAAGATATAGTAAAATAGAAAAAGAACATTGGATTACACCATGCCTCGCACAAAGGCTGAAAGGCTGTATTGTTACAATCGTTGACACAACTATTTCAAATATGTGAAGTTAAGATCCTGCTATATCACAGGTTTTTGTGTTGCATTGTGTCTGTGGGAGCAACAGTGATTGTTTCGTGACCTGAACAATTTGCTTGTCTTAAAATAAATATTTCAACATTGGGTTGATATCTGCATACCTGCTCTTGATAAAAAAAATTATAAAAGCTTACAGAGTCAACTGAAAAGAAAGATAGAAGTCTGTTTATATATGTCACAAAGCTGGACTGAATCACACATTTAGTCTTAATGTCATGTTTTGTTGTTAAACAATGAGTACTAAATCACAGAAAATAAACATACTTTAGCATGTATATTAGGCATTAAATATTAAAGCTATTACACAGTGACAGCAGCCACAAAATAGCAAACATTTAAAACCATTCCTTCATTTTCCTCTGCCGGGTCGTAGGGGCAGTTGTTGCCACCCAAATCACATTGTACTATACTGCGAGCTTTCCTGTGGTTGATGAGCCCACAAGAGGTTATGTGGGTCAGGAACCTGGCAGCTGGTGAATTCAAACCTAAAGACTCACGGACACAAGTCTGTTTCCTTAACTACTTGGCCACCACTACTTATTTGTCTTATCATCTTACACATTGGACACTTTTCTTCTGTATATTTGTGTACAGCACAATAGGTTAGATATCATTCTTTTCACATTTTGAACCAGAGAGTCTGAGATAATACTTTATATTAAAATGTTTCTTCTGAACGGCTTTTGTTTCCTGATACATGTTTTTTCACATGAGGATCATTAATGGTTATCTTAAACTCTAATGTTCTGAATGAACAGGGGCAATGCTCAACGACAGGGAAGCCAGGCATTTGCTTGGGGACTGGGCCAAATACAGTTGTTATTTGTTTTTTTTTGCTGGGTACACTGACAGGACGGGAGCCCAGCGAAAGTCCCCTTGAACTTTCCTGCAGGTGGTGAGCCCACTGGAAGGAACTAACCACCATTACTGGAATTCAATCTTGCCTATTAGGTGAACTTTGGAGTTCCACACCAATGACAGAAACACTGACTCTGGGCCAAAGCATTGGCCTGTTACTGTTAATGGAAATTAGACATCGTTGACAAGTATCTCCAGAACAGGCAACACTGACTGTTAACAAAAAATGGTGCCAGTTCAAATCTATGTGGGATTGTAGGAAGTTTTTAGGATGTTTAATGTTATTTCATCTTAACCCTCCTGTTGTCCTCGGGTCAAAATGACCCGAAACTGCGTTTGAAGACCCCAAAAAATCCCCTTAACGATATTTTTTAACGACTTTTCCTAGATTGATCCCAACATTAGAAAAAGTTTATTGTTGCCTTTATCCACATTTCCATGCACGCTGTACAAAAAAAGTTACAAAGGTTGTCTTCGACAGTGAAATTCAATTGAAATCACGGTGACAGAGTTATTTACACAACACAGAATGTGAGAATGTTATAGTTCTGATGACAGATGACAGCACCCCAAGTTCTCTCTGTGTTGAAGCCATGAGTGTGCGTTATAACGCGTCCAACAGGCTCTAGAGCTGATTTTTCAAGATCTCCTGCAAGACAACTCTGAGTCAGAAGAAGAAGTGGAGGATGTATCAGAAGAGGACGTATCAGAAGAAGACGATGGGGAGGAACACAATCCAGAGCAGGATGTATCATCATCATCAGAATCCAATCCAATCTAATCTAAACTAATAAATAAATGAAATCAAAAGAAACTCATTGGGATGCATCCAAAACATCCAAAACTTCTTTTTGCACATTTCTTTCATAAGCCGTAGAAAAACAGGTAAAGTGTAATAACACAGGTATTCACACATTTTCTGGTGAATGACTAGTTGTTTCTTCAAGCAGAATAAAATTTGATCTTTAAAATTTGATTACGCTGCTTAAAATGGGAATTTAGTGAAGACGAGTCATTTTGACCCGGAGGACACGGGGTGTATACAGAATTTGAGGACAAGGTTAATGAGGTTGAGGTTAATCTCAGTATTTAATCTTAATCTGTGGCAGGCACTGCAGAGGACACCTCATCATCTGTGAGGAACGTGTGCTGGGAAGATGGAGGGAGTACTTTGAGGAGTTGTTAAAAGAGGAAAATTATAGGGAGCGTAGGAATGAGGAGCCAGCTCCCAACAGGGAGGTCGATCAGATTAGAAAGGATGGAGTTACAAAAGCTCTGAAGAGGATGAAGAGTGGAAAGGCAGTCGGTCCCAATGACATACCAGTGGAGGTATGGAAGTGCTTGGGGGAAGAAGCGATAAGTTTTCTCACTCGGATCTTCAATAGAATTTTGGAGACCGACAAGATGCCTGATGAGTGGAGGAAAAGTGTTCTTGTACCAATTTACAAGAAGGGTGATGTGCAGAGCTGTAGCAATTACAGAGGGATAAAGTTAATGAGCCATACCATGAAGATTTGAGAACGAGTAGTTGAGGCTCGGTTGAGGAAAGAGGTAGAGATTTGCGAAAAACAGTATGGTTTTATGTTGAGAAAGAGTACCACAGATGCAATATTGCCTTAAGGATGTTGATGGAGAAGTACAGAGAGGGTCAGAAAGAGCTTCATTGTGTTTTTGTGGATTTAGAAAAGGCCTATGACCGGGTTCCAAGGGAGGAACTGTGGTTTTGTATGAGGACGTCAGGAGTGGCTGAGAAGTATGTTAGACTGGTGCAGGATATGTATGAGAACAGCACAACAGTGGTGAGGTGTGCTGTTGGAAGGACAAAGGACTTTAAGGTGGAGGTGGGACTTTATCAAGGATCTGCCCTGAGCCCCTTTTTGTTTGCTCTGATGATGGACAGATTGACAGATGAGGTCAGACAGGAGTCTCCATGGACAATAATGTTTGCAGATGATATTGTGATCCGCAGTGAGAGCAGGCAACAGCTAGAAAAGAACCTAGAGAGGTGGAGGTTTGCACTGGAGAGAAGAGAAGGTAATTCGTAGCAAGACCGAGTACATGTGTGTGAATGAAAAGGGGAACAGTGGAGTGGTGAGGTTACAAGGAGCAGAGGTGGAGAAGGTTGAGGAGTTCAGATACTTGGGCTCAACTGTTCAGAGCAGTGGAGACTGTGGAAGAGAGGTGAAGAATAGAGTACAGGCAGGATGGAACAACTGGAGAAAGGTCTCTGGAGTGATCTGTGATAGAAGGGTGTCAGCTAAGGTGAAGGGAAAGGTTTACAGGACCAGCCATGATGTATGGACTAGAGACACTAGGGATAGGTAGAAGACAAGAGGGAGAGCTGGAGGTGGCAGAGTTAAAGATGCTGAGATTCTCTTTGGGGGTGACAAGGATGGACAGGATCAGGAACGAGGTGATCAGGGGGACAACACAGACAGGAAGGACAAAAAGCTAGAGAAGCCAGACTGAGATGGTTTGGACATGTTCAGAGGAGGGACAGTTATTACATTGGGAGAAGAATGCTAGACATGGAGCTACCAGGTAAGAGATGAAGAGGAAGGCCCAAGAGGAGATTTATGGATGCAGTGAGGGAGGACATGGAGGTGGTTGTAGTTGGAGTTGAGGATGCGGAGGACAGGGTGAGATGGAAATTGTTGACTAGCTGTGGCAACCCCTGAAAAATGGGATAAGCCGAAAGGAAAAGAAAATAAAGTAGCAGAGTTCGCTAATAAGAGATTTGTGACGTAGAATGGGGCAGAGGTCAGTCTAGTGCGCATGACAAATTTAGCCTTGGTCTTGAGCATTGCGAAGATAAGGAGAGGAAAGCAATTTCTACCCACATAAACATGGCGGAAAAAAGGAAGAAACGTATCATTTTTACAGTGATGGGAGGAAGAATTCGTTATTACTAATGTGAAAGAAAACTGTCCGTGTCTCATTTGCAGTGCGACTGTGGCGACGGCAAAGTGGCACAACGTGGAGAGGCACTTCAGCACTTGTCACAAAAGTTACCATGCTAACTACCCACCCGGCAGCTCACTACGGACAGAAAAGATCCGCGAGTTAAAGGCAACTTGATTTTTGTTAAATCTTACAGAATTGATCATTTGTACAAACATGGTGCAGAGTTCATGATTTGATAAAAACTGATAGAGTCTTAAAAAATTGGACGTGGTTTCCTGCAATATGTTGTGGAAGTTATCATTTGAAAATAAAATGGAAAGGTAAATAAGAAATAAAGTTGAGGAATGAATTTGTCTCTGTTGGTTGTAGTAAAGATAATTAATCTTGTGTGTTCACTAGAAGTTATACCTGATAAAAATTGGAATAGCACCTAATATTGACCATAATACTGAGTTTTTAATTGCCTGAAATTCAGGTGGAACATCATCTTGAACTCCAACACTCCCCCCCTTTACATCCCTTTTACTTTTAGATTGGCCTTTATCTGTAGTGATGACTGTGGCTCTTTCAGCCAACATAACTACTGCACATTCCTCATTGTCCCTGGGTTTGTCTCTCAAGCTTGCTTTTGGACCACATGCAAAGAAGACACCCGGTGTCATTCAGCTGTCTGCCTCTACCCTTTTCATCTCTCGTTCCCATTCACTTTACACATTTCTCGCGGTAGCTGCGTGGTAATGCATTACCAGCAGAACCCATTTTGATACAGAAGAGCTTAGCAGTTTTCGCTACCAGGCACTCCTGAACTGGGGGCTCCAGTTGCAGCTCCTGATGTGTACTCGAGGGTTTGGGGCATTGTATATTCCACACCTGGTTCATGTACTGAAAGTTCCTCTTTATCATAGATAGATAGATGCAGTCATTCAAGCAAATATGTTGAGCAACCACCGGGTAATACTTGTCCATGTGCACTATAAGGGAGTCAATCTCAGTGAAATACAATTTAGTCAATTCCTTTCCATTTTGATTAGTGATATAACTTGCACATGTTTCTTCTTCTTTATCTGCAGCTACTCCCATAGCAACTTCCTTTTGCCTAGGTACAACACAAATGATACAGTCATCAAGTTTTAATCCCAAGGGTTTACCTATGTTTATCAAAGTTTTCTTCCATTTAGTCTCAAATGAATCTAAGTTTGAATCTTTAATTTCATTCACATTTAGCGGTTGAGGAGTACGTAAAGGTGTTGGAGTACCAGATGGTATTATTTGGTCAGTTAAGGGGGTCGATGTATTTGACTCAATAAGTGTATCATTGGTTAAAGGTTTATCGCAATTGGAGTATTTCTCGAGTGCCTTGAGGAAAGGTGACACATTAACAATAGACAGTTCCTGGTAAGCAGAGAATTTTCCAAGTACAATTCAAAGTAATTTCCTTGTTCTCATAATATCGAGGACCTGGTATTGTCTTAATTCTAGAACAATATTTAGTTGCTGTTTCCATGTTTGGTACATGTGTAGCAATAGTTTTTCTTGTGGTGCCCTCACATAGTTGTAATTCTATTGCCAGAAGTGTAATTTCTCCCTCATTGAGTTTACAATAACTTAAAATAACATCATGTTGTTGTGTGAAAATGATCTGGACATCTTGAGTCGTTTGTTTACCTCGTGTTACAGAGCTGTTGCTTCCAATTTGTGGAGGTTCCCAAAGATACCATATAAAGAGGAAAAGCAATTCGTTTAAATTTAGACTATTATCAGATTTTGTTTGGTCTTATTTTTCTGATTCTTCAAATGAGATGATCTTTTTACAATATGTCAAAAGGATCCAAGTGGATCTTTCTGTTATTTTGACTGCTGTGGGTGTGGTGAGCAAGGTCTGGTAAGGTCCTTCCCACTTGGGTGAATGCCAATGCTTTTTCTTGATGCTTGTCACCAAGACCCAATCACCAGGCTCTACCAGTTGAATTTCCTGCTTGGAGTCAGTCCAGTAGTACGTATCTTTAATGTACATCTTAACCAGGTCTAAACATTGCATCTACTATGACCAGACAATATTTTCTCTTGTTCAATTCAATAAAATCCATGTTAATGATTTGAAATGGGTATTGTGATTTGGAAAACTTTCCTCTACTTGGTCTCAGATTTCCCTATGGATTATGTTTTGCACACGTTAAAAATGCTGTGCAACATTTTTTGAATACAAATTGAAACCATAGGCTGTATAATATCGATGTACTTTTCCTACCATCCCTCCTGTTGAGACATGTGTAGCACCATGGCTCAATATTGCAGCCCATTAGTAAAGATTTTTTGGTAGGATGGGTTTTCCTTCAGGACATACATAGATATTATCTCTTAGTGTAGCACCATTTTTTACCCAATGATCTTTATCTATTGGTGGGCTCTGTCGCTGCATGTCTTGAAGTATCTTTACATCTACTATGGTGTTATCTGTAAATGAAAATACTTCAATTTCACCCGTTGCTGCCGCTTTAGCTGTTCTGTCAGCAAACGCATTACTTAAAGAAACATCTTTCCCTGATGCGTGAGCCGCACATTTGCATATAGCTATCTTGTTTGGTAACTGAATTGCATTCAAAAGATCTGTCAAAAGTGTAGCATGTATTACTGTGTTGTTATTACTGTGGATGTTACCATGCCTCTATTTTTCCAATATTGTGCAAAAGTATGGACAGTGGCAAATGCATACTGACTATCAGTGTAGATGGTTACGTCTTTCCCTGTCATTACTTTGCATGCTTCAGTTAAGGCTACCAATTCCGCAGCTTGTGCTGAATAATTTGATGGTAAAGATGCAGCTTTCAGCATACCCAGTCTGTGTTTTACCAAACTCATTCTTCTTTGATGAGCCGTCTACAAACAGAATTGTCCCTTCCCCTAGGGATTGGTCTTTTATGGTCAGCTCTGCTCTTAGCGCTTTGTTCTGCCAACTCTTGACAGTCATATTGTTCGCCATCTTCTGGGAGGGATAGCAAGGTTGGGGGATTCAGTGTTGTGCATCTTTCTATGGTCAGATGGGGTTGTGACAATAGTGTCGCCATGCATGTATGTATAAGTGTCTAGCTGGTGACAGGAATGTCATGTTAGTCTGTAAAAGTGATGCAAATACAGCATGTGGTACCTTTAGTGTTAGTTGATAAAACAACACTATTTGAGCACTTATTTCTACAGCCATAGAGGCAGCTATTACTACTCTTACACAATGTGGTAACGCACGAGCAAAGCTGTCTAATTTGGATGAGAAATAAACTATTGGTTTTATTTTTGCACCATATTGCTGAGCTAGAACTGAAGTCATTTAGTGCCCTTTGCAATCGACCATTTGCATGAAAGGTTTATTGTAATCTGGCAGTGCCAGTGCTGTGCTAGACACTAAAGCCTGTTATTTGTTACAGAAAGCTGTTTCTGCTTCTTCAGTCCATTTTAGAGGTGACAACATTTTTAAATCTTCATCATACATCATTTGTTGTAAACGACTTGTGATTTCCGCATAATTTGGAACCCAGTAGTTAGTTAGTCCTAAAAATGACATCATAAGTTGTTTAGTTTTTGGTTATGGTGCTTGCAAATTAGCTGTTTTTAAAAGCAATGTCTGGCTATATGTCCCGATTTTCCACGTCTCCAACAATCGAAATTGGTGTATTGTCTCTCGGTTCTCGATCCTCTACCTTTTCCTCCCCGGCCTCTACCTCTCTGGCCTCTTCCCCTAAAACTTTCCGAGCCTCTGCCATTTTGGTGGAAAATGTCTTTACCATCATGAAAAAATGTGTTTGCAGTAGCATTACTTTTCTTAATACCTTCTCTGCATGAAGAGCATGATTAATATATTCTTCCAAAGTACACGTGTGCATTACTTTTCTATAAAACATTAATTGTCTTTCTTTCTACTCTCCTTTTATTCTATTTTTTCCCTCATCTCTTTTTAGTGCTATTTGTTTCCAAAAAATCAGTGTCCTCATAATGTACTTTTTTTTTTTTTTTTTGGATCATTTTTAGTTTTTTCTTAAATTTTATTCTGTAGTTCTGTTATTTTTTGTGAGTTTAATTGGCCATTAAATCCGTATTTGGTTATCCATTTATCTAACAAGTGGACTTTATTTGGGTATTGTTTTTCAACAGCTTTACAATCATTACATTTTAGTTTATCTCTAGGCCTCAACTTACTGTTCATTTTACCTATTTTTGTTGTTAAATTTAGTCCAGTCTTTCATGCACCTAGGGTGTCCTATAGACTGGAATTTTTTTAGTGGGGTGATAATTAATCTTCCGTTATGGTATCTCTCACTTCAACTCTTTCGAGTGGAGGGTCTTGCCTAATGCATCCACAAGGGCCTTATCACTTTCAGTCCCATGGTTTTGGTATGTTGTCACTCTCTGCAGACCCCCTGCACAGGGTGTGTTACTATTATGTTTTATTTGGAGGTGTATATCATTATCTCTGGTGATGTTTAATCCACTTTTTTCCAGTAATTCCACAACAACGCTAATAGTAATAATGTGATAGCATTTGTATACTGCACCTGTCTGCACTGATCTCCATTGTAACCTGCTGAAATGGCTCCAGAACAGTGCATGCTTCCTGTAGTACCTCCGATTCCTCTTGGCTCAGCGGATTGACCGGTGGATTTATGACAGCCAGGGTAGAAATGACTGCATCCTTGGACTCCAGAATCTGTTTTAGCATATGAAAGGTGGAATTCCAGCTACTCACACAATCTTGTTTGAGCTTCAGCTGTTTGCGCTCCTGTGTTTTTAGAAATTCCACTATTGCCTTGACTTTGTCCACAGCAGGCTTCATCACCTTCAGAGCGTCTCTTACAATCAGGTGTGTGCAAAACATGGGTGGTGAATCCATTTCAGGGATTTATGATCACTGCATTGTCAGTAACACAACCAACCACTTTCTTTTCCACATTCCACTCTTTTGCTACTCTTAGCAGCTCCTCTGCTAAGTTCTCAGATTTGTGTCTGTCACTGAAATCAAAACAATCGAGAAGACAGGACACCATTTTGTAGTCTTCAATAAAGTGACATGTAACTGACAAGAGGGATGTGGTGGCTTGGGATGTCCAGCTGTCAGTTGTTAGACAAACTGCTGTGGCTTTATTAACCCCCTCTTGGAGTGAAGCACGTTCTCAGTGATACTGGTCTGGGATCATTTTCTGAGAGAGGGTTTTTTCCTGGAATGGCATACACTGGATTGAGTGCAGGTGTAAACTTTCTGAAACCTCATCCACATTTGAAAATGGCTGAAAATCTAGTGCAATCATTTTAGCCAACTCTTCGTCAATTTTCTTCTGTCTTCCAGGGGTCAAAGACTTCTCCAAAAACTTCACTGAGCTCTGGGTTGATGTTTTAGGCAGCTGTGGTGGTGTGGAATGATGCTGTTTACACTGCAGCAGCAGCAGGAACAGCAACAACAGTTACAGATGACACACTGGCACCTTCATTAATACCAGGTTCAACTGGTCGCTTCTCCAGTGGAACTGTTGGGTGGACAGTTCTCAGGTGCCTGTGGAGGTTGTTGGTTGAGCTGGCTCTATATGAAATGTTGGTCTTGCAGACAATGCACTCTGCTTTGGAGCCATCAATATAAATAAAATGAGTTCAAATTGCCAGAATTCTGGCACATCGACAGGGCTTCATGGTTCCATCAGATTAAAGCGCACCTGCGTGAGATAAACACAGATGATGCCAGATATTACATAGTCGTTGCAGCCCTCGACCAGCAATCTACGAGCCGCGCCATGCAGTTGCTTCGCCCTCCACCACGGGAAGTACGACGCTCTCAAGCAGCTGTTGTTACGGAGGTACAGTCTCTCCACCACGGAGAGAGCTGACAGGCTCTCAACCACTTGATTGATGCTGTGTCTTATACTGCTTTGCCGCGCCACTCTGGGGGCTGTTAACACACGCTAACTTTTTAGCCTCTGGTGATGTGTTTCACCATTTGTTGTCGGAGTTTCATTCCTTAACTACACCCATGTTTTCCACAGCCATTACCAAACATGGTGTGGACTGCTGGACTGCCAGTTTTTGTGCGCGCCGCGTCTCAACACTATTAAATTAGCTACGGCTAAGTTGGATTTCACCAATATGGAGCGTTTAGGCATAGTTAGATGGTCCAACAGCTTGTGGGCTTCACCACTACATCTAGGGGCCTAAAGCAGATGGGTCGTGGCGGCTGTGCAGGGATTTCCGCTGTTTGAATAACATCACCACTCATGACCGCTATCATTACCGCATATCGAAGACTTTTCTGTTCGTCTGGCAGGTTTCACAATTTTTTCTAAGGTAGACCTGGTGCCAATTTTGGTTTTGGTTGCTAGTTCATCAGCAGATGAACATCTGTCACATTTAAAAATGGTTTTCCAGCACCCTCAGAGACATAGCTTGATTGTTAAATCCGTTATGTGCCAGTTTGGACTGCTGGTGATTGATTTTTTGGGGCACTGCATTTTCTCGCAAGGTGCATTTCCTTTGCCTAAAAAGGTGCAAGCGGTAGCAGATTTACCGCAGCCGGTCACAGTTAAAGTGTTGCAGGAGTTCTTGGGCATGGTAAATTTTTATAGCTGTTTCCTCCCTCGAGCTGCAAATCTGCTTGAGCCACTGTATGAAAGCTGTCGGACACAAAAAAGCTGGGGACACCATTGACTGGATCCAAGAGCGAAGCTGGACTTTTGAGGGGGGAGTCTGCCATTGCTAACGCTACGCTCCTGGCTCATCCAGTGGCAACAGCTGACATAGCCCTTACGACAGATGCATCAGACGTGGCGGTGGGCGCGGTCGTGGAGCAGAATGTGCCTGGCATGTGGCAGCCACTGTTTTTTTTAGCCACAAACTGCGGGACAGCGAACGGAAATATAGTGTTTTCGACTTGTCGACGAGGTGTTAGCATTGTACCTAGCGACCTACCACTTTTGTTTCCCTTTGGAAGACTGCTCTTTTACAGCCTATGTAGACCACAAGCCATATACTTTTGCCATGTCCAAGGTGACAGAGCCGTGGTCTGCTTGCCAGCTGGCCCATCTAGCTGCTAGGTTCCAGCATGTGGCTGGAAAATCCAATCCCGTCGCTGATTGTTTGTTACGGGTTTTAGTGTGCCTGGTGCACCTTGGACTGGATTACCAGGACATGGCCAAGGATCAGCTCAGAGATCCAGAGGTTGTAGCTCTCAGGTCTGCTGATACGGACTTCAAATTGCAAACTACAGAGGTCCAGGGACCCCAGCTTTGCGTTTCGATACACCGCCACACATCACATCTGACAGAGGTTCCCAGTTTGACTCTGAGTTGTGGTCAGAGCTGGCGGTGTCGTTGAGTGTTAGTCTGCATCCTCAGGCAAATAGGTTGTGTGAACATTTTCACCGATCCCTAAAGACAGCATTGCGGGCATCACTGTCAGGGAGTAAATGGGCAGATCGGTTACACTGGGTGATGCTTGGTCTGAGTTCTGCCCCAAAGGAAGACCATAATGCCTCTCCAGCATTGGTGGTCAGACGACTCGAGTTCCAGGCTAATTTTTACCAGACAATTCTGCTCGGCCACTAGCTAATAAACCGGCTTATGTTGATCAAACTCTCACTCCGGGCCCTGTTCATCACTGTTTCCATAAATCATTTGTCCCTGCTGAACTTGGGACGGCTGTTTTTTTTGTGCACCACGATTCACGCGGCTCACCCTTACAACCTCCATATGACGGACCATTCCGTGTACTAGAGACAGGGAGTAAACACTTTGTTTTGGACATGGGTGGGCGTAGGGAACGGGATTACAGTTGACAGACAGAAACCAGCACACATGGTTGCGGACGAAGCTGTGTTGCTGGCCCAGGTCCCCTGTAGAGTTCGTCCTCCTTCCAAGAGACAGGTTGTTCCTACCTGCTGTTCGTAGCGAGTTAAAGCACAGTCGTTACGGAAGACGGATTAAGCCTGTGTTGTTTTATTTTCAGGTTATGGAGTCCCTTCTGGGTGCTACAGAGGACACCTCTCACCCTTTAGGTCCTGGGGTTAAGGGCGTGGTTACAGCCCTTGAGTTTGAGTGCGCATATTACTGTCTTCAGTATGTTCTATAGCAGTGGTTGCCAACCTTTTTGAAACTGAGAGCTACTTCAAGGGCACTGAGTAAAGAAAGGGCTACCACTTTGATCACACAATTCTGAAAGAAGAAAGTTGCACAGTTCATCTTTAATTAAATTAATTAAATTATATTAATGATATTCTACTCAAAGACACCGATTGTTAATGATTAATAATTTAGCAATAAGGATTCAGAATGATTCAACAAGGTAGGAAACAGATAAACCTCAATATGCAATATTTTATTTCTTATTTACCTTCCAATTGTTTCATTTTCAAATTATAACTTCCACAACATTTTGCAGGAAACCACGTCCAATTTTTCAAGATGCTATTAATTTTCATCAAATCATGAACTCTGCACCATGTTTGTATGTATGATCAATTCTGTAATATTTGACAAAAATGAAGCTGCCTTTTACTCGCGGATCTTTTCTGTCCGTAGTGCGCTGCCGGGTGGGTAGTTAGCATGGTAACCTTTGTGACAAGTGCTGAAGTGCCGCTTTGCCGTCACCACGGTCGCACTGCAAATGAGACATGCACAGTTTTCTTTAACATTAGTAAAAAATAATTCTTCCTCCTATTCACTGTAAAAATAATATGTTTTCTTCCTTTTTTCCGCCATGTTTATGTGTGAGAGAAAGCGCTTTCGTCTGCTTATCTTCACAATGCTCAAGACCAAGGCTAAGTTTGTCATGTGCACTAGACTGACCTCTGCCCCATTCTACGTCAGAATTCTCATATTAGCGAACTCTGCTACTTTATGATTTCTAAGATTTTTTTTAAGTTTTTTATATATTTTTATACTTTTCGTTTTTATTTACATCACTGTAAATGCAATTCAAAAAGAATGGCAACAAAATTTTATTAAATTTTAGACAGTGATAGTTCGTGATTAGGTCTTTTTTTAGAACTGGCTTGCGGGCGATTGACATGGTCACTGCGTGCGATGCGGTGCCCATGGGCACCGGGTTGGCGACCCCTGTTCTATACGATAACCAGTAAAGACGATTGGAACTTACAAATCTTACAAATCGCTACAACTCTCACTTTATTTCTCACTATACTCTTTTACCATTCCAGATTGTAATCATTAACAAATAGACCACATACTCAAAAATCTTATGACTGAGTAGTAAGGCCACAGAGAAATATGCTGTAATTTAATATGAATAAAGTAAAAAATATACAAGAAAGAAATCACAATTTTATAATGTTCAACTTTATCTTGTAAATCACTTAGGATAAAGTAAAATGTGAAAATGTAGATGTAAGGGGACGAATAAATGTTTCCTATCCAGGCACATCTGTATAAAATGTACATTATATTATACAGATGTGCCTGGATAGGAAACATTTATTCGTCCCCTTATCCGCTGCAGCAGATTGGGTGACATGGATGTCACCCAAATCAGACTGCAACGTGAATATCTCTGTGGGTGGTGAGTCCACTGGAGGTTGTATGGGGATGGACTTTGATCAGAGTGCCTCAATGACTTGGGTCTGGAAGGCTCTATTTTTTAATCAGCCAGTTGGTGGCTATCAGAAGTGGCCAACTGTCTAATTAAAAAATTGAGCCTTCCAGACTCAAGTCCTTCATTTCCTTTGAGCCTGTCCCTTTTTCAGGGGTTGCCACAGTGAAACAACATTTGTAGCTCATCCTGTCCCGTGCATCTTTTACTTTGACTCCATACCTTCTTGTCCTCCCTCACTGCAGCCATCAGTCTTCTCTTTGGCCTTCCTCTATGTCTCCTGGAGCTCCATCTCCAGGATCATCTGCCACTGTCCATTTTTTGAACATGTCCAAACCATCTGAATCTGGCTTCTCTAACTTTTCTCCAAACATTTATGTCTGTGTTGTTCCTCCCGACAGGCCTTCATTCCTCTTCTCTCCAGGTAAAACCTCTACCTCAATCTTTACCTGCAAACATCATTGTCCATGGAAACTCCTGTCTGACCTCATCTGTCAATCTGTCCAGCACCAAAGCAAAGATGAAGGAAGGAAGAAAGATATCATTAAATTTATAAGAATAAAATATTGTTTTACAAGAAACTTTAGATCAGTAGCCAGTCACCAACCTAGCACTGTACTGTACAGTACAGTGGAAGCCTCCCTCTCAAATGGAAGCCTCCCTCTCAAATTCCTCCTGGATGGAGACCTCAGGTGGAGAAGGGGACTGGGGTTCGGGAGCGAGGATTCCTCTGGGAGGGGCATGCTTAGTAGGCTGATCCGGGTGACGACGGTGGAAATCCCGGATCAGCTGGGCATCCAAGATATGTCGAACCGGGACCCAGGATCTTTCCTCAGGGCCGTAACCCTTCCAGTCAACCAGGTACTGGAGACCCCTCCCCCGACAGCGGGAGCGCAAGAGACGGTGCACCGTGAAGGCGGGACCTCCATCAATGAGGCGGGGAGGAGGCGGTGGAGGGGCTGTCGGTACCAGAGGACTCTCCCAGACTGGTTTGACCCTTGACACATGGAACGTGGGATGAATTCCTAATGACTGGGGCAGCTTAAGTCTTACTGCCACGGGGTTGAGGACCTTCTGGATCTCAAAGGGGCCGATGAATTTAGGTGCCAACTTTTTGGATTCTACCCTCAAGAGCAGATCCCGGGTGGACAACCACACCTTCTGACCCACGAGGTAGGTGGGGGCCTGGGTGCGGTGGCGGTTAGCGGCAGCGGCGTAGCGGTCCACGGAGCGGAGAAGAGTTTCCCTGGCTTGAGTCCATGTCCTGTGACAGCGCTGGATGAATGCCTGAACGGATGGGCAGGACACCTCTTTCTCTAGCGCTGGAAACAGAGGAGGCTGGAACCCGTAAGCACACTGGAAGGGGGAGAGTCCCGTAGCTGAGCTCGTCAGGGTGTTGTGAGCGTACTCTACTCACAACAGCTGCTGAGACCAGGAAATGGGGTTCTTGGACACCAAGCACCTTAACGCCGTCTCCATCTCCTGGTTCTTTCTCTCCGTCTGACCATTGGACTGGGAATGAAAACCGGATGACAGGCTCACGGTGGTCCCCACCAGGGAGCAAAACTCCTTCCAAAAAACGGAAGTGAATTGGGGGCCTCGGTCGGAGACCACATCGGTGGGAAGACCATGTAGCCGGAAGACGTGAACGAGGATGAGTTTGGTGGTTTCCTTGGCTGAAGGCAACTTGGGCAGGGGTACGTGGGCCATCTTACTGAACCTGTCGACTACCGTGAGAATGACAGTGTGACCCTTAGACGGGGGCAGGCCGGTCACGAAGTCCAGGGAGATGTGGGACCATGGTCGATGTGGCACTGGAAGTGGATGTAGGTAACCTGCCGGGGCTTGGTGTGAGGCTTTGTGCTGACTACAGACCGGGCAGGCGTTGACAAATTCCCGGGCATCCTCATCCAGGGTCGCCCACCAAAACCTGCGTAGAACCATCTCTTTGGTGCGCATGATACCAGTGTGACAGGCGAGACGAGAGTTGTGGGCCCACTGGAGGACGTCAGAGCACAGGGTTGGGACCACAAACAGGCGATTGGGAGGACAAGCGCTTGGTCCCGGCTGGTCCTCCATAGCGGCTTTGACCCTCTCCTCCACTTCCCAGGTGAGGGCAGCCACCAAGTGTGACAATGAGAGGATAGAGCTTGGACCAGGGACAGACTCCTCTTCTTCCACAAATTGCCGGGAAAGGGCGTCAGGTTTCACATTGCGGGAACCGGGTCGATAGGAGAGGGTAAAATCAAAACGGGAGAGGAACAGTGACCAGCGGGCTTGGCGGGAGTTGAGTCTTTTGGCTGACCGGAGGTACTCGAGGTTCTTATGATCTGTCCAGACTAAAAACGGCTGCTTCGTACCTTCCAGCCAGTGACGCCACTCCTCCAATGCTAACGTCACGGCCAACAATTCCCGGTTACCGATGTCGTAGTTCCTCTCCGCAGGAGTCAGAGGTCGGGAGAAGAAGGCGCAAGGATGGAGTTTCTGGTCCACGGCAGACCGCCCCACCCCAACATCAGAGGCAACCACCTCAACCACAAACTGTCTCTCAGAGTCAGGAACTTGAAGGATGGGGGCCGAAGTAAACAGGGTCTTGAGCGTCTGGAATGCCTTTTGGGCAGTGGTAGACCACAGGAACGGAACCTTGGAGGAGGTAAGTGAGGGGTGCTGCCACCGTGCTGTAACCCCGGATGAAGCGACGGTAGAAGTTGGCAAACCCCAGGAATCGTTGCAGCTGCTTGCGTGAATTAGGAACAGGCCAAGTGGTGACAGCTGTAATCTTACAGGGATCCATCGTTATGTTCCCTTAACCAATGATGTAGCCCAAGAACGAGACAGACGGAGCATGAAACACGCATTTTTCAGCCTTGACAAACAGAGAGCTCTCCAGGAGCCGATGCAGAACTGCTTGGACATGATGAACGTGTTCCTCCTTGGTACGCGAAAAGATGAGGATATCATCTAGATAAGCAAACACATATTTATTCAACATATCTCTGAGAATGTCGTTCACTAGTGCCTGAAAAACAGTCGGGGCATTGGTGAGGCCAAAGGGCATGACCAGATACTCATATTGTCCGGTGGGGGTATTGAAAGCAGTCTTCCACTCGTCCCCGTCTCTGATGCGGACCAAGTGGTAGGCGTTGCGCAGGTCCAGCTTGGTGAAGATGGTGGCCCCCTCCAGAAGCTCGAAGGCTGAAGAGATGAGTGGGAGCGGGTAATGGTTCTTTACTGTGATGTCATTGAGTCCCCGGTAGTCAATGCAGGGCCGCAGCGACTTATCTTTTTTCTCCACAATGAAGAAACCGGCCCCGGCAGGGGATGAAGAGGGTCGGATGAGACCTGCAGCCAGATAGTCATTAATATAAGTCTCCATGGCTTTTCTCTCAGGGGCGGACAGGGAGTAAAGACGGGGAGGAGCGGAGCCAGGCAGGAGGTTGATGGCACAGTCATAGGGCCGATGTGGAGGCAGAGAGGTGGCCTTGGATTTGCTGAACACCTCTCCAAAATCGTGGTATTCTGCTGGAACCCCCTTGAGGTTGAGGAGCAGGACTGGAACTGGTGACAGGCCGGGGGTCTGAAGCTTGCTTTAGACACAGTTGATGGCAAGAAGGGCTCCAGCCCAAAATGGCCCCGGTCTTCCAGTCAACATGGGGATTGTGTCGCCGGAGCCAGGGATACCCCAGGATGAGAGGAAGCCGGGGAGACTGCAGGATGTGGAACTGGATGGTTTCGTGATGGTTCCCCGATAGGAGCATGCGGACTGGAGTCGTCTGGTGAGTTACGGTCCACAGGAGATGCCCATCGAGAGCGCTGGCCGGCACAGGTTTGGGAAGGGGAACACATCTGATTCCCAGCTGGCGAGCTAGTTCCACGTCCATCAAACTCACATCTGCACCAGAGTCTATAAAGGTGGCGAGGGTGTGGCAACCATTCGCCAGCAAAAGGCGGACATGACACAGGGGGCATCGGGGAGAGGAATGTTCAGAGGTTGGACTCACCAGTACTTCCTCTTCTACTGGTGAGTCCGGTCTTTTGCTGGACAACGGGAGACGAAATGGCCCACCTGGCCACAGTAAAGGCAGAGGTTTCCCTGCCTCCACCGCTCCCGCTCCTGGGGTGTCAGTCTGGTATGCCCCACCTGCATGGGTTCGGGCTGTTGCTCCGTTGCGAGTAGTCCTTCCTCCGGAACAACATGAGACCGGGAGGGCAATTGACGGTCCGTCTGTCCCCGGCGCCTCTCCCTGCGTCTTGCCTGGATACGCCGGTCCAAACGGGTTGCGAGCTCAATGATCCCGTCTAGTGTCGTGGGAAGATCGTGTGACACCAACTCATCTTTGATGTAGTCACTGAGACCCAACAGGAAAGCGTCACACTGAGCCGATGAATTCCATCTTCGGTTCCCCTGTTTAAGACCCAACAGACCTCCTGCAGCGTCTGGGCCCTTCATGACTTCTCCAAAAACCTTGCAAAGTTCGTCAGCGAAAGTCTGAAACGAGGAACAGGCGGGGGTTTGTCGCTCCCATTCCGCCGTTCCCCACAAACGAGCTCTGCCAGTCAAGTGGTTGATGGTAAATGCAACCTTTGCCGTCTCCTGAGCAAATGTGTAAGGCTGCAAGGCAAAGAGAATGGAACAGTTTGTGATGAACAGGTTGCAGCCCTCTGGGTCTCCAGCGTAGCGTTCCGGAGTTCCCACCCGTGGCTCGGGGAATGTACCAGGTGGGACGGGAGCTGGAGCGGGTGGAGTCGGCGAAGAAGCGGTAAGGGTGGCTTGAGCGAGGATGTCTGTCAGGTGTTGGACCTGGGTGGCTAACATTGCCAATGATTGTTCTCGGTTAGCCACTGCCTGTAGAATCTCAGAGCGAGAGGTAGAGAACATCTCCTTGTGTCGCTGGAGAGTGTGCTCAATTCTCTCAAAGCGGTTAGACGGGGAGGTTGAGTGCACTGGGTCCATCGCTGGCCAGATTGTACTGTAACAGGTGTGTTTAGGACCCAAATGCAGCACAAAACTCTGGCAGGTAGATTGGAAAATACTTTATTGTCCAAACGGAGAAAACCAACGGGTTGCAGGTAATTCTTTTCCAGCAGATCAGAGAAGCCAACAGCGATTGGGAAGTCGTAACCAGGAGGAACAATACAAACTCGTAGTCAGGAATAGAAGGCTGGCAAGTTTACCAGTTTACCGGCTGGCAAGTTTACCGGGGAGGCGACGAGACGGGATGGTCAGGAACAGGCAGGGTCGAGAACTAGAAGACAGTCCGAGAAACGCTGGAAAGTCAGGCATAAATGCGAATAACAATCTGGCAATGAGGAAGTGGAGAGCAGAGGCTTATATACAGCCCTGATTGCAGATGAGGTGCAGCTGAGGGGAGCAGAGTGAACAGAGTGGGAGTGGCTAGCAGGCAGGTGAGCAGGAGGAGGGGCAGGTGGAAAAGTACTGAGAGACAAGAAAAGAGAGCAGACCATGACACTTTCAATTAGTTTTTACATTAAAAAAGTTGAACAAAAATGTTTTTTCCAGTTATATTTCAGCTAGCTAGTGTTGTCAGGTTTTGTGAAATCTGCCAGAGCCCTCGGAATCAAAAGGGAGAGCTCTGCCTGCTCTAAGTGAATGGAAACAGCCAGTTCAGTTTACAGCGCTGAGACCAACCATCTAGGGAGACTCCAAAGGCAACACTTACTTGTTCTGTGATTGGATAAGCTCTCCCGGGATTCTGGCAACGTCCTCTTCTTTGATTTCTTTTCTTTGATTTAAAACAGAAGTGACTAAAATGTATGTGTGAAGTGTTGGGTTCTCTGGACAGACTCACGGACAACGGACAACGTTTCAGTGATTTTAATCTGAACACAAAGTTCACGGGGCAGTCCCGTGTCTGCGATGTTTGCGCTTTTGTCTCGTCTCAAGCGGAGACAGCAACTGCAGTGTCACACAGCTCAACCCTCTCCCTGTGGTCCCGGCTCCTTCTAATAAAGGGAGAGATCTCATTAAAAGAATTGCGCTCACCTGCACCCGGTACAGCGTCAGCCTCACCACTGGTCCGCTCTCCCAGCCACAGCTGATCGCTAACCACTGCCCCGCCCTCACATACCTCCACCGCTGGACTGAGGCCGGCAGACAGTCCGGCGGAGCGAACTACCCCGCCTTCCCCCACTCCCCCCAGTCGTCAGGGGACAAGAAAGAAAGTCCGCCACCGCCATCTGTGCTCCCGGCCTATGTTTAAAATTAAATGGTTGCAACGCCAGGTACCACCGTGTGATCCTGGCATTGCTGTCTTTCATCCGGTGGAGCCACTGGAGCGGAGCGTGGTCCGAGCAGAGAGTGAAAGGGCGTCCCAGGAGGTAATAACGCAGGGCGCCGACCGCCCATCTGATGGCCAAGCACTCCTTCTCTATCGTGCTGTACCGACTCTCCCGGACAGCTTACGGCTGATGTAGTCGGTCGGTGCCCCGCACCCGCTGGGACAACACTGCCCCCAGCCCTCTGCCCGACGCAGAGGGAGAGAAAAGTTAGGTGTGAACAACAGTGGCTTACCACAGAGAGCCCGCTTCAGCTGCTCAAACGCCTGCTTACACTGCTCCGTCCACTGGACCGGATCTGAGGCACTCTTACGGCTCAGATCCGTCAGGGGGCTGGCCAAGTCAGCGAACTGTGGGATAAAACGCTGGTAAAACCCCACGAGCCCCAAGAACTGTCTAACCTCTTTTTTAGACTTGGGACGCGGACAGAATGCGATCGCTGCTGTCTTATCCAGCTGCGGACGCACCTGACCCCGCCCCAAGCAGTGTCCCAGATACCGTACCTCCCTCCGTCCAACTGCACACTTACCTGGGTTGGCCGTTAGCCCCGCCTGCCTCAAGGACTGTAACACTGCGGTTGCATGCTGCATATGTTCCGCGCAGCTGCCACTATGGATGATGACATCATCCAAATACGCAGCAGCGTAGGCAGCATGTGGGTGGAGCACCCTGTCCATGAGGCGTTGGAAGGTGGCTGGGGCACCAAACAACCCGAACAGAAGTTTAACAAATTGGTACAAACCGTACGGAGTGGAGAAGGCCGTTTTCTCCTTAGATTCTGGCCATAAGGGAATCTGCCAGTAATCTTTGGTTAAATCCAGTGTCGAGAAAAATTGAGCTGTGCCAAGCCGATCCAAGAGTTCGTCAACCGGGGGCATTGGATAAGCATCAAAACGTGACACCTCATTAACCCTTCTGTAGTCAACACAGAACTGAACAGACCCATCTTTCTTACCCACTAGAACTACGGGGCTGCTGCAGGCACTGTGTGACTCTTCAATCACTCCCATCTCCAGCATTTGTTTTAACTCCGTCTGCACCACTTTACGTTTGTGCATCGGAAGACGGTACGGCCGTGAACGCACGGTCAGACCAAGCAGTGTTTCTATGTGATGTTGTATGAGAGTGGTGCGTCCTGGAAGAAGGGAGAACACGTCAGAAAATTGCTGCTGGAGCCCTTCCACTTCTGCTCTCTGGGCCGACGTGAGAGATTTGTCACAGAGAAGAGAGCTCAGACCAGGAGCCCCCACTACTGGACCGAGCTCATCCTCCTTCTTCACTGTCAACACCAGAGCAACCGCTTCTGGCTCCACCCACCCCTTTAACAGATTTAAATGATAAATCTGAGTGTCTCCTCTCCTGTCAGACCGTTCCACCTCATAGTCAACATCACCCACTCTACGTGTGACCACAAAAGGGTCCCTGCCACTTAGCGAGCAGCTTGGATGCTGAAGATGGGAGCAGCACCAGGACTTTGTCTCCTGGTGCAAAGTGCCGCAGCTTAGCTCCCCTGTCATACAGGCGCCGCTGCCGTTCCTGAGCCCTGAACACTCTCTAAGGTCCAGAACGTATTGAACTTCATTTTTGCTGGCGCTTGGACCTTCCTCCCAGCTTTCTTTAATTAGGTCCAACACGCCCCTCGGCTTCCTGCCAAACAACAATTCAAAAGGGGAAAACCCCATGGAGGCCTGGGGAACCTCACGCACTGCGAACAACAGGGTGTCTAGCCACTTATCCCAGCTTGGACTGTCCTCCTTAATGAAATTCCTGATCATAGACTTCAGAGTCTTATTCAACCGGTCCACCAGCCGTCCGTCTGAGGGTGGTAGACGCTGGTCCGAATAGACTTGATGTCTAATAATCTGTATAGTTCTTTCATGGTCCGTGACATAAAAGACGTTCCCTGATCTGTCAGGATCTCCTTCGGGATCCCGACCCGCTAGATGATCCGGAAAAGCGCGTCCGCAACACTCTTTGCAGAGATGTTACGTAGCGCCCCGGCTTCCAGATATCTCGTGGCGTAGTCTATCACTACCAGAACGAACCGGTACCCGCATGCACTGCGATGGAATGGCCCGATTAGATCCGTTCCGATACGTTCAAACGGGACCTCCATCAGCGGCAATGGCCACAGTGGGGCACGCGGTGTGGCGGGCGGGTTTACCCTCTGGCACTCAGGGCATGACACGCAAAAGTGGCGCACATCTCCTTGAATGCCTGGCCAGTAAAATCGTTCCGTGATGCGGTCTAATGTTTTCTGGCAGCCCATATGCCCAGCCATCAGGTGATGATGAGCCGATGTGAGAATCACCTGCCGGTGACTCCTCGGCACTAACAGCTCAGCACACTCGCTTCCGTCACGTGTCCAACACGGCGCGTAAAGTGCTGTCACGCGCCTGTTCCAGTGGGAAATCCTCAGCGCGGCTGAACAGAGGAGCGCACTGTGCCGCTGACACTGGCTCCGCGCACTCCCGCTGTGTCCGCTCCGAGTCTGCGCTCAGCACTGTGCCCACACTATCATTTCTCAATGACCAGGAACAGTCCCCTAATAAACTGTGGAATCCCCGCCAATCAGTTCCTAACAACACAGAGTGTGACAGCCGAGAGCTGACCGCAAAACGAACGGGCCACTTCTCCCCCTTATAACAGACCCCAATAGATGCAACAGGGTACCGGTGAACATCTCCGTGAACACATTTAACCTTCACCAAAGCCCCATTATCCAAAGCCCCGGTTTGAATCAGGTTCTCGTGTATCTGAGACTGCTGACAGCCTGAATCCACAATTGCCTGATATATACACCCCTGGATCCTTACCGGAACGCTGTATGTCCCTCTGGACCGGGGGAGGGGCGCTCGGGGTCCGTCCACTCAGATTACCTGCCCCACCTCTATGGATGGACAGTCACGGCGCACGTGTCGAGCTGTCCGCACCCCCAACCATCCTGCCCAGACGCCTGAGCAGCTCTCTGTGGGGCTGAGACAGCATTCCGTGTGCCCGGGACCTGTAACAGAGGAGAGGAAGCTCTTAATATGGAATTTTGTTCTAGCTGGGGGCTCATAATAGGAGTAGAGGGGGTCACTGTACTCCGTCGGGGCATCGGCGTTGGGCGTCCCTCGGGTCTCGCTGATCCTGTTCCTGGCTGCTGGGGATGAACTGCCAGGTGATCCTCTGCCAGACTGACCGCCCCCTGGAGGCTGTCCGGCCGATGACACCTGACCCAGTCGGCTGTCCTGGGCGGAAGACCCCCGATGAACTGCTCCACCACTATGGAAACCCCGGCGATCCAGCACCGCCCTTCTGACGTCCTGGTAACTCCCCCTTGCGGCCGCCGGTAGGGCCAGCGCCGCGGTATGTGCGTCCCCAGAGAGCAGCAGAAGAAGACGGACCGCCCACTCCTCCCGTGGCCAGCCACATGCCGCTGCAGTGGTTGCGAAGGCGTCCAGGAACGTCTGTGGATCGTCCATCCCCTGGTAGCGAGCAGAGCACAAGCAGCGAGCACAAGCAGCGAGCAGAGCACAAGCAGCGAGCAGAGCACAAGCAGCGAGCAGAGCACAAGCAGCGAGCAGAGCACAAGCAGCGAGCAGAGCACAAGCAGCGAGCAGAGCACAAGCAGCGAGCAGAGCACAAGCAGCGAGCAGAGCACAAGCAGCGAGCAGAGCACAAGCAGCGAGCAGAGCACAAGCAGCGAGCAGAGCACAAGCAGCGAGCAGAGCACAAGCAGCGAGCAGAGCACAAGCAGCGAGCAGAGCACAAGCAGCGAGCAGAGCACAAGCAGCGAGCAGAGCACAAGCAGCGAGCAGAGCACAAGCAGCGAGCAGAGCACAAGCAGCGAGCAGAGCACAAGAGACTCCGGTCGATGGAGAAACTGTTGACTGCCTCATCTGCGCCAGCTGCTGGGCCAGAGCCCCCGTCTGTGCTTGCAGCTCTGCCAGCTGCTCACGGTGAGCCACCACCTGGTCTCGATGCATGGTTACGACTTCCCCCATCATCGTCGCCAATACATCAATCTGGCGTTGTTCCATCCTTTGTCCAGTCTAGTTGGGCGCCAAAATGTGAAGTGTTGGGTTCTCTGGACAGACTCACGGACAATGGACAACGTTTCACAAAGTTCACGGGGCAGTCCCGTGTCTGCAGTGTTTGCGCTTCTGTCTCGTCTCAAGCGGCTCCACAGCAACTGCAGTGTCACACAGCTCAACTCTCTCCCTGTGGTCCCGGCTCCTACTAATAAAGGGAGAGATCTCATTAAAAGAATTGCGCTATTAAAAGAAAAAGTCACGTTGACTGCCTAAAACAGCTATAGGCGTTTTAGGCTTTCACGTGCTGGTTCGGCAGATTAAAATCTTATACATCTTGTGTGTGTATTTCAGACTTGGCCACAATGTATTTATGTCACAGTAGGGGGCAGCACTTGTATATCTGTAATCTGATCGGCTGCTACGAAGAAGACGTTTGTTTACAATTGTGGAGAGTAGTGGCGGGGAGCGTGGTGTGAGTAAAATGGCGAAGCGGTTGTGTGAAAAAAATTACAAGCAGCTAACACTGGCACAGAGCTTGTCTGGCAGTGAAAAGCTTGCGAGGCAGGATGATGGAGGAGGAGGAGGTGATGGAGGGGGAGGTGTTGCGAACAACGGCCAGAGTAGGTCTGAAGAGCAACACTACCAGGCTAGCGTCGCTAGCATTGCGCAACCATCGGAACGTGAAAGTTCCAGTTCATAGTCGGACTTTGAACCGGATCCTGACTCCTTGGCTGAGGAGTGGTTTCCATCAGGATCTGAAAGCAGCAGAGGTTCGTCGCCAGATTTGCGGGAAATCAGTCACCGTTCTACTTGAATTTTCCTTTTCTGCAGAAAAAGCTTGTTTTCTCTGTTTCTTGGTCAAAATCAGGTGTTTTCGCTGAAACCACCCTATGTTCTATGGTGTGTATGATTTCTTATTACTCAAAAAGGCTAGAGACTAACTACTAACTTTTTTCTGATGAAAGAAGAGAGTCTAAAGTTTCGTAAGATATGTTCAATGTTTATGTAGTCCAAAAACTATATTTGCTGTGCGCCGTCAAAATTTAGCAAAAATGCTCAAAAACTCTGTCAGTATGGAGCTCTCTTTTCTGAGAATGGTTGGCAGTCAATGAGTTAAATTGTTTGCCAGAGCCATTTTTTTTATTTAAGAAGGAAAATTATGGATTTTATCTTTATAACACAGGCACATACGGATCAACGTCGGCGAGAGCAAACCTTTTGTTTAGGTTTCTTTTAAATGTCACTATGCGGGACATTTGCGGTGCCCGCAACCTAGTGGGAACGAAAAAAAAATCATCAACCTCTTGGCCACTGGCACAGTTAAATGTCAAAATTACTAGGATTAATTTATTTTAAATTAAATAAATTTAAATTTAAATCACACACATGCGGGGAGCGACAACCATTTAACTTTTTTATTGCTTTACACCCGTATAAGTTAATACGGTATTGAAACCCCCGACTAGAGTTGGATTAGTTAATGCGCATTAGTTGAGGAGCGAATGCGCGTTAGTTTGTAATGTGAACGCAAACGGGGAGCGAAACTGGTTTCATGTCGCAGCGAATACTGAATTAAGTGCCAGGGTGAAAACTGCAATAGTTCAACTTACAATGTGCAATTACGCTTTATTGTAGTACGGCGGAAAAAAAGAATGTTCCCCAGGGTCACACGCGCCCCCCTCAGCATCACAACGCGCCCCCCCAGGGGGGCCCGCCCCACACTTTGAGAAGTGACACTGCTCTAATCTAACATCATAGGCCACCTCACCACCAGCATCTTCTTACTTTCCCTTTGCTGACACACTTCAATCGTAAAGCACTACTAACCCCTCACCCCATGATTCCGTCCTGCCTGTACTCCATTTTTCACATCTCTTTCAGAGTCTACACTGCTCTGAACAGTTGAGCCTAAATATCTAAACTCCTGCGCCTTCACCACCTCTGCTCCTTGTAACCTCTCTATTCCACTGTTCTCCCTTTCATTCACACATATATACTCCGTCTTGCTACGACTTGCTATGAAAAGCAAAATTACTATCTTGGCACCCTTTCATAGTTTTTTTTTCTAAATCTACAAAAAAACACAATAAAGCTCTTTCTGACCATCACTTATCTACTCCATCAAGATCCCCAACTTCTGTCTTGCTTTGACAGGCCTCAATTCCTCTCCTCTCCAGGTCACACCTCCACCTCACTATGTGCTTTCTAGCTGCTACCTACTCTCACTGTAGATCACTATGTCACGTGTCATCAAAAATTACTGTCCATAGAGACTCCTGTCTGACCTCATCTGTCAATCTGTCCAAACCACAAATGAACAGGCTCAGGGCTGACCCTTGACGTACTGTAGACCCACCTCAACATTAAAATCTTCTGTCCTTCTGGTGCGGACAAACAATTAAATTATGAAAAACAACCAACTTGTCTTTCAAAAATGCTCCGAGGAGGAGCAGTGGCCCTCTCGTCAGGAAGCTCGTGCCCAAGACAGCTTCAATACAAGTTTGGGTAACACGAAAGATTGATTCAATAATAAAATTGTTAATGAAATACATTATTAATTTATTGGTGGTTAGAGTGAGATTTCCACAGGATCTGGCTGCAGCAATTTATTACTTACTCTTATCATTATGACTGGAGCTGAAAAACTTTGCTTGGCTGCTTTGCCCTGAGCTTGTTAAGACTTGTTTTGTTATGGTATGTGCAGAACAAGGACAAAGGACCCCAGGAACCACGTTGAAGAAAGGGACATAAAAAAATGCTGTAGGGGGCGGGGAGGGTGTATGTGTAAGGCAGTGATTTTCAACCAGTGTACCGCGGCACACTAGTCTGCTATGAGAGATGATTAGGTGTGATTCGGGAAATTATCTATTATCACCTAATAAACCATTGTTGGGTGTCTGCACTGCAATAAAGTGTGGTAGATATGTAAAAGTCTTCTTTTTCAGCGGCTGGCAGCAGAGGCAATAAATGTTACTATTGCTACGTGACCAATCTACACGCGACAGTGACTGTAATAGCATGTGATGGAGAAGTTTTTGAGAAGCGAACAGGGCCCTGGACAAAATTCTGACCCAGATGAAGACCCTAGTATGAGTGGTCGACAAAAGAAAAACCAACTCACAGACTCCTTGTTTGTTAACTATGAGCTGTTGTATTGTAATTTTGGGATTACTGTTGGCCAAATAATAGCTTGGATTTACCTAATTTAACTCCTCTGTTCTCCTTAGGAATTCTGCTGCAGTAAATAATCAAAAAGCTTCAAAGACATATGTAACGGACGGGACAAACGCTCGTTTAGTGGGGTAGAATAACACCTCTCTGGAAGGCTGGGTGGCAAGATCTTGGTCTCGCACCACCCAGACCTACTAGTTTCACCTCTGCGCTAATCACCTGGTGAATAAAATGAGTAGGGCTTTAGGATTTCTTTGTTAAACGTCACAGTGAATACCCAAAGATTAGGGTACAGGAGTCAGTGACTATGTTTGTGTATAAGACTTACCCTGTACGTCCCCTACACCACAATACTCTATCAGTGCAGGATGAGACGCCCCACTCCAGAGAAGGCACACAAATCATTCAATGATCAGATCTCGAGAACTGTATTAACTTACCAATGCATATATAGAGCTTACAAATTAAAGATTAACAAATGGAACAAAGATTAGCCAAGATAAGCAATAAACAATAACATCATTCATCTTTCTTCGTTAATCACAACATCCAGACATTTTGAGTGAAATGTACACACGATAATCATAGAACACTGAACAGCATAAACGTGACAGATAAAACATGGAATCAAATTGTGAACCATTCAAAATAAACCTTGCTGACAGTGTCCATCTCCTCTCCTCCTGCGAGTGCTCTAAACCAGGGGTTTTCAAAGTGTGGGATAGTGAGCTAAGGGAACTCAAAAGCATGCAAATAATAAACACAACAGCATCAGAGTTTCAGCATCACTGCGCACCATGTACAGGGCTGCTTTCCATATCGCGGTCTCAACATCATGCATAAATCCTTTCCATGACGGCAATAAACCGACTGCCAATCTTGCCACCTTATTTTGCTCACCTCTGTTTTAGTGGGAACAATGAGTCTGTGCCTTTGATGGGCACAGACGGTTGATAAGGGGGCTGCATTGTGGAAAGGAATAAACGCAGATCATCCTCTACCTGCAGCCGAGACAGGTACTTGCTTTTAATCATTGCCAATGCGGAAAACCCGCACTCACACAAGTAAGTGGAGGTGAGGTTTTGCAATGTGTAAGGCTACGCGGTATGAGGCTTCGGTTGCCCTTGAGTTCACAGTGCCAAACGCCTCGATAACTTTCTTTTGTGACCGCAATTCATTAAGTTTTCGTTCGAAAAACTCCCACGGCTTGGTCGTTAAACTCTGGTGCTTGGTTTCAATATGACGCCGAAGTTTACATGGTCGCATACTGTCATTAGCTAGCACCTCGTTACAGATAACGCACTGTGGCATCATCAGGACCAAAAAATGAAAAGCCAAACTTTAAATAATCAGGGTCATAATTACTCCGTTTTTTGCTCACCCCAGACTCTGTGTCCTCTTTAACTTTAGATACTAAAAATCGATCCATCTTGCCTCTCGTCAGGTTTATTTTTTCTCTCACGGCGCCCCCCCAGGGGAGGCGCGCCTCACACTTTGAAAACCCATGATCTAAACAAAGAGTTCCAATGGGAGATAAAAGAAACTTTAGTCCGCAAAGAAATGTCTTATCAGCTCCGAAGGCAAAGTAACAAAATAAATTATTTAGCCAAACACTGACTCTTGGTCTACAAGAAGTTGACGTACTCAGTATCAAAGTTTTAATTGAAGCTTCATAAACGACAAAGTACCAAATTAAATTGCAAAGGACTATTGCATTAGCCCTGGGACACGTAAAGGAATTCTGTCACAGTCAATATGTGAATTAAATACATTCCAGGAGGGAAAACGGATGTTCCATCGTTGTCAGCAAATGAACCCCATTATGATGCCGTTACAGGTGGGAAATTTGACTGTACTCAGCCGCTGAAGCAGTCTCTGATTGGAAGGATACCGTTGACTAGCAGACGAGTGGAATCTCGGCGGAATAAGTCACCTCGGACAGGAAACTCCTTTCCTTGGTCAGTGCATCTCACGGTTTTCCCGGGACACTCGCCCCAAGGACGACCCGTCTAAGGCAGTCCGTCGTCCCCACACGCTCAGGCTGACATCCCTCAGCCTCTTCTCCTTTTCCATGTCACTATGGCGAGTGACATATAATTAACACTCGCCATAGTGTCAAGTGTCAATGTGTCTTGAATTTAACACTGTTGAGTGTTGAAATCATATTCTGACAGTGTTAATTTTTGACACTATACACTGGTGTTAGGTGAATTCAACACTCTTTTGTGTTAATTTTTAACTCCTGAGAGTGTTATTTCAACTCTGAGACATTTCACTTTTTCAAAAGTGTTGTTTTAACTCCAACTAGAGTGGACCAATAGAGTGGACCAATATAGACACTTTGAAAGTGTTGAATTTGACTCCCTAAGAGTTGAATTGACACTTCCAGATTTGCTGTGTACTCTCACCTATGGTCATGAACTTTGGGTCATGACTGAAAGAACACGATCCCGGGATACAAGCGGCGGAAATGAGCTTTCTTCGCAGGGTGGTAGGGCGTTCCCTTAGAGATAAGGTGAGGGGTCTACATCGGATGCCCCCTGGACGCCTCCCATGGGACTGCCTTAGACGGGTCACTCGCCCCAAGGACGAGTGACCCGTCTAAGGCAGTCCGTCGTCCCCACACGCTCAGGCTGACATCACCGAGAGGAATCCCTCAGCCTCTTCTCCTTTTCCTTTGCCAAACATGTGTGCCGCAGCGCAGTGCCACCACTTACTTCCTACTTCCTGTCCCTTCCTCCCGTATCACGCGTCTCAATTTGCCACTTAACGTACACGTGTTAAAGAAATTATGTTTCAAAATAAAACACAATAAAGCAAAGTGCATGTGTATATCACATATACTTTACACATATAAGACAAAATAAATTTTAAGAAAGCAATGTATGTGTGTGGAGGTGGTAATGTATTTACAATTGTTCAATCAAATTGTTTATGGAGTGTCACAATTATACTTTTAATGTTGTTATATTGGGCAAGTTATTTTAATAAAGAAACTTATTACATAACTAGGTACTGCTCAGAAGAAAAACTAGTTACGTTATTAGTTACTAAATTATAAAAGTAACTAATAATTAGTTACATTTACTTTAGAAACACGTTTAAAAAGTTTAGTGTTGTGTTCTGTAGCAACTATCATGATGAAATGTAGTCGTACAATAAAAACAAAAAAGATGTTTTGACAGGCATCTTTTATTATAACCAAAACTTGCCACTTGCCAGCATCGCGTGTCTGACTGTTTACTTCCCTATAAGCAGTGACATGAGGTGAGGTTCATGCCTGGTGAGGCGATAACGTCATAACAGTTATTTATTCATTTATTCATCTTCTTCTGCTTGTCCGTTGCCGGGTCGCAGGGGTTGTGCCAGGGGCAGTTGACGCCACCCAAATCACATTGCACCATATTGTGAGCCTTCCTGTGGGTGGTGAGCCCACAAGAAGTGATGTGGGTTGGTGCTATGCTCAGATCTCCTCAGTGGCAACCTGGCAGCTGGTAGAACATAACAGTTATATTTACAAATATATGATACCTACAGAGCAATTGATTTAACATTTGGTTGGCAACTTTTAACGTGTTTTGTTATAAAACATCAGCATTGTTTATATATACAAACTGTAACAAAGAAAAAACCTTTAAAACAGTTATCAACGTCTTACCATTACTTATAAACAAAGACCATTCGCCGCTCCTTCAGAAAAGTATCAATGACTCATTTGTAAAAGTCCTCCTTATTTTCTTTAGTTTCACGAGTCCCTCTGTCTCAATGGAGGTCAGTGCAAAAGAAGACTTTCGTCCCTGGTCTGTCTTATTCCGAGACCGTGGAGAATGACAGCGCTACCGATGCTGTAGTCGCTGGTACAGTGAGCATAAACTAGAGGAACTTTGACGCCTCAGGAACATCCATCCATCCATCATCATCCGCTTATCCGGAACCGGGTTGTGGGGACAGCATTCGGAGGAGGGATACCCAAGGGATACCCAAACTTCCTCTCCCTAGACACTTCCTCCAGCTCATCTGGGGTCTCCTCGCAGTGGGACATGACCCAAACACCTCCCATGGGAGGCGTCCAGGGGGCATCCGATGTAGACCCCTCACCTTATCTCTAAGGGAACGCCCTACCACCCTGCGAAGAAAGCTCATTTCCGCCGCTTGTATCCCGGGATCGTGTTCTTTCAGTCATGACCCAAAGTTCATGACCATAGGTGAGAGTACACAGCAAATCTGGAAGTGTCAATTCAACTCTTAGGGAGTCAAATTCAACACTTTCAAAGTGTCTATATTGGTCCACTCTAGTTGGAGTTAAAACAACACTTTTGAAAAAGTGAAATGTCTTAGAGTTGAAATAACACTCTAAGGAGTTAAAAATTAACACAAAAGAGTGTTGAATTCACCTAACACCAGTGTATAGTGTCAAAAATTAACACTGTCAGAATATGATTTCAACACTCAACAGTGTTAAATTCAAGACACATTGACACTTGACACTATGGCGAGTGTTAATTATATGTCACTATAAAAATATTTTATAGTTGATTTAATTAGGAAATACTACTGAAAAACTATACTATACTATTTCCAAAAGCAATACATGTCACTTGAACTAGAAAACCACACAATTGCAGTTCAAAACAGATTTTTATTTCTAACAAACACATCACATATGCATGCAGTTGTCTATCAGTGCAAGAGTCTTCCTCTTTCTCTTTGGACTTCTTGATATGTTGTGCTGGTGGAGGTCTCAGCCGTATGAGCTTCAGTGTTCCGTTGAACCGTCTTTATTCTCCAGGCCAAGTAGCCAGATCCACTCTGTGCATCATAGAAGTTTTCCTGTTTTATTTAAAAACAATTAATCATAGAACAAGTTCAGAACACATGGTGAGTGCATGAATTTAAATATAACATTCATTCATGAACAAACTTACATATCCTTTGTCTGAATATGGATCTATGAGGCTGGGAAATAGAGTGATGCCGAAAGCATTTTTAGTTTGTACAGAGACTGGTGGGCTCCTCCTGAAAGACATGACATTGACACTAAAATTTCCCAAACATAAAGATTTTATTGTTGACTGTTGTTTACTAGCTTCAGTGACTTTTAGACTCTAACAAATCTTTAGCATGTTTTAGCTCATTAATAATGATTTTTGTCATTTATTTACATTTAATACTGTATTATGTAGGAAGATGAACATTGAAGTCTCACCTATGGATTTATCATTATTTAACATGCTGGGCTCTACAGTATATATTAGGACACAAACCTTTCTGAACAAATGTGTCGAAGTCATCGTAGCCCATTTTCACTCTCAGCCACTTTGACATATTTCTGACTTTCTCCAAATCTTACTTTCACCAACATGACCTACTATGACAAAAAAGGAGAAAAGACGTCCACACTGTACTGTTATTTACTTTAAGCTCAACAATGATGTGAAGAGACATTAACATTTTGCGTAGTCCATATGAATGACGTGAACTAACTCAGCGTTTCAGTACAGTCCAGTTAATAGCTATTAGTTATTGCTTGATAATTTCTTACTCACCAGCTTCTCCTCTGAATTCCGTCGTGCTGTTGTTGTCGTTGTCTTCTGGCACGATGATTTCACAGACACAGACTGAAACGTAAATTCAAATTTTTGAGCTTAAAACATGATCTTCGACGCTTAGGTCCCTGTTCTTGATGCGCTGAGACTTCCTTCACTGGCCGTTTGGTTGTAGACCTGGACATGGTTTTGAGGCGCCACGCTAAATATCCAGTGCCTTTCACTCCGTCATAGAAATGCTCCTGTCACATTTTAACAAAGATGAAAAATAAACATCAAATGTGATCTTACAGACTTTGCAGATTCAGAAAAAAGAAACCAAAGGACTATTAGCACGTAACAGGTTTTCTTTTTTAACGTAATGTGCAATACATGTTAAACAACATCCACAATTTCAATACAGTTTTATAACAATAGTTATTACAAAAGATGAATTAAGATTTTTCTTTTAAATCATTTGGCTGATGTAATTATTCCATAATGAAAACTTAAAACTAAGTAATGTGTTGTTTTACAATCACTGCATGACTTACATAGCCCTTTGGAGAAAATGGATCCTTCAATGAGGGAAAGAGTGTAATTATTCCAAGGGCATATTTCTCCTTTTGCTTACGGGAGGGAATTCTGCTATAGAGGAAATACAATTGACAATGTTGAATCAGAAGTATGTGTCTTTAGTACAGTATACATTACAAGAATATTCCATATGGCCCTTCTTTTTTTTTTATTACTATACTCTTACCCATGTCTCTCAGTCATATCACTTGCCAATATGTTAACAAGCTGGCGCCGGGTGCGATGGCTCAGTGAATTTTTGGCAATGTATTCTTCAAAAATTTCCTCTCCACCAGGTTTTCTAGTCAAGGCATTTTTAACCATCTGGACATATAAAAGAAAAAATAATAACAATAAAAACTTGTTTTTCAGTAAAGGTGAAAGTTTAGAGGAATGTCAACAAACCTGTTGAAAGGCGTATCTGGCAAGAAGCACTAACTTCTACTCACATGTTTTCATAAAGGGCAAGTAGGAAACTACCATGTTTTGAATTTCAATTTGTATTCTACAGTATAAATGGTAATCTACAGTATAAATGGTGTCAACTCAAAAATACAGAAGGCATTTTCTGTTCTCAATTACCTCTTTTGCACACTCAGATGTGTCTGGTTGGGCCTCCAGTAACTCCAGAAAAATGTCCTCTTCCACAGCTGTGCCAGTTTCATCAAAAATATCAAGGTCAGCAGCATCCGGAAGCCCAAACTTGGTTTTGGCTTTTCAAAAAGATAAGCATAATGTCACCTAAAATGCCTGAACAACTTTTTTTAAAACTAATTTTAACTTTTTTATTTTGCTAATATTTATTAAGAGCAGTTTTACCTGTATTTAAAATGGCTAAATTAGACAAGTCTGCAGCAACAATATAGGCTGTTTTTGATGTCACACATTAAAATAAAATGTGTTAACAATTAATTAGTTAATAGATGAAATGCAAACATGATGAACTGATACATGTGTAACAAATTTTGTCCTGCCAGGCTATCTTACCTTCACTGATGAATTCTAGATAAGTGAATCCTGCTTTCAATTTAATGTACTTCTTTACATTTAGGTATTTCACTTTCAGCAACATGTCTTTCAACTGCACCTGGTGGAGAAAGTAGGGGGAGGCAGAATGAAATTTTATTATGCCTAATATTAACTATACCTCAAGTGCCATCAAAGGAAATAGGCTACACATTGCGGAGTGACAGACCACTTCAACTAATCCACCCATCCACAAATTATAAGACTACAACGGCGATCTTCTTGTCGTCACATACATTTACTTAGTTCTGACATGCTGCGCGAAAATATTTTACTCCGTGAAAATTGTCAGCTATGATTTCAGGATGATAATCCACATACAATGTTCCGTTGAATCGCGCCTGCCTTCATCACGCTTTTCATGTTTAAGCAATAATGCATTTCTTACATTCAAATCCGTAAAAGTTTCTGACACACACACAGCTGTCTTACCTAGCTGCTATCATACTTCGTGGTGGTCGTTATGTGTCGAGAAATTCTAGAATATGCAACGTCATAAAATCTCTGTGGAGGCGACCCCCCCGCCGCCACAATCATATATTCCGTTTAGTCTAAAACACTGATTGGTAACCTATTTCACTAAAACGAAAGCAAAATCTGCTACGATTAGCAAGCAATCCATACACTAACCAGCACGCTAGGTCAAGAAACAGGGTTCCATAATAACCCCCACCGCGCGACTTCCACGATTACGATGCTACTTTCGCTACTATCATGGTTTCTGTGTAATTAGCGCGTTTAGCCCATCGATCAGGCCCTGCTTATCATGTGATTTTTAGTTCACTTTTCAAACATAACATTAGCCTTCTAAGCTACCATAAATTCAAATTTTAACGTCTGCATTTTTCAAATAGGACAACCCCTTCCTCGTTTCATTTAATAGGCATTAAACACTGGATTTCTTTTATATCATTAGAACTAACTAAAACTAAGTATTACATTTAATACACATTTATTTTCGCCATGCAATATTTGTTACTTAGTGCATTATAAATAAAATCAATTATTATTATGTGGAAGACATGGAAGCTAACCGAAGTTTACCCAAGCTAACGAATCCCGGCTTTTTACCACTAATGAATACATTCCACATTGAGAAAATGTTGCATGCTTCTGATAAATAATGTTATTAAAATTCATACAGTATTCAATGACTAAAATAACAGGTCTTAAATTGTTATGTGTAGTTCTTACCTTAACGACCTCCGACAGCAAAGTTATGGCGGACTCTTCATGCCCATGAGCGCGAAACACCCGGATGTAGAAATCAACTCAAAATGAGTGTTATTATATTGACTCTCTGAAACAACTCCAGCTGCAGAGCTTTTTCTGCACTGTTAGTGTTACAGTAACTCTAAAATCAACACTTTTCAACTCAATTTTTTAACACCAGAAATTTTAACTCAAATCAACACTTCCGATTTTGCTGTGTGCGGTTGCTGCCCTGATCCGCCTGTCAATCTCCCGTTCCATCCTTCCCTCACTCGTGAACACGACCCCAAGATACTTAAACTCCTCCACTTGACGCAGGATCTCTCCCCCGACCTGAAGGGTACTGTGGAGGCGGGGCGGAGGTTAGCGGTCAGCGGCAACAGAGAGCGCACAGGAGTGGCGACACAGGTGCAGCAACATATACAGGTGAGAGCAATTCACATGATGAGATCTCTCCCTGTATAAGTAGGAGCCGGGACCGGAGAGAAGGGGTCTGCATGGTGAGTGGAAGCAGAGACGTCAGAGTGCGACGACGGAGCAGATGCCTGAGACGGGCATCGACAATTACGAGCAGACCCTGGTTATTACGCACGGGCGTAACCACTGTTAGAGACAGCAGAGTGCTTAAGTGAATGAATAAACCAGTTTCATAACATGTGCTAGTGTCGGTGATTGTGTCCAGGAGACGTATATTACATTGGCGCCCAACGTGACCTGGACACGATGGCAGACCAGCGATTGACAGCACTCACACAGATGATTGGGGAGGTCGTGGTTATGCATAGAGACCACGCGGAAGCTCAGCGGGAGCAGCTGGCAGAAATAAGCGCGCAGACTGCAGCTCTAGCGAAGTACGTGTCTCGCCTGCAGCCGGCGACAGCGTCCTTCCCCAGTGCGTCTGGGTCCCTCTCATGTTTAACCCTTCAAAGACTAAGTTCTGCTGACGACCCACAGTCATTTATGGACATGTTCGAAGCCACAGCTGTGGCGTGTAGATGGCCGGAGGAGGAGTGGGCTGTCTGTCTGCTGCCTCTGCTCTCCGGGGACGCGCAGAGGGCGGCTTTGGTGCTTCCGGCAGCAGCGAGGGGGAGCTACCAGGACGTCTGAAAGGCTGTCTTGGACCGACTGGGATACTCCCCCGAGGATCAGACGTCGGTTCCGGGAAGCCAGGCTTGGGCCGGAGGACCGCCCCTTCACGTTTGCGCAACAGCTTCGGGATTCCGCAGCCAGGTGGCTGCAGCCAGGAACCTCTGCCGGGGAGAAACGGATGCTGGAGTCAGTGGTGGTGGAGCAGTTCGTGGAAGGTCTTCCGGCCAGTACTGCACAGTGGGTGCGGTACCATCGGCCCGGCAGTCTGACGGAGGCGGTAGTGCTGGCGGAGAACCATCAAGCGGTGCATCCCTTCCAGTCCGTGACGCCGGCTCCATCAACCCAGGACCGCCCCACGCCGATGCCCCGCCGGAGAAATACTGAGCAGTCTCCCGTTTGTTTGGGACTACAGCACGGGAGTGATGAGTAGAAGATTAACATCTCCTCTCCTATTTTACAGGTCCCGGCTGTGCGGCTTGCTGCACCTGACCCGCAGGGGGCCGCTCAAACGCCTGGGCAAGGGTGCTGGGGCCCCGGACAGCCTGGACACCGGCGGCTGGATTGCCCGTTAGTGGAAATAGCGCAGGTGATCCGGGTGGACGGAAACCCAGCGCCCCTCCCCCGATCAAGAGGGACATACAGCGTTCCGGTAAGCATCCAAGGGGGTATACATCAGGCCATCGTGGACTCAGGCTGGGGTGATGGTGCGGTGTGTGCACGGCGACGTTCACCGGTACCCTGTGGCTTTAATTACCGTCCGCTATAACAGAGAGGGTTGGCGTGTCAGATTCGCGGTCAGCTCCCGTTTGGCACACGCTTTAGTTTTAGGGCGCGCACCTGCTGAGCCGGTGGCAGTGGCTCAGCGCGCCCCAGTATTTAACAAGGCAGAGGATTTTCCGTTGGAGCAAATGTGTGACGACACTTTACGCAATGCTTTCGACCAAGTGGCTAAAATTGATGGTCAGTTAGTGAGCCCTGGTGCTGTGCTGTCCTTTCCTTATTTTATATTGATTAGGGACAGGTTATACAGAGTGTGTCAGGACGCGCGAGGCAGCGGCGAATGTGTTCAGCTGTTGGTGCCGAGGAGTCACCGGGAGATGATTCTCCTGGCGGCACATCATCATCCAATGGCTGGACACATGGGCTGTGAAAAAACATTAGACCATGTCTCTGACCGTTTCTATTGGCCTGGCATTCAGGTGATGTGTGCCGGTTCTGTGCGTCATGCCCGGGGTGTCAGAAAGTAAATCCGCCTGCTACACCACGAGCGCCGCTGCAACCACTGCCGCTTATGGAGGTCCCGTTTGAACGGATAGGAATGGACCTCATCGGGCCATTTTATCGTAGTGCCCAGAGGTACCGGTCTGTCCTGGTTATGGTGGACTATACCATGAGATATCCGGAAGCCATGGCGTTGCGTAACATCTCTGCAAAGAGTGTTGCAAATGCGCTTTTCCAGGTTATCTCGCGGGTCGGGATCCCAAAGGAGATCCTGACAGACCAGGGAACGTTGTTCATGTCACGTACCCTGAAGGAATTGTACGAATTATTAGGCATTAAATCTATTCGGACCAGCGTCTACCACCCTCAGACTGACGGGCTGGTGGAGCGGCTGAATAAAACTTTAAAGTCAACGATTCGTAAATTTATTCAGGAGGACAGTCCAAACTGGGATAAGTGGCTTGACCCCCTGTTGTTTGCAGTACAGGAGGTGCCCCAGGCCTCCACCGGTTTTTCACCATTTGAATTACTGTTCGGCAGAAAGCCTAGAGGTGTTTTGGACCTGATTAAAGAAAGCTGGGAGGAAGGTCCAAGCGCTAGTAAAAACGAAATTCAATACGTTTTGGACCTTAGAGAAAAGCTCCACGCACTGGGTCATGAGTCACGGGTGAATTTGCTCAGGGCCCAGGAACGTCAGCGTCGTCTGTATGACGGGGGGCTAAGCTGCGTCACTTTTTACCTGGGGATAGAGTTTTAGTTTTACTCCCCTCATCAGCATCAAAGCTGCTCGCTAAATGGCAAGGACCCTTTGTGGTCACACGACAAGTAAGTGATGTGGATTATGAGGTGGAGCGTTCGGACAGGAGGGGGGAGACCCAAATTTATCATTTGAATCTGCTGAAAGCGTGGGTGGAGCCGGAAGCGGCTGCCCTGGTGTCGACGGTGGGAGAGGAGGATGAGCTCGGTCCGGCAGTGGTGGGGGCCGGTGGCGGTCCGAACTCTCTTCCGTGTGACAACTCCCTCTTGTCAGCCCAGAGGGCGGACGTGGAAAAGCTCCAGAAGCGGTTTTCAGATGTGTTTTCTCTCCTGCCAGGCCGCACCACTCATTAAGCATCACTTAGACACACCTCCTGGAGTGACGGTGCATTCACGGCCGTACCGTCTTCCCATGTACAAGCGCCAAATAGTGCAGAGGGAGTTGAAGCAGATGCTGGAGATGGGAGTAATAGAGTAATCACACAGCGCCTGGAGCAGCCCGATTGTTCTCGTGGGTAAGAAGGATGGGTCTGTTCGGTTCTGTGTAGATTACCGCAAGGTGAACGAGGTGTCACGATTTGATGCGTATCCAATGCCCCGGGTCGACGAACTCTTGGATCAGCTGGGTACTGCTCAATTCTTTACGACACTGGATTTGACTAAGGGATACTGGCAGATTCCCTTATCGCCAGAATCCCGGGAGAAAACGGCCTTCTCCACTCTGTACGGATTGTACCAATTTGTAACACTTCCGTTCGGGTTGTATGGGGCCCCAGCCACCTTCCAACGTCTTATGGACCGGGTGCTACGTCCACACGCTGCCTATGCTGCAGTTTATCAGGATGATGTCATCATCCACAGCGACAACTGGTCTGAACATATGCAGCATGTAAAGGCAGTGTTGGAATCTCTGAGACAGGCGGGGCTTACGGCCAACCCAGCGAAATGTGCAGTTGGACGGAGGGAGGTACGGTATTTGGGGCACTGCTTGGGTCGGGGACAAGTGAGACCACAATTGGACAAAACTGCAGCTATTTCATCTTGTCCACGGCCCAAGTCTAAAATAGAGGTCAGACAGTTTCTGGGTTTGGTGGGGTACTACCAGCGTTTCATCCCACGGTTCGCTGACCTGGCCAGCCCTTTACCGGAGACCCTTGACCCGCAAGAGTGCTTCAGATCTGGTCCAGTTTACAAAGCGGTGCCAGCAGGCGTTTGAGCAGCTGAAAATGGTCCTCTGTGGTAAGCCGCTCCTGTATACACCTAACTTCGCCCTGCCCTTAGTTTTACAGGCTGACGCGTCGAGCAGAGGGTTGGGGGCGGTGCTATCCCAACGGGTGCACGGCGCCGACCGGCCAGTGGTGTATATTAGCCGGAAGCTGTCTGGACGGGAAGAGAGGTACAGCACAGTGGAGAAAGAGTGTCTGGCTGTCCGCTGGGCGGTCGGAGCCCTGCGTTATTATCTCCTGGGACAGCCCTTCACCCTCTGCTCGGACCACGCACCACTTCAGTGGCTCCACCGCATGAAGGACACAAATCCATGTATCACCAGATGGTACCTGGCTTTGCAGCCTTTTAACTTTAAGTTGGTCCACAGACCGGGGGCGCGGATGACGGTGGCGGACTTTCTTTCCTGTCCGTTTCAATTGGGGGAAGAGGGGCAGGGAGTTTGCTCAGCCGGACTTGCAGCCGACCTCAGTCCTGCGGTGGAGGTATGTGGAGGCGGGGCGGAGGTTAGCGGTCACCGGCGACAGAGAGCGCACAGGAGTGGCGACACAGGTGCAGCAACATATATAGGTGAGAGAAATTTACGTAATGAGATCTCTCCCTGTATAAGTAGGAGCCGGGACCGGAGAGAAGGGGGCTGCATGGTGAGTGGAAGCAGAGACGTCAGAGTGCGACGACGGAGCAGATGCCTGAGACGGGCATCGACAATTACACGCGGACCCTGGTTATTACGCACGGGCGTAACCACTGTTAGAGACAGCAGAGTGCTTAAGTGAATGAATAAACCAGTTTCATAACACGTGCTAGTGTCGGTGATTGTGTCCAGGAGGACTCGTATATTACAGGTACTTACCACCTTTTTCCGGTCGAGAACCATGGCCTCGGATTTAGAGGTGCTAATTTTCATGCCAGCCGCTTCGCACTCGGCTGCGAACCGCCCAAGTGCATGCTGTAGGTCCTGGTTCGAAGAGGCCAACAAAACAACATCATCTGCAAACAGCAGAGATGAAATCTGGTGTCTCCCAAACTGGACCCCGCCCGGCACCTGATTGCGTCTAGAAATTCTATCCATAAAAGTGATGAACAGAACCGGTGACAAAGGACAGCCCTTCCATAGTCCAACATGCAATGGAAACAGATCCGACTTATTACCAGCAATGCGAACCAAGCTCCTGCTTCGTTCATACAGGGACTGGACAGCCCTTAGCAAAGAGCCTCCAACCCGTTCTTCCTGAGTACCCCCCACAAGAGTCCTCGAGGGACCCAGTCGAAAGCCTTCTCCAGGTCCACAAAACACATGTGGACTGGTTGGGCAAACTCCCATGATCCCTCGAGAACATTCTGGAGGGTGTAGAGCTGGTCTAGTGTTCCACGACCAGGACGAAAACCGCATTGTTCCTCTTGAATCCGAGGTTCAACTATTGGCCGAATTCTCAGTTCCAATACCATGGAGTAAACTTTCTCCGGGAGGCTGAGGAGTGTGATCCCCCAATAGTTGGAGCACACCCTCTGGTCCCCTTTTTTAAAAATAGGGACCACCACCCCAGTTTGCCACTCCAAAGGTACGGACCCCAAATGCCACACAATGTTGCAGAGACGTGTCAGCCAAGACAGTGCCACAACATCCAGAGACTTCAGGTACTCAGGGCGGATCTCATCCACCCCTGGCGCTTTGCCACCTAGCAGCTTTTGAACTGCCTCAGTGACTTCAGCACACGAGACTGGTAAGTCATCCACTGAGCACCCTGTCTCTCCTTCCTCTGAGGAAGACGTGTCACTGGGATTTAGGAGATCTTCGAAGTATTCCTTCCACCGTCCGACAAAATTCCCCACAGAGGTCAACAGCTCCCCATCCCCACTGTAAACAGTGTGGACAGGAAACTGCTTCCCCCTTCTGAGGCGCTGGACGGTTTGCCAGAATTTCTTCGAGGCCTACCGATAATCCTCCTCCATGGCCTCCCCGAAGTTTTCCCAAGCCTGAGTTTTTGCTTCTGCCACTGCACGCGCCATGGCCCGCTTAGCCAGCCTGTACCTGTCGGTAGCCTCAGGAGTCCCCCGAGCCAGCCGGGCTCTGTAGGACTCCTTCTTGAGCTTCCCCAACCTCCGGTGGAGGTGGGTCCACGACTTTTCTTCGGGCTTGGACCAGTCGGGTCCCGTGGACCCAGGCCCGCCTATGAGCCCCAACCCTGGGCCTGGCTCCAGAGTGGGGCCTCGGTAACACCAATCCAGGTAACGTGCACTGCCTCCTTGTTTTTTTCTCCATAAAGGGTTTTGAAACGCCCTTTGTCTGATCCATCACCTAGGACCTGTTTGCCTTAGGAGTCTACCAGGGGCATTAAGCCCCAGGCAACATAGCCCTAGGTTCATCTGGATCAGGGGTCGCCAACGCGCTGCCCACAAGCACCGCATCGCCCGCAGTGACCATGTCAGTCGCCCGCAAGCCAGTTCTAAAAAAAGACCTTTAATTAAATTTTGAAACAAAAAGTGCGATTGTGGCGACGGCTAAGTGGCACAACGTGGAGAGGCACTTCAGCACTTGTCACAAAAGTTACCATGCTTACTACCCAGCCTGCAGCGCACTACGGACATAAAAGATCCGCGAGTTAAACATGGTGCAAAGTTCATGATTTGATGAAAATTAATAGCGTATTGAAAAATTGGGCGTGGTTTCCTGCAAAATGTTGTAGAAGTTATCATTTGAAAATGAAACAATTGGAAAGGTAAATAAGAAATAAAATATTGCATGTTGAAGTTTATCTGTTTCCTACCTTGTTAAATCATTCTGAATCCTCACTGCTAAATTAATACTGATTAACAATCAGTGTCTTCATGTGGAATGTCATTAATATAATTTAATTTATTTAATTAAAGATGAACTGTGCAACTTTCTTCTTTCAGAATTGTGTGAACAAATTGGTAGCCCTTTCATTACTCAGTGCCCTTGAAGTAGCTCTCAGTTTCAAAAAGTTTGGCGACCCCTGATCTGGATGCTCAAACCCCTCCACCAGGTTAAGGTGTCAGTTCAGGGAGAGGGCCTCAGGAACAGTTTCGATTAAATCTTTCTCGGCCAAAATGCTGAGAATCTGTCCAGGTGATTGTCATCTGTCCCTCACTTTAGTCCAACGAGATCCGCCTTTAGTTTCACAAAGTGTGTCCCAGTCTGTCTGAAAAGTGCGGATTGACTGTCCCGTAGTCTGAAGCAAACCTTTAAGCTCCGGTGTTAATTTTCCTTTAAGTATCTCCTGCTTCGAATGAAAGTCCAGTTTTGAGAACTCTTTCAGTTTAGACATGTAATCCTCCATTTTTAAATAAGGCCAAGCAAAAAGGAAACTTGAACTTGACTTGCTGTTCACTGTAACTCGCTAATTCTACTATTGATTTGATCGGGTGGCCGAGTTACAAGAAGAATCAATGGGATCACTCCCCTGAAAATGTTAATCTATGTTAACCAATCATTGCTCCTTTTCAATGCATGGGTTCAGTAAGTGTGCAGGCTGTCTTTCATTCATGACTGTGAAAGTTACCACACACACTGACAGCAGACAGGCTCAGCTAACACACAGTCCTCTCTCCAAGGCCGGGAGAAACCGCCCATTGGACCATAGATAGTAATGAGTAACATGTTACGTTATTAGTTACAGAGAAAAATTGTTTAGTTATGTATGATGTTACAAGTAATGCGTCAGTCTCAACACTGCTCATTTTAAAGGGAACACATGAATACAGTTCCCCTCAAAGGGTTGTAAATATAAGCCTCTATAGCTATAACTGCTGCGTTACATATATACAAGATTTTCTTCAACTGGTTATTATTAACCATATTTTCTGCAATACAAGTAAATCCAGAATGGAATTTGCACCAGCCAACCCTGACATACAAGCCATAAAAAAAATATATATTTTTTTATGGCTTGGTTCAAATATTTTCTCTGACATACACTGGAGATCAAAAATAGAGAACAACTCATAAAAAATTGAATAATTCTGAAATAATACCATCTTCACTGTTCCACAGTTAAATGACATTTTATTGTGTCTATAGCATTGTACTACAAAACTTTTTTTCACAAAATGACTAAAGGTATTTCGCAAAAAAAATATTTTCCAGAAAATGCACTGATCAAAATTAGAGAACACTTTCAGGTGCCTCCCACTTAATGGTGCTAATCAAGTACATGGTGCTAATTTCCTTGATTATCTGTCAACCCTTATTTAACTGGCATTCTAACTGCTAGTTTCACTGACTTTGCAAGATGTTGGGCCGTTCTAAAGTGACTGAAGGCCTCCGGCAGCAGGTTCTAAAGTGACTGAAGGCCTCCGGCAGCAGGTTGTCCAGATGAAAACCAACGGGATGACCCTATCAGCCATAGCAAGACAAGTTGGTCGTTCAAAATCTGTGATTTCAAGAATATTGAATCTTTACAAAACTACAAACTCATTCAAGTCGCCCAAGAAGGCTGGTCGTCCACGAAAGACAGATGCAAGAGAGGACAGGTCACTACGGAGGATGTCAATGGGTAATCGTTTCCACACTGCAGCTGGAATTGCTCGCCATTTCAGTGCTGAACATGGTAATGATCTGTCTCGCCATACAGTGTCTCGCCGTTTAACAGCATTTGGACTGAAGGCCCACACTGCAGTGACCAAACCTCTCATCAAAAAGCTAGACTGAGCTTTGCTGAGGAGCATGTTGTGTGGACTGAGGAGAACTGGTCCAGAGTTCACTTCAGTGATGAAAGCAAATTTAATTTATTTGGGTCTGATGGGAAGCATAAGAATGGACCAAAATCACACCAGAGCAGTGTGAGAGACTAGTGCTATCCTGTGGCCGCAGATGTGCTGAAGTCATTCACAGCAGAGGCCTGTATACTTCTTATTAGTTGCTGACTGTTGTAACCTTCAGATTTTTTTTTCCAAGACAAAGTCATGGTTGTTCTCTAATTTTGATCACTTGTGTTCTCTAATTTTGATCAGTGCATTTTCTGGAAAATATTTTTTTTGCGAAATACCTTTAGTCATTTTGTGAAAAAAAGTGTTGTAGTACAATGCTATAGACACAATAAAATGTCATTTAACTGTGGTACAGTGAAGGTGGTATTATTTCAGAATTATTCCATTTTTTATGAGTTGTTCTCTAATTTTGATCTCCAGTGTAGGAAGAAACACTGACTTAGCGTTCAACCCTGGTCAGCAGACAGCCACAGCCTCAGTCTCTCATTTTACAAGCGTTTGTTGTCAGGTTTGTAAAAGTTTGTATATATGTATATATATATATATATATATTTTTCAAATACACAATAGAAATAATGGTGTTTATCACAGATCAATTCTGATATTTTTGGGTTTTAGCTACTGAACTAACTGAAGCCCAGTTCCAAATGGGCAGCATATTTTGGCCTTTTTAATAAATTATGCCAAAATTAAGACAAACAGACAGAATGACGGACAGATAATGAAGTTTAGTTTCTGCACAATGTTTGGACTGTTTAAGCAGTAGAATCATTTGTTTACAAAATTGGAAATGTCTGGCGTTCTTGACACCAGATATTTGCATTTTCATAATGATTTAAATGTTAAATGTATAATTTTTACATTTATCAGACTTTCTTTACATACAACTTCAAGGCTAAACATCAGTGACATATGTGTTTCCAAATGTGATCTGATGTACTTAAATATGATGATTTTTTTTACCAGAATGTCATTCTCAACAGATACTACTAATTGTTAGATTTTCAAGTCTAACTGAAGGGACAATAGACAGAACAGGAGAAACCATTTGTTTCCTCATGAGGTGTTTTCTGCATTTTTCAGGTCACCTGATTTACAGCCGAACTGTGTGGCGAAATCATAAACACGAAGTAATAATTCTGGTCTGGTTACTTCCAATACTTCAGCTGTTTCGTGTCAACAACTTCTTTAACCTACACAGACAGAAGTGTTATGGAGCATTCTACACGGAGAGGTGCACCAGTTTCATAATTCTTACGAAACATTTTAGTGCTCAATAGTTTTTATTTATGCTTTCTTAAGCTTTTCTTAAACCATGGGCATTCAACCAGTTTCTTGAACCATTATTGTTTGGGTTAACCCACCAAATCATAGTAATTGTTAGAAAGGCAACCTTACATTTTACTGCTTGACATAGCCTTGACAAGATTAGTTACATACATATTTATCTAAGCCCTTTTTTCATTCTGTGGCTGGGTTTGTGATGTATACTGAGGTGCAATTTATTTATTAGAGTTCATTCAATCATCTTCATCTGCAACTTCTGCAGTAGTTTGTATAACAGCTATGGCTGTGGTCACATTCATCTCAATATATGAAAAATGTTGTCCAGCCATAATATGTACTGCCTTAAATAACGTATATTTAAAAAAAAGAAAAAAATATTAGAAAAAGTGAAGCCGAGGATGGAGTCAGGGTTATTAGTAGTCCTTGGCTTTACTTCTTCTTCCTAACGGTGGTGATTCTGCAGATATGACGGCTGTTTTTTCACATACAAACACACACGTGTGTGCGTGTGTATGCAGTATAAACATGCACATGTAAACATGTGTCAGCTGCTGCGGCTCTTTCTGAATTCTGATGGAAGCTAGATGAACGTCAGTTGCGGTGAAAAACAGCGCGAGACCCGGGAGTCACATGACGGCGTTTGTCTCCTTATGATTGGTCCAAGACGACCGGCCAGGTCACATGAATTAGCCGTTCAGACTGCAGTCGCATGTGAAAATAACGGATATGAATCGGAATCGGACCACATCTCGAAGCAACCTGGGTTGCATGTGGAAAATTCTGATCTGTGTCGTACATATTGTCAATAACAAATCGGATACAGGTCGCAAATTGCCGAAAAAAAATCGGATTTGGGTCGTTTCAGGGCGCAGTGTGAACCTAGCCTTAGAGAGGTGGAGGTTTGCACTAGAGAGGATGAAGTTCGGTTGTAGCAAGACAAGGCATCTCAGTGGTAACTTGTTGCCAGGTGGATTTGGCCGTGTAGACCCAAGTCCATTTCCTTAACCAACAGGCCACCAACTGCCCCCAGGATCAGGAATGAAGTCAACAGGGACAATACAGACAGAAAGGTTTGGAGAAGCCAGATTGAGATGGTCTGGACATGTTGAAAGGGGGGGCAGGATACATTGGATACATTGGTAGAACAATGATCCTAGAGGTGGAGCTACACAGTATGAAACAAAGAGGAGTTTGATGGATGCAGCTGGAGTAAGTGTAGAGGATACAGAAAGCAGGGAGAGATGATTCCGAATTGTTCTTTTCATGATCTTTTCCTATAGGAAAAAGACAATAGTTTTTATTCAGCCAGCTCCAGTCACACGTAGAAATAGGATATAATAGTGTTTACCAAAAAACAAATTACCTTTACAATTATGGCTTTTGGTAAACACCATAACATGCAACATGCTATTAGTTTCAAGCCTATTTAAAAAAATTACACAATATATAGAACCATGCGAACCAAAGTTGGCCATACTAACAAAAAAAGCATTGTGTAAATGCATTAATTTTTTACTTTCATTTTCTGGTTTTGAACTGTAGGACTATTATGAGTTGTGTGACTGCAAATGTGTTGTTCTATGCCAAAGATAGAAACGCCACAACCACAAAATTACAGCACTCACTGGGTGTTTCCAAACAGACCACTACATTCTATTTATTGCTCTTTTCTCTACAGGCTGAAAGTCATCTTCAGAGCAGTTTGTACTGTATTTTCACAGACTGGATTCATAGTTAGTGGTGAAATTCTATCATGTTACAGGATAGATGTCATTGATAATGCAGCAGTAGAAAGAGAAACGGATGTTGTGAATTAATAAGGCAAACCTGAGACTGTTTACAAGATTTATTTTGTTTGATATATATTTTTTTATATTTGTTTTTGTTGTGAAAAAACAAAAAAAACATTTCGTGAGAGCATTTGTAACTGATGAAAAACATCACGTTTATTTATCTGTCTATTTCAAAGGCATTATAAGGCAGTTCTTAAAAAATGTTTGAGAACAGCTCACAACAAGCACACCAAGCCAAATGTTAAGCTGCATAGTAACAAACATGTAAATAGTTATTGTATATTTGGTAAGACTTGACTAACATTTGCATGTGTTTTTAAATGTTTCCATTTGGATTAGTCAGAATATAACAGGTACAACTTGTGCTTATTTTTGTTTCTCTTACAGCAATATACAGAAAAATAAACAAAAACATTTAAAATGTTTAATCAGTGCTTATCCTAGATAATCAATTTCAACCCAGAGAAATCTATAAATAACCTGATTAATTTAAATTCTTAAATCAAATGATAGCCCAGGTAAAATGCATATTATATATATATATATATATATACACACACACACACACACACACACACATTCTGGAAGACAGAAGTGAAATCTAATTAAATTATGCAAGTGAGTGTGGTAGCTAGGTTACACCTGCCTTATTTGCCATGAGTGAAGTGTAATTTGTTTTGATGAAAAAAAAAACAGCATTTGTGCTTTGGTTTCCAATACTTTTTACTATTAACTATTATATTGACAAGGGTTTGGTTAGGCAACTGCACATTCAATTTTCTGGAAAGCGTTTCACTCATCTCATCCAAGGAGCTCATCTTCAGATCTATAATAATGACAGGTACTCTTTCTAGTATTTGTTACATCTCACTGCATGTGATTTAAAAAGTTCAAATTAACCTGTTTTAGATTACATTACGCTGAAAATATCTATATTTATTTGTTAAGGGTGAAAAGAATGTTTTACTGATATTGAGTTATCAGTAACCAGAGCAACCAATGCTGTTAACTAGTCAATTTCATACACTACAACCCTTCACAATGCATTAAGTAAGAGATATCTCCTGCTGCTGATAACCACTACAATCTAATGGACTGAAGCCATTTTCTCTTGCTGTATGTTTCACCTCGTGCCCTGAGCAGGGTCTTTTACTGCTTAACAAGTAAAACCCAACAGCTAAATACTCCTCAGTGCATCAGTGGAAAACCCTTTTATAGATAATTAACTTTTTATGTTTTGTTTTTAATGAAAATATAATAATTGAAAAGTTATGTAGTAGATTATAATAGTTGTCAGGACAACAGGTTAAGGTCCTTATTGCTTAATATATATAAATGACTCAGAGTTTTTCAATGTTAGCATTTAAGCAGAGTGAATGCAAACATAAATGTTTTTGTATTCATCCCAGTAGTGGAGCTCATTGCTAAAGCTCCAAGCACAGGCCAGGTCTTTGGTTTTCACTGTGTGGACTACACAATCCCCTGGCACCTTTTCAAACAAAATCTCCGATAGCCCCACCACAGTGTGTTTCTTCTGATTCTGGATTAGCTGCTGGATATTACTCTTATCTACTGGCTCAGGTGAAGAGCTGTAGGACACCCAGATGTTTAGCTTCTCGTCTGACGCTGGAACTTGGAACCGACTCTTTCCTGTTGGGCAGTGGAAATCCTTTTTGTTGGCAAACAAGCCTGAAGGTGATCTGAATACACGTACAGACCAGAACACCCAGTCATATTTCTTCTTTAGGTGTTCAATCAACACATCAGCTAGCTGCTGGCTCGTTGTTCCTAATTGGTCTCTGACTAGGCGACGGCAATCTTGCTCAGCCTGTTTGGGAAAACTGACAATGCAGTCTTCAACCACAGCATTTATTTTGGACTGGACATCTTGCATTTTCTCAGCCCATTCTTTCAGAAGAGTGTCCTCTTCATCATATCCTTTGAGAGCAGCATGGCCCAACAGTGCTATTAACCCAATGCAAAAAAGCTTCTTTAGTCTAGCGCAGAAGTCCTCCAAAGGACGCCGACTCTTCTCCTCGTAGTTTAATGTGATCTCTAGCACAGACTCCCCAGAGAAGCTTTTACCTATCACAACATTGTACAAAGTGTTGAGGTTTTTGTCCCCCCCTGTCTTGGTAAAATGATCAAGGAAGAGCTTCTTCTTGACATCTCTAAACTTGGGTTTGGCATTCAGTATGTCCATGTACTTTCTGAATTGATTGTTGATGTTCTCTTCTATTGGAAAATAGGTAGCATCCATTCCACTCTTTTTGATCTCTTCGTGAATCATCTGGATCTCCTGAGAAACCACCTCAAGGCGCTCCCGCACTTTCTGAAACTGCTCTTTCATGAACACAGCTTCTTTACTCTCCACATTGTCAAGAGCTAGTTTGACCAATGGTGCAGCAATAGAGAAAACTGGGAAGAAATCACCAGCAATACTGGCCACTACCTCTGCGCCTTGTTCAAAAACCTCCATGACAGTCTCAACCATGTCCTTCTTGTCTGCCAGCTTTTGTAGCCCGTCAGCCATCTTCACTGGATCTAACAAATCAACAAAGATTAAACTAAGTCAATAAAAATGAGCAAATCAATGTCACTGATAACTACTGCAAGGCTGACGTAACAAAACAACTCCCTTTTTTCATGTTAGTATGCTGTACTTCCTAATCTACGTAGAGAACATCATCATTTCATATTATTGCACACGTGGCTAGTTAGAAATGTGTCTCTCAATTGGGACCATACATAACAGAAGCTTTACTGAAAAAAGTTCATCCTAAGGTTTTAAAGTAAAAAAATATGTTAAATAAAATTGGGTGTTAATGACAGTAGTAATGTAGGTGTATGTAGCAACATGCCTATACAAAATCGTCCTTTTCTGAAAGTAAAACATGCAACAGTGAGCTAGACAAAATTATTTTGATATATTTACTTACATCTGTGTTTCTGTCTTGTTGAACTGTAGCCTTTCCTCTCCTCTTCCTCCTACCAAACAGCTAAAACTGAGAAAAACAAACAGAAGCAGTAAGCTTCAGGCGTTGAGTCACACCCAGTGTGAGCAATCAGTCAACAATGCAAATGGAGGAAAGAAGTGAGAAGGAGCATTAGTGCGGTTGGATATATCCACTTTGTTTTAAATATTTCACCCCCAAATTAAACAACTACATTTTAGACCGAAGTCCTGAGGACTTTAATTTCTACTCCTTTGCCCCACGTTTTATCATATTAAGACATCTTTGATGTTGCCATTATTATAGATCTGATTGCCAAAGTGAGGCAGTATTGCTGACAACTGAAATAGATTAAATGCCCTGTCCTGTTAATAACCAAGTCTACTTGGCTGGTCAAATATTAACAACTACTCCCATGAGCAAACTGGAATGGAATAACTGACAGTATGTACCTTTTTTCTTATTACAGACATGTTGAAACATGTCCGTACATACATGTGGACATTTTTTTTTGGGTGAAAACAATTTGGTTTGTCCCACTGACTTAAAAGCAGAGGTGATTTTACGTCCTAAGCCAGTCTAGTAAATCCTGAGGTAGCAGTCAAGCTCAGTAACTAAGTGGGAGACATTTCACATGACAAGCTGTGGTCTTTTTCCAGAAACTTTGTTTCGCTGTTTCCCTGGCAACAAAGCCAACAGTAAATTATGGGTCAGCTTATTGCTTTCTTCTGCTGCTCTGTCCCTGTACAGATGCTGACAGGTAGGGCTGAACAATGTGGGGAGAAGCCACAATATTTTCATAAAATCTATTAACAGAAATACATAAAAGCCTACACAAACATGGAAAAAAGAACCCCCCCAAAAGGCCATGAGTCTGAGCAAACCAGTGACCTTCATCATATCTTTTAAGATTACAAGCAATAAATCCAACCTACAAATATATCCTGTAAAAAATGGATCACACGGCACATAGTGGCATGCAATTATGTAATTTATGTAAATAGTCAATAATTTGCCTATGTTTCATGAATTATGTCCCGATTTAAAGGCAGATACAGAATTTGGTCGTCATAGCTCCCTGCATCACATCCAAATTACTGTTAGGAGCCTGTTTAATAGCTCTGCTCCTACCTGCTTCAATGCTCTGATAAAGCCTTTTGTTGCCCCATGATCTTTCGTAAGGGAACGTAATCTGACTGTCCCAAACCCTACACAATACAATGCAGACTCCTTTCATGGGTCGTTCCACGTTAATGAAATGATCTACAAAGCACTACCAGAACATTGGAGTCCCTCCTTATCCTTAACTAACTTTTGAAGACCCTGCCCTTCAGAAAGCACCTTCTGTCCTAGAAGTCCTCTGTACTCCTCGACCTTAAAGCCACTTCTCTCTCCTTTAGCATGCACTTTAGACATGTGCATGTCTAAAGGTCTCCTGAGTTAATTTTTGTAATCATCATCTTGTAAATCACTTTTTAATAGTAGTATGTATTAAATGCATAAATCTAAATGGGGTTGTGGTGACAAAAGTGACTTACATATTACTTTTTTTCCTGTAATCCTGCAGAGTTTGCAGATGTCAATTTCTTATAAACAGAGAACCACTTATGACATGTGTTCCAAGAAATGAGAATTTATGTGTATATGATTTCTTTTTTTTAATTATCGTTTTTGTATAAAAATTGTCAATTCTACCACTATCCCTGTTATTCAATTATTTTGGATGTGATTTGGAAGTTAGTTTTTTCAGTCCATGGTGTCATGTCAGCAATCGTATATTGTAATGTCAACCCGTCTATAAATATGAGACTTTTCAAAATGCAAACTGCGTACCGCCATTTTAATCCTCACATGCCTGAAGTTTAGACGTTAATGCTATCTAACAGCCATACTCTGTCTATTCAGATAACGGCCACAAACTGCCACAGAGAGTGGCATACAACTTTTTAAATTAATTTTAAATGTAAGAACCCAAACTAAAAAGCTTACTTCCAACGTCTTCATGACCAACCACCCTGGCAGCCCCCACAGAAAAGAACTCTAACGCTGTTAAAGCAGTGTACTAATGGGAACCGTATTGATCCCAATAGGAACCAGAGCTCTGATTCTATTAGTTATACTGCCGTGGGGAAAGCCTAATAAACATAGTGTGTTACCACACGTGTGGTTTTTGTTACAAATGGAACTCAAGTTGGTCACGTTGGTAATAGTTTGACGCTTCCTGGAAAATAGTGAACTTTTAAGTTAATTTTGACAACAGTAGATACTTAAATAGAAAATATACTTTAATTGTTTGTGTCAATGTTAATTTCTTTTTTAGGAAATACGTAACAGGACATATGTTATGCGGAAGCAGGATTAACGCTTTTACTGAAAAACACGATCGATGGTGTAATCAGAAGGACGGGAGCAGAGGCGAACATTTCCGTGATAATATGCAGTGTCCGTTCACTGGATAGTGTCCACGTCCACTATTAGAGTTTAACGACATTCATACCAGCGTTACACTCACCTGTCAGCGTTTGTCGAATACCGTATTTACTTTGGTTATCTTCTTAAAACTTTGAGGAGTTAGAGTGAACACAGACACACCCGAAGTCTCCTTCCCTCCCTCTTTCCTCTTTTCCTTCTTCCTGGTTTACACACGGACGTGTGTAAAGCTATTCTAGTGATATTTATTTGGTTCATTTTGATTGACCGCTAGTCCGTTAGTAACAGCCTAGTCCCTAAACTCTTCCCAGTCTAACCCCAGTACTAAGGCTTAAAGTAGATCGAATAACAGCATATATTCATGGGAAAAATGGCCATAGAGACGGTTACCTCTCAATCAAACACCCGGGTGGAGAGGAAGTTGGATGTGTGAGTGTGATAGGCTGATGCTGAGTCGTTACTACTATTGAGTCGACACCGCTCCTTTGATAAACAATGGTATATAATCACAGCAGAAACATCGAGGTGAAATGCATTTCAACTAGCAACACCTCTGCCAAATGAAAATGTCCCTTATACGTCATTCATATGTATTGCTGCTCCTACAAAAACAAACACAATTGTCACTGTTTTGACAATATTAAAGAATAAAGAGCATAATTTCTCTCTCTTTAATTACAAATACAATTGTAAAGATACAATTTACAAGTGTTTCAACAAGATTGTAGACTTTATGGACAGATTTTGAAGCAGCGTCATGCTAACAGTACCATATCCCAATGAAAACCCCAAATGTTGGGTTTTTGTTTTTCATATCTTAAAATGTTTTATGGTTCAGCACAGAACTACAGACAAAGTTGAGGAGAATAACATTCTCAGAAGGCAACTTTACTTCCAAGTCTAAGGTTACATTTATATTTATGGATATAACTTTTTCGCAAACTAGCTGAAACTGTCATAACAAAATCATATATAAAATCATGCACAGCATTTAAAGTATGATTACAAATCATTTGAAAATAGACGGCAATACAGATTCAGGTTAAACATTTGCTGAGTCAAACAATTATTTATTTTGTTTCAGCCAGACACATTCAGATAACTAACTTTTTGTATATGCAACAACAGTGAGTGTGTTTTTGTTTTTTTCTGTTTTATTAAGAATTTACTCTGGGTGGATACACAGGTAGGCCCGCCTATGTTTTCCATAGTAGTAACAATCTTCACTAAAATTGTTGGATTCCACTACTTCCTTATAATGGCTGACAGCATGAACAAGGCAGTTAGGAAAGCACTTGCGTAAGTCTAGTGCCACTGTCATCATGTTTCCCTTCAGCTTCTGCGCTTCAATTTGCTCTTGGATCTGACTCTTGTCTATTTTCTTTGGGTTGACACAGAATGAGACCACCACATTGACCTTGTTGTTGGTCAAAATTTCGAACCATTTGGCTCCACCACTTCCATGGTACTTCTTTCCTGCAAGCCAATTAAAAAAGAAAATGCGTTCAGTTTCATTGAAGGCTCTTATGGACCAATTCACCCAGTCATATTTTTTTATGAGGTTGTCCAGAAGGGATTTAGTAAAGTCACGGTCAACAGGACCAGGGTTCTCCTGAAGTACGTGCTCCATGTCCAGCTTGGCTTGTTCAGCAAAGTTCTCTGTACAGTCATCCACAGCTGCTTTCATCCGCTTTTCCACATCCTCCATTCGACTCTGCCATTTCTTCACCATGTCTTCGTCAACTTCACCTTCCTTGAGTGCAGCGTGGGCCATGACAGCAATAAGGCCCACCACAAAGAGCTTTTTCAGTCTGGCACAGAAGTCTTCAACTGCTCGCCGGCTTCTTTGCTCTGTAGCAACTACAATCTCGAGAATAGGATCACCAGCAATATTCTCCCCAGTGACAGCATTATAAAGAGCATCCAAATTCAGGTCACCATTGGTATTTTCGTATTGGGTCAGAAACTTCTCCTTCTTCTTCTCCCGGAACTTTGGTTTGGCATTAAGAAACTCCTGAAATTTGTCATACTGACTGAGAATATCTGCTTCACGATGAAAGTTCTGTTTGTTCATTGAGGATCGCTGCATTGCTAAAGCAATTTTATCGATATCTTCTTGGATTTTCTCAAGTTGTTGGTTAACAATTTCAAACTGCTCAGCCAGATAGCGGGCCTCTTTGCCTTCGGGATTGCTGAGTAGCTCAGCTGAAGCCATGAACACAGCTTCCAGCACAGGGTGAAGCTGGCCCACAGTGGCAGCTAGCACCTCAGAGGCTTGGCCCATGATCTCCACCCCCTTTTCAATCTTGTCTCTGTTCTGCACTACCCAGTCTGCCACAGTATTCATCTTTGCATTCAGTATTTCACACAAGCTTATCTAAAAGGTTTCCACAGCCACTGTAATGGTGTCTGAAAAAAAGAAAAAGAAAACAACCTTGAGAGGCTCATTATTGTACTTATTGCATTTAAAAAATGTGTTTATAAATTCATTGTTTGATTTGGCGTAGTCATTTTAATCAGATGATCTAAGTTATTTTTTTCCAGAGGACATTCTTTAGACAAATATTGCCTTACAATGAGCCACAGGACAGAACATGTCAGCACATGTAGGCATCAAGTTGTATGCCTCGCCCACAGAGTCCTTGTTAATGACAGGGGACTTGTTTTTATAGGCCATGATGGCATTAAAAGAAAGCTCATAGAACTGAACAAACAAGTTACCTACAAATATGGAAATTCAAGACAAATCAAACATGGCAATTACATCTACCAAGATTTTTACAAGATTAAAAGAAAGGGAGGGGATATGAACTGTTAATGGGTTTGGATTTTCACCAGAAGACTAAGGAAAGATGACCTAACACATGTAATGTTCCCCTGAGTCCATAACCAGTTCAGAAAAAAGGCACACCCAACAAGACAGAGAGCAGAAAACCCCCACCACTGCACTTGTTCAATAATGCAACCACACTTTCTTTCACACAACAGCCTTAAGATAATTGAAACCAGAGAGCACACCACTACATTGCTTTTTTAATATATGGATGTTAAGTATGGTAATGGAACAAATCACTGAATATTGGCTTAAGCAGTGATTGCTGAAGTAAAAAGATCAGCACTGTCATTTTATGGTATTTCCTATCACTGCACTAATTAGATTACTTTCTTTCAGTCACATGCTTTTAATGGTTTTTTAACAATTTTCTACACATTTTCATGTGACCCCGGCGGAAAACCGAACATATTAAGTCATACTAAGAATTCAATTTTTTAATACCTATTACATTGAAGTATGATTAAATAAATACTATGTTGACTATGTATTAGCTATGTTAATGTATATTTCACAGACTATGTATTTGTTGAAGCAAAAAGGTTCTACAACACAGATGATCTGACAATGACATGCTTTTCCAGACAGTTTAATGGAGACTATATACACTGACTAATAAAAAAATCTAATTTACACAAGAATTTCATTCTCAATTTCTTCATTAGTCATTTTTACTATTTCTGTCCTTCATTCTGTCTTTCTTTTTTGTCACTCTTTTTAATGCTTTCTTTCCTGGCTTATAAAAATGACATTATGACAGCTATTGGTAAGGTTTTAAAATAAAAATAAAACTCACCTTTAAATGTCCAATGTGCCTGAGTCCAGATGTGTAGTAGTCCAACTGTGTTTTGTGCAAAAGTCTCTTTAGGATGTATATATAGACTCTCTCTCTTTCCCTCCCTCTCTCTCTCCCTGACTCTCTCTCTCTCTCTCTCTCTCTCCCTGACTCTCTCTCTCTCTCTCCCCCTTTCTGTTCCTCTCCCTCTCCCTGTCTATCTCCCATTTTACTTGTGTCTGTCTCACTCATTTTCTTGTCACTCCTCCTTTGGAACTTCTCCATCTCTCTTGAAACATTCCAGCATACCCACTCAGAGACGTTGGGGGCTGACACTGACAGAGATAACATCCTGTAAACACCAGCCACACAGGGACACTGTCCTAGGAACCCTGGGAAAGAATGTTTGACTTTTTGAATGTTTAAAGAAGATACAAATAAGGGAGTGAGTATAAAACCCAGACCAGTCATGGTTTAGTTCAGCAATCAGCCTATCAGGACAAAGCCTCTGTTGTTGCAGCTACAGCAAGGTTTCTATGGCTACTGCGCTGGGTACTCTAGGTCTGCATGAAGCTACACATTGTTTCAGATTGGTACAAAGACAGAACCGTGAATTTGATGTCATTATTCTTTTTACCAGCACACTTCTTCATTAGAAGTCACCAAAGAATAGAATAGAATAGAATAGTATAGAATAGAACAACCCTTTATTATTATTGTAACTAGTGGGGTACAACAAAATTGAGCATTGCGGTGTGGCAGTTTTCACACTGTACGCTCCTCCTGTTGCAAACTCATTCCTATAATGCTTCAGAACCATTCTTTGGATGTTATTCCATTTGATGCTCAAGATGCATTTTTCTTGTTTCCTCTGTGGATTACAGAGTTACAGGATGTAAATATTCAATTGTAATAGTCCGAAGGAAAGAGTTATTGGTGTACACACTGTGACGCTTTGACTATTAAGATAACTACAACAAATACAACCTGATGACACTGTAGACTTTCTTGTTTGATATGTGGGAGCAGGAAACAGGATGTGTGCAGCAGAGCGATGCTGGTGAGGCGAGCAGAAGCACAATATAGATACGCACGACAGCTTTATTACTGTACCACCTGAGTGGCAGCTCTCACATGATATTTGCCTCAGAAAGTGAGAGACAGGGACATAACAATATGTGCCGTGAAGGATGAGAGATTCCAGTTAATTCCAGTTAACACACATAATTTGAATGTAATCCTCAGGCTACATTTGTTAAACTAAAAAAATGTCTGTGTAAATGAAAATGCACAATAGAATAGAGGGTCAGTCTCAGAAGTTTTTAGCATGGTCAAAACGTTTAATTATTCTTTATTTTTACAATAGCCTACATCTTAACAGTCAATAACAACCGGTATGGATGAAACTGAAAAGTGAACTTTTCAAGTGAACTACAACACAACAACATGTGACCTTTGCATCATTGTAGTGGGCAAAGGACTGTTTTAGGTGTTTCTATGCCAAATGTGTATCACCACATTTGGTATTGAAAAAAACCTTAAACACCCCACTAATGACTAGTCTTTGTCTTTAACTTATTTAAGGAGAGCCAAGTGCCCTACTCTAAATTGTTTTGGGATTGTTTTCAATTTTCTATTGTTCCCAGATGGGGGAGTAGTTTGTAGACCAGTGGGGAATGGCCTGGGGAACAATTTAGAGAATAGCTGTGAATAGAACTTGGGAGAAATTATCTTTGAATTTATTCAAATGTATGCATCTGTTAAGGTCAATAGGCCTTTGAGGTGTAAATGTGTTTATAGCTCCCAGGATCAAACTGTGAACACCATTGTTTGAAATCCAACAAACCTGAAACATTCAAGACCCTCGTCTGCTTCCATAATCAACAAGGTACTAGATAACATCAGCATGGGCAGTAACATGCTTGCAAATGGTGGAAAGGTGTCAAATGTAACCCAGTGGTAAATATCAGCATTCATTGCAGTAGTATACTAGTTGTCATCAGTAGACCTAAGCCATCCCTGACTAATTTAGAACCAAGTCATGTGGAGGAAATACCCCTAACTGGGTCAGTAAACCAGCAAGCAATTCAGACAGCATTTTGCAACTTATGTTGTATTGAAGCTTACAATTTCCACTCACAGTAATGACCAGGTGGTTCTTCTTAACCCTCTCCTGCAGACCCCTCCCTGTCCATGCTTGCTTCATTCTACCACTGCACTGTCATCTGAGAACCTCTACAGGTTGGAAGAAACAGTGTTGTACATGAGGTCTGAGATGTGAGGCGTGACACTGATGCACTTTTGTTTACAGAGAGACATGAGACAGGATCATTTTATTTAAGAGTTTAAAGAAGTGTAGCCTGTCCTGTAATAAGTAATCAGACAGTTTTGAATGCCTTAGCAGCAGTGAGCGGGGACAGTCAGTGGACCTCAGTGGTATCTGGAACCCTCCAGACCAACGTGCAGTTTCCTAACCACCACCTAACTATCTTATTTAGACTACCTTTATCAGAATATAAGAAATGAATTGCAATATTTTTACAATTAACTTGAAAGGTTCAACAGGCCTGACAGCTGTGACCCACTGAAAATGGTTCTGTGACCTTTCGGTCACAACCCAACAGTTGAGAATCACTTGTCTAGACTATAATGTATTATACAGGAATTAAGATAATTTCAAAAGGGACCTACTGCAAATAGGATCATGCTCTGGGTGCAGTGTTAAAACTTAACCATGGAAGAACATACTGTTACATCTCCAACTGATGTGATATAAAACAGAGTTCTTTAACCCTTTTAGCAGTAGCCATACTGATTATTAAGGCTAGTTAAAGAAATCTGAAGGCTAGTAGTTTCTCAAAAACAAATTCAGTGGAACTGATTTAAAAGGCACAGTAACAGTACAATTTTGACCCTGCAGTTTTCCAAATAAACCTTGCATTAGGAACGCTGGTGCTACACTATGGAACCTCATCTAGTGAGTAGGGACACAGACCCCTTGCAATAAGCCTTACAGAAATACAATTTAATGACAAATATCTGATTAAAACAAGCAATGTATTAATTGCGTAATACATAGACTAAAATATCCTTTCCTCCATTCACCTATCTTTCCATCCAATCATCCATCTTCATAAGCTTAACTGTACCATGTTACAGGGGCAGCAGTCTCTGGGACTGACACCCAAATCACAAATAACAGGTCTCAGTAGGCTTGCTCCAGAAAGAAAATTATTACCACAGATGCTGATCAACTCTGATGGTACAATAGTAAGAACAAATAGATTGAGTTTCCTTTGCCCTATATTTAAGTTAGCTAAAGACAAAAAATATTACTTTCGGTTTTGCTAATTATACATGCATTGCCTGTTGGATTGTACTTTATTTCTATTATATTAACTAATGTATGTTCGGTTCTTTTCACATATCATATAAAATAAATAATAATAGTTAGAACTATATTAATCCCTAGTGACTATCCTTCGGGAAATTATGCCTCTGCATTTAACCCATCACCGTAGTGAGCAGAGGGCTGCTGGCTGAGCCTGGGAGCAGTGAGTGGGGATAATACCATGCTCAGGGCACCTCAGCTCCCTTAGTCCGCTCCCTTAACCACTACGCCACCAACTGCCCCACACATACACCAATATGAACCGATACTGATATGAACCAATACCGATATAGGCAGTTAATTTTCCCTGAATTAGTGTGATACAAGACTAAATGCATTCTAAATAACTATGTACAACATAAACACACTACTACAATAGAAGTTATGGAAAAATTACACATTTATTTATTTTTTACCACTTCGTCTGAAACAGTCCTATGATTCTTTGTGCAGCATTTGATGTAAACAAGAAATGTCTAGTGTTGGATTAACATTATAAACCGGGCTTTTTTTAGCCCTCAAAACAATAGGCAATATAAATGGGCACAGAAACACCTGCAGCATAAGAGTAAAGAGAAAAAAAATTTCAGCATCGTCACAATGTAAACGACTCTTCTCGTTGATGACATGAGAGACAACGCGGAACGGCGTTTCACTGTAAAATGTGAAATACTTGTTTAGAATACAATTAGTCCTGATATAGCCCTGCTACAGAAACGCCACACGTTTAGTAAAAACAGCGTATTGAACGGGAGACAACCGCTGGTTCTCCAAGACGATGAACTCCGAGAAGTTTGTCTGATTTATTTTACTCTTCTCTGTTCTTTACCGTATTTAACTCTGAGTCTTTGAGAGAGAAAGAGAGCAAGAGAGTGAGAGAGACAGCTACTGCTGCAGCTACCACTGCCGCTAATGTGTTGTTGAGTCCATTGTTGTTTTTCTTTACTTCACTCCATGAAAATGCCCCGCGATAAAGTGTTAAAATCTTACCCCTACCCTCACATGACCAGCTCATTGCAGCCATTAAGAATTACAGTTTTCTATCCACAAAAAAGTCCAGACCACGGGCATTTACTGTAGCATTGCTCATTGTAGCTGTCTCTTTAAATGACATCATTAATCACGTGTCAGTCAGAGTGTCGGTACTGCTGACTGAGTTCCTCATGAGACGGTCCAGCGTATTTGCGGCTTTGCAGCAATGGATACATGATATTTGTGGAAAAACCGATACCGATATAATCTGATCCCTAGTTGTGGTGCTTTGACCTAGGGGCCAGGCTATGGGATGCGAAAGAAAAGATTGATCCCAATTAAAGAAGTTGCAATAACAATTGCTTTGTATTGTGATTATATTTCAATGCATTTTCTTATTCCTATCATTTTTCCTGTAGATACATATAGATACATTTTCACCATTATTCTTCACTATTACATCCCTTGTTTGCTTATTCAAACAAGAACATGCGGCATAGTCTGGGGAGTGTGAAGCTGCAGAAATGAGAATTAGCACACGTAAGACCAGGGCCAATGTCCTTGATTGGGAAAACCTCAAGGGAAGGGGTATACGCTGCCTTAAGGTGGAGGGATGTATTGTGTGAGGGAGCGAGGGAGTGTAAGACTGTATCGGTCCGATTCGGAGTTGAAAAATCTAAACCGCAAAATTTTTCGTTCAGAAGACCGAAAAGATCACAATCGGGGACATAAGCGGGTGAAATAAGTATTCACATTTTGGGGTAAGGACACTCCCTTAGTGATAGGGTGAGGAGCTCTGACAACTGGCTCAGGGATGCTGCTCTTCCTTTTTTGCATTGTATGCCTCCCAGGACATTCCTGGACTCACTGCAAGGAAACCCAGGACATGTTGAGTAGATTATGTTGCTCATAGTTGCTCCAGTATGGGATCATCTCTAGATACCCTCCGATGAGTTGGAGGAAGTGTCTGGGCAGAGGAAAATCTGTTTATCCCTGATTTGAATGTTGCCTCTGCAAACTGGCTCCAAATAAGCAGATGAAGATGGATGGACGTTGCATGTCATAATTTTACAAACACTTCATCTATGTGCTCCACCCTTGATTAGGACCAATTGTGACCCACAAATATAACAGTTTGCCCACATCTGTCATAATCCCTTAAACACAATTTTAAAAAGGTATTTGATTGTATCAGGTTGTAAGAGTGCAGTTAATGCAATGTACAAGAGTACTACAGTGTATAATCAAAGATTTCCATCTACAACCTGGATAAATAGAAAGTTATTTGTGGGAAAGTCAGGATTTAGAACCTGTCAAGCAGGATATAACCAACTCCCATGGGAACCTGAGTGTGGGCTGGATTAACAGGTTCTCCCAAAACACCTTTTTGGAAATCTGACTCCATTTCCCTTGTGTTATATGTGTGATTTTTCATAGGCCACAAATAGACAAAATAAGTCATTTTCGGAATTAAACATTCTTTTATGCAGTAGCTATTCCTTTGTGAGTTAGGTTGAAATGTGTTACTCATTTGTTTCTGCACAGGTAGCACAAAACTTTTAAACTATTAAACTGCTTTTATCTATTAAATGCATTTAGTGTAATGTAGGTATACATCTATCTAAACATCTATTGTGCAATTGTGGAGCAGTTGAGAAAGAGCTTTACAAGCCTATCATTTTGTGTTGTTTTGGCCCCTAGGAAATGATTTCTATTGACACTGAACACAAACTACAGATTAGTCATAGCTGTTGCAAAATACACCTTTGGTGAGTTGATTAATGACTCCAGTTTAGTTACAGGTTTGAGAAGAAATATTTTAAGACTATGTAACTTTGTTTATAACCTGAAAGATTTAAACCACATGACATTTCCCCTCTGTCTAAGGAGAGAAAATGACTGATTCTCGCTAAAATCTGTCACTAAATTGTGATCCGACTGTGTTTCCTTCTGTTGTGATCAGATGTTTCCTGGTGACAGGACACAGAGGCTACAGGAACCTTTGGCCCAAAAGTTGGAACAGGAAACAACAGATGAGAGATATATTTATGATTAAGTACAATTTCATGGAAAATAGAATTGATGAAGCTGTCTCAGTGGTGTCTAATCTTGCACAACATAAATAGCAAAGGGTGTAAAGTCCTAACAGAAAAAATGCTCTCCTTATTGTGCATTAATAAGGACCAAAGAAAGAGACATTTTAAAGGATCTGAACCTGACATTGAAATTATTCAGCAAAAACAATTCCAGTTAGATCAAATACAGCACACACACACACACACAACAATAATTAAACATACTTTACTGGTTTTATTTCTGAATTCACTTTACAGTAATCTTCGTCTTGCTTTGAGCAGTTTGCTTATGAGTCATGCAATGTCTGGACTTTGAGTCATTGCACTCATTCTACATACACAAGAGTGACTCTCCCAGTAAAAAGGCTGACAGTCTGCTGCAATACAAGGCCATCTATTGCTGTGGATCAATATCAGCTTGGGTAGAGCTTAGGAATCAGATAAACGATCAGTGTCTTGAGGTAAAGGGCAGCTGATTGCAGATTGATCAATTCCTAGTTCCGTCCTTGCCTGCTCTTACTGTACCAGTATGTGAAGCTGCAAGGGGAACATGATTAAGATTACTCACCCTTGCAGCTTTTTTGTATCACACACACTCATATATAATCACAGAGGTCTTAAATAGTGACTGGTGTCTCCCAATCTTAATTCAGAGTGAACATTTTTTAAAGCAGTCACCATAGCTATCAGTTAACAGTTCTGCAGACAGGCACTTTTGCCTACAGAGAACTGTGTATCCTGCTACATACAGCCCCTCTCTTTTACAGGGTGTTCTACTGGTCTCCTCCCAAACAAGAGTTGCTCAAAAAATCTGTGCTCTTTTTTTTTACAGATTTATCTGTGCTTAAACTCACTAATTTGTTCATTTGATTTATCGATAAACAGTAGGGATGTCCGATATGACATTTCCCGATACCGATATTACCGAAACACTTAATTTCCGATACTGATGTGAACCGATACTGATATAGGCAGCTAATTTCCCCTGAATTTGTGTGATACCAGATTAAATGCATTCCATAAATAACTGTGTACAACATAAACACACTACTTCAATATAAGTTATGGAAAAATGACACATTTATTTTTTACCATTTAGTCTGAAACAGTCCTATGATTCTTTGTGCAGCATTTGATGTAAACAAGAAATATCTAGTGTTGTACAGAATAACTTTCCAAAAACATTGATTAACATTATAAATCGGGCACAGATAGAAACAGCTGCAGTATAAGAGCCCACCAAAAAACATTTCAGCATCGTCACAATCTAAAAAACTCTTCTCTTTGATGACATGAGAGATGACACCGAACGGCGTTTCACTGGCAAATGTCCGAGAAATACTTTTGTCGAATACAATTAGTCCTGACATAGCCCGGCTACAGAAACTCCACACGTTTAGTAAAAACAGCGTCATGAACGGGACAGAACAGCTGGTTCTCCAAGAAGACGAACTCCGTGAATTTTGACTAATTTATATTGCTCTCGTCTGTTCTTTACCGTATTTTACTCAGAGTCTTTCAGAGAAGGAGAGAGAGAGACAGCAGCCGCAGCCGCCGCTGCTGTGTTGTTGGCGTTTCACTGAGTCCATTGGTGTTTTTCTTTACTACGCTGCATAAAAACGCCTCATGATAAAATGTTAAAATCCCCATCCTCTAAACCCCGGCATGACCAGCTCCTTACAATTACAGTTTTCCATCCACAAAAAACTCCAGACCACAGACTTTCACTGTAGCAATGCTCATTGTAGCTTTCTCTTTAAATGACATCATTAATCACGTGCCGGTCAGGGTGTCAGTACTGCAGACTCAGTTCCTCATGCGGAAGTCCAGTGGAAGTCGAGCGTATTTGCGGAGACCGCGGCTTTGCAGCGTCGGATTAATAGTATCGGTGGAAAAAACGATAATAAAAAGTTATGCTCATATCGGCCCGATATTTATCGGTGGACCGATATATCGGACATCCCTAATATGGATAGATCTTCAATAGAAAGCAATATACCTTCAAGTTCATTAACCTGATATGTTAATTATGTTAATACGTATGCAATCTTTTTAACTTGAATAAATAATTATCAATTACAGAAACATTTAGTAATAACTTATGAGGGAGATTCTCCATTCTGGGTTAGTAATCTATACAGTTTTAACAAGTCCCTTCAAGAGGGACTATACAGGGAGTACAGAATTATTAGGCAAATGAGTATTTTGACCACATCATCCTCTTTTTGCACGTTGTCTTACTCCAAGCTAAAAAAGCTCGAAAGCCCACTATCAATTAAGCATATCAGGTGATGTGCATCTCTGTAATGAGAAGGGTTGTGGTCTAATGACATCAACACCTTAATGGGTCAGGTGAGGGACTTGACAGGCTCAGAAAAGGCAAAAATAGTGAGATATCATGCAGCACTCTTAAAATTGCCAAGCTTCTGTAGCGTGATCATCGACTATCAAGCGTTTCATTCAAAATAGTCAGCAGGGTCACAAAAATTGTGTGGAAAAACCAAAGTGCAAAATCACAGCCCATGAACTGAGAAAAGTCAAGCGTGCGGCTGCAAAGATGCCACTTACCACCAGTTTTGACATATTTTAGAGCTGCAACATCACTTGAGTGCCTAAAAGCACAAGGTGTGCAATACTCAGAGACATGGCTAAGGTAAGAAAGGCTGAAAAATGACCACCACTGAACAAGACACACTAGCTGAAACGTCAAGGCTGGGCCAAGAAATATCTCAAAACTGATTTTTCCAAGGTTTTATGGACTGATGTAATGAGAGTGAGTCTTGATGGGCTGGATGGATGGGCCCGTGGCTGGATCAGTAAAGGACAGAGAGCTCCAGTCCGACTCAGACTCCAGCAAGGTGGAGGTGGGGTACTGGTATGGGCTCGTATCATCAAAGATGAGCTTGTGGGGCCTTTTTCAGGTTGAGGATGGAGTCAAGCTCAACTCCCAGTTCTACTGCCAGTTTCTGGGAGACACCTTCTTTAAGCAGTGGTACAGGGAGAGGTCCACACACTTCAAGAAAAACACAACTTGAACAATGATTTGAACAGTGATTTGCAAGGCCTTACTCCATGTTTAAAAGCTGCAAAAAATATTTCAATATTGTATTTAAAATGGCCATTGGAATTTATCATAATGCTTGCAAGAATTTTTTAAAATAAATAATAATTCTTGTCACTCACCAACCTTGTATCACATGTACTTTACATTTATGTTTTCTGTTTAGGTCTATAATAACTGACACCTTTTTGATTACAACAAGCTCTCAAAATTCCCAAGTGTTTGCAATGAGACGAAAACAAAGCACAGACTCCATTATCATGACTTTAGACCTTTAGCCAGTCTATTTCTAGATAATGTTTTACTTCTTTTATGAGATTGATCCTGCTAAAGCCGATGGCTGTCGGAGGCTCTTGTACTCATGTGATGGTATTATGTACAGACTGTAGGAGCGGCAGGCAAAAGTACACAGACCCATCTATTAGAATATTTATGTGGGCTGCTGTCTATGCTTTGTTGTAAGAAAATAGATGTTAGTCTGACTGTTTAATTGGAAACATTCGTTGGGACCTTCTATTTTCTGTAACTTAGGTAATGCATTTGTTTTTGATCTTTTGTATAAAAGTGCTTGGATGTGCTGTTTTGGCCTAGCAAAAAAATACCCCCTAATTATGTTTGTAAAAACTAACACACGTTTGTTTTAAATGCCATCAAAGCTCAATAACTGTTTTGTGACCTTTGAATTAATAACTATGGAGAAAGACTTGGCAGCAGACCTGTGTGCCAGTAGCTCCCTCTGTCTGTAAATCAGCTATAGTACCATTTATATGTTCAGTTTTTGATCTCAGTGAAGCCTATTTCAATTTCCATTGCACAACAGTAAAAGCAAATGATGGCTCCTATGGCATTAGATCACTGCGGTTAATCTTGTCAGTATGCAGATGTTTTATTCTATCTGTAATGACAGCCAGGATTGACAGACTCCCATGCGAAGAGCCTTTTAAGCAGGGAAGCAGCCTCCTGGATCAATAGATGTTACCTAGACAGAGCCCACTTGACCACTAATGAATGCAATGGCCTACAGTACAGACTGTTGCTTCCATATAATTTCTGTAGAGGTTAAAAATATTATCAGGCAAACTGTTTAAGTTATCATACCAACAGTAACCAGAAATTATTAATAAAAATAAAATACTGCACTCCCTGAGCAAATGTAACTATTATAAATTAACTAACTCCTCAGGTCAGGACTCAGCCATGCACCTACACTTAAGGGCTACCAACCACTCTTTTGAGGACCAAGACATCTTGGCCAGGGGAAGACAGGTGGTTTGAGAGAGGTGTAAAAGAAACCACTTTTGTCAACCTGGAAAAAACATTCTTAACAGAGGTGGTGGTTTGAGACACAACATTTCATCCACTTGCAAAGCCTTTTTAGGAACAATACCAAGAACAATTCCACTCTTAATAACCAGTTTCACACATCAACGAGGCGTATGTCCAAATCCACTCCGACAATGACGGTAACGACCCATCAATATCCACCCAACTACTGGTATCACACTTCACAGGTATCCCTAGGTCCACGTGTGTGTGTTCTCCTCACTCACAGGATATAACTTCTGTTACTCCCCACTAACAGCTAGAACTGAAGAAGCCTCTTGGATGAGAGGTGAAACGTTTTCCAAAAAAACTGAATGCCCAGTTGCCTAACTTAACTCTTCAACCTATTTTAAACAAAAACCATTGACATTAGAAAAAACTTTTTTTAAAAGACTCTATGTTACAATTCAGTGAAAGACAGATTCAAATAAGGTTTTCTGAGCTCATGAAATTGTTACATGGTTTCAGAGAAGAGTCTTAATACTCTATGATGTATGTCTAACTCAAATTAATTAAGAAAGAAGAATCTTAAAAATCATGTATTAAACATAGTTTCTTAACCTGACAAATGACCGTTTTTCTTTATTACTCAGCAATGAAAAGAAGTTGTATCCTGGAAAATAATTATGAATTGCAGGAACTACATACATCATTGAGCAGCTACATCAATACATCTTTCCAGTTACAGCCAGCCCCTCCATCTGGACTATTGCTAATATGACCCCATACCATATCAGTAGCTATTGCAGGGCTCACAGTTCAAATGGAATCAGTTTGCCAAAGACAGATGAAAGTGTTAAACAATACATTTGTTGTCTTTCATTTCAGTTGACTTTTGTCTGGGACTGCCTGTGTGGTGACTGATGAACTGCCACACCTGTCCTTCTTTTGTTGTTCTGTGATCTTAGTGAAGAATTTACTGGTGGATGTAAATAAAAGTGTAGAACGGCACATTAGTCACAGTCTGGGACTCCAAAATATGAAAACAGTCTGGTACGTCATAATATGCTTTGGCACATTTACATGTCTTTGTCTCTGGCTGCTCCTCCTCTCCTGTGTTTCCCGTTCTATTGATTGTGTTTTGCTGCTGCACATTTAGTCTCCCCACATCCATCTATGATAAAATATTTAATCTGGACAACCAGCACTTTTATTTTTTCCATTATTTACTCTTACATAATTCCTTTCAATTGGTTTAAGCAAGACTCGTTTGTTTCTTAAATTATTTTGTACCTTACCATTTTGTACCTTACCATATGTAACACCTTACCAAGTGTTACATATCAGCACATTGCATAGTGTTACCAAAACATCATTAAACTGCACCATGGAGCATGGAATAAATAATCTATGCACAACCAGTTGTCAACAGTTAAAAGCAATAACAACAAAATTGTGACAGGAAAAACACTTGAAATGATTGCCAAACAGTTTTATTTTTCATTGTGCCGTGCTTCATTTGTTGCTCCTTCAAACCAATAAATTGTACTTTGTGACAAAGCTTTATTTATACCCCTCTTACATTAAAAATGAATATAATGCTATATTTGTACAAACAAGTCTCTGTCTGAAGAACAGTTCTCTTTGAGCAGAAGTCTAATTCTTGATTTATTCTCACTGTGAGACTACGTAGTGATGCCATTAAAAAACTGAAACCACCACAATGGAACTTCTCTTTGAAGGCACCAGGTAAATGTGGTGGATTAATGAATGTGTATCTCAGAAAGCCTGGGTGATAGAAAACACCATGTAAGATCTGTCTGCCTCTTTTGACTACTTTGTGTAGTTGATCTAAAAATAGTAGTTATCACCATAAAAGTAACTGGTTAAAATAACAATTGTTAATTATGAATAAATATTTGTATTTTTTTAGAGCGGATTTCACAAGGAAGTCAAAGAAAATTAAGTTTAAAATAATAATAATAATATGCAATAAGGGAACTTGCTACGTGCACAATGCACTAATGTTACACATCACACCCCAACCCACAAATTTCAGCAGTGTCAAATTTTTCTTTCTTGTCCTTTGCTGCTGTCTGCTAATGGTGCACATGGTGCTGTTTGTTTTCGGTTCAGTGTGATATTCAAAGAAAAAATTTCTTAAAATAAAGATAGAAATAGTTGTGAAATCCCTGAAACTGACACAAAACAATTCTGTTTGTTTTTATTTTAACACTGTTATTCCCTGACTGATCAGTTATTACATTACACTATATTCAATAAAAGCAAGTGGAGATCAGGTCTCTCCCTGTATAAGTAGGAGCCGGGACCAGACATCAGAACTGAATCCTTCAACAGACGCCAGAAACGGGCTGCGATCATTACGCATAGGCGTAACATTGTTGGTGCCAGCAGAGCTCACACATGAACAATAAAGGCTTGAAACTCTATAATGTCCATGAGGACTCGTGTGTTACACAAGGATATATTACATCACAATCATATTATTTGGAGTCATTCATTTATGATGACTGTTGATGATGCAGACCTAAGTGATCCAATGAGACAGTGAAACCGATGGACTAAATCAAAAGTCACCATCTGATGCCTGGGGGCACCTGGTAGCCCCCATGGCCTACCTAAGATGCCCATTGGGTGTGTACCAAAAAACCGAACTCGTCCAAAAAGGATCAAAGTGGTAACATTTTTATCTTGTGAGCTACTTTTCAAATGACCAGGCTGGAGGGATACCTGGACTAGAAACTCTAAATATATTTACCCATATAAACTGTATATCTTATTGTATACGTTGTTATATATTTGTTATACTGTCTCAATTGTTATATAATTGTCACTTTAGCCCAGTGATTAGCATATAGAAATACAAATTTAATTCAAGTTTAAATAATTATATATTTTTTTACGTTATTGTTCAGAAATACCAGCACTCCTTTGGAGATCTACTACCACACAACTTTAACTTTAACACAACTTGGGCACCCCTGTTCTAACGAGTACAATTATGATGGTCACTATTGTATGTCCAAGAACCTTTTATTTGTTTGGTAAGTCTGCATTTAAAAAATGTACCTATTTTTATAACGGAGTGCCCTCAATTTGACTCAATGAAGCTTTAAAAGAGGTTGGTGATCCCTGGTCAACTTGAACAATGCCACAATGGTATAGAAAAAAAAAATAGGAAAGGGTTACGTGACCGCCATCGCTGAGGGGTTACCAGACCCGTTGAGAGTAGCACAAACTGCATCTGTGCTATGATGATATAATTTAGTTAAACTGATATAGACCCATGATTATAACAATAAACTGTAACTCTTACTTCTATGTCAGTGGCTGACTTGACACAGAGAGGATGTAAAACTTGGAAACGAAGACAACAAGAATGTGTCCAATAAAACTAATAGAAACAGCAAATGTTCCAGTGTTGAAATATTATAACCCTAATGAGGAGCTGACAGTGCAGTCTGATGCTTCAGATACAGGCATTGGTGCTGCACTTATGCCTGCTTAAGCAATTTATATGCCAGTTGTTTTTGCAAGCAAAGCAAACCCAACAGGACTGTGAACCAATAAAAATATAGTTTCAGGTGACGGTTTCTAGCAAAGAGAAACTGTGCCCATGCTCACATGACATTAGAAACCACAGTATCAAAACCCAGTGCTAAGCACTGACCTGCTGCCAAGAATAAAGCTGCTTGCAGAAATGTGACATAAATGTCATATACACAGTATGTCCAAAGTATGTAACAGTATTTACCATGTTGTTAGAAGCTAATTGAGCAGAGCCTCTATTTCTGAGACCACACCCAGAGAAACTGAATTACAGACTGGTATCGTGCAACACAGATAAGGACCAGACCTTGCTGTGACTTATTGGAACATTGAACCACAACAGACAGAAAACGTCAAAAGAACTGATTAAAATCAGGCCTTCTCCCTTGAGTTAAGAGGAATAGAGGGAAGGGGTGCAAGTGGGGGAGGTGGGCCATCAAGAAGGTGTAACCTTTAGGGGTGAATATGCAGTTTATGATGCACAGACATAACTAGTTGATTCCACTTCAGGAGCTACAAAGAGTATATATCTGGTTGGCAGGATTGACCGGATTATGAAATGGACTATATTAGTTTAGTTATCTGTTCACTGTCTGGGGGAAAATGGATTATCATATGCCTACAGTATTTAATGTACAGGATATAGTCTATTTTAGTCATTTTTAATACATTTTTTACATTGTAATTTTTTGTAATGCATGTTTATCTATTTATCTTTACCTTTTCTAATTTGCCGCTGCAACAATGTAAATTTCCCCATGTGGGACAAATAAAGGACTTTCTATTCTATTCATGCAGAGACTATTTTAATATTAACTACTATTATTTACTTTCAAATATCCAAAGAATAGACATGTGTCTATTCTTGTTTCTACTGTCCTACATCTATTGTCGTGTTATCCCTGCTTGCTATATTGTAATGTTGCTTGAGCTACCAACCTCTCAGCTTACCTACCTTCATAGCATAATAACTGCTCAGTCGCTGCACTAAAATATTAATGTTAATTAATGTTACTAAATCAGGCTACCTTAAAACTCAAAAAAGCCAGGACCAACTGAAGCTTTAGAGTGGAGTTGGTAAGAGGTTCAATTAGCATTGAGTAGTGGGTTTGGAGGAGGAAACCAGTGAGGTCAGCTCAGGGAGGGTCATGGGAAATTATTCTAAGGGGCCACCACTGGTTTTATTATTTGTGGAAGCCCATCGCCAGTTTGAATGGGGAGAAGCACATTAATTCTATCTCTGATCTTTTTAATTTTATGATTAAAAAAATTAGAAAGTTAAAGTTGTGGTGGATGGATTTATAGCTCTATGGCTCTCTCAGTTTGGCGACAGCACTGAACAGGAACCTGGGGTTGTTTGTATTAATTTCAATCAGCTCTGTGTAATAAGTGATCCTAGCATGTCTGAGGGCTTTTTTTTATACATGTCAAAGCTGTTCCTCCACCTGACATAGTTATCATCATTGTGTGTGGAACGCCATAGCCTTTCTAATCTCTCTAATCTCTAGTTTGTAGAGCTGAGTTTGTATTTTCAACTAAATTATTTAACTGCAAGGGGAAAATTATTTGCAATTTTCATCTGAGTAACTGAGGACAAGGCTGGGGGACAGATGGGAGCTGTTCTTTAAATTGTGTGAGCAAACTGTCTGACAAACAGTGACTGTAGAAATACTGCTGTTTTGGTAATGTAACATTTCAAATGTTAACTTCAAAAGCCAGCAGACAGTGGTCGCATATTAATTGGTTGTGGTCAAATATTTCCAAGTTCTGTATTTCAATCCCATATGCTAATATAAGACTAAGTGTGTGGTTATGATGGTGGGTTGGTTTGTTGACCACTTGGTTGAAACCAAATGTGTCAAGGAGTGATGAGAAAGCTAAGGTTGTCGTTAGGGACATCTACATGAATATTAAAATTACCTACTATGATGATTTTATTGGAGCACAGAACCAACTCTGCTAGAAATTCTGGGAATTCACTTAGGAATTGAATTGAATTGTAACAAAATCGTCTGATTTAAGCCATGTCTCAGATAAAAAGAGTAGATCAAAAGTATGATCATTAATCAAAATATTATTTTAATTATTTTAACTTATTTTAAGATCTAATTTTAAGGTTAGTGTGACCTACCCTTCTTCTGTTTCTCCGTATGAATTTATACATTGGAGCCCTAGTTGTTAGTATAATGCTGGACGCTTTGGCATCATACAGTTGGTATTCAAATATTTGATATATTCCTGGAAATGAGTGACGCTCCATCAGACCAGGTTTGCCCCTAATCTCTGCCAATTTTCTATGAAGCCCACATATTAACAGGACACCACTTTAACAGCCACCTGATCAATGGCGACATACGGCTTAAGATGTTGTCATTGGTCATGTTTCGTAGGGGACAAGAGATATATAATGTATTTCTATGGCAGGGGACCAGAGAAAGAGTCCAACATCGTATTGGCAAATGCACAAAAAGAACCAACACTAATTTTTGTGACTTCTGGCTTAGTCAGTCATTACTGCCGTCATGAATTACAATTTTACAAGGGATGTCCGATATAACATTTAGCGATACCGATATTGCCCAAACACTTCATTACCAATACCGATATGAACCGATACCTATACCAATATAGGCAGCTAATTTCCCTTGAATTGGTGTGATACCAGACTAAAGGCATTCTATAAACAACTGTGTACAACATAAATATAAGCACTACTTCAATATAAGTTACAGAAAAATTACACATTTATATTTTATCATTTTGTCTGAAACAGTCCTATGATTCCTTGTGCAGTATTTGTTGTAAACAACAAAGGCCAGTGTTGGACAGAATAACTTTCCAAAAACATTGATTAATATTACAAACTGGGCTCATTCAGCCCTCACAACAATAGGCAATATAAATGGGCACAGATAGAAACAGCTGCAAGTGCTTCAAATATATTGGATATAACCCTACACTTAATACATATACCATTTTCTGTGAAAGTGGCTGATGAATAAATAAACATCATACATTGAACACATGTCAGGGCAGGAGAGTGAGAGGTAGATGTGGAAACAGCGGTCATGTTGTGAGTAAGCTAGTTCTATCTACTCACGAGTGTAGTTGGCGTACTAAAGAAAACTTTGTGGTAGCATGTGGATATATGGAAATCTCTCACCTGACCAATCAGAGCTCTATTCTTTCAGACTTTCTCATTTTCCTTTATGTTGATGTGCATTTTTATTAATGGTGATAATGGAAGTAAAAATTGCTGTCCCAGGTATTAAAGGAAAATAGACTCAAGAACAGATTCATGAATATTTGAAAAGCTAACGTGCTTATGCTCATCTGAGGTAAGCTGAAGATGCAAAACAGAGTATGATGGGCGCAGATGATAAGAGTCTGTTATACGTCTAAAAAGGAAGTGGAATATATATTAACATTGTCTTAAAGTCTGTATTGAGTGAGTGGAAAGGGTTCTGTATTATAAACCTGTAAAAGAAATGATCAGTTGGAACACATCAAAAGAAACATGTAAAGAAACATTGAGACAATATTGATCTTTGGTTTGACTATAAAATTGACTTGGGAGCATAGTAGGTTCTCAAAGTCAGGGGTCTCAAACCTGCAGACTGCTCGCCATTTGTGGCCCCCACATTGATCTTAAAGTTAAATGTTATGCGGCCCACAAGATTTATAGTTCTCATAACCCTGGTCCTGAGACTTGTTTGGGTTGATTTCCTGCGAATTTGTTATTGAATTCTCTACGCATCTGCAGTGTTGTTTTTACACAGAATTTATGGGAAGCACCAATTTCTTTTTTACATTGAAACATTGATGGTTTACATTAGACATTTGGTGAAATGACAATGGGGTCCATGGCCCTCGACTCAGTTGAGTTTGAGACAACTGCTTTATATTTTTAATATTTTTACAGAAACTGTGAATTCTGAATAACTGCATTAACAAACTTCATATGATGGTAAACTGAGCCTAAAATCATCCATGTTTAATTTCGCCTGCAGTGCACAGTTCCTTTGTGCACAGAGATGCCTGTATTAAAAACAGTGCAGGCATAAACCATTTACATCTTCAGAGATGGTGCCCTCCTCTTCCATCCTCCTTTCCCTTCATGAGTATTGTAACCGAGTATTCTGCTAAGCAAAGCACTTTGCTGCTCATCTACGTCTTATCTTATAGCAAAGGCTGGTCACAGAGTAAAAGCACTTTGGGAAGGATTTGCTGACTTGGACTAAATATCCTTTAATTAAATGGAGTCCCTGGTGCTGAGTATGCACTGACTGTGTAATGACCACTGACACTTCTGAATTAATCACATTTGTACAAAAAAAACGAGGGAGACTTTTGATCAAACTTGTTTGCACAACCATTAACAATTTGCACTGGGTCAATAACTGTCACTAGTGCAAAAAATGTCCCTTAATGTTTGTGTTAGTGTTTTACTAACAGTTTAATTAACTTAACATGGCAAGTACAATCAGTCATCAGCAAATCAACAAACACAAATAGGACTTTCATCTTGGTGATGTAAAGCACCTACCAGCTCTATCTTTACATGAAAATTAACTAAATAATGTGATAATAGTTAAATATTAATATGATTTATATCCACTCTATTCATTGATTAACCTGCCCACCTGTCTGTCTGTCCATCCATCGATGTAGGCTAAGTGTGTCAAACGCATTTCAGTTTATGGGCCACAATCAACATTTTAAGATGTCAGGTGGGGCTGACCAGTACAATCACAACATAAAAAAATATAAATTGCAGTAATCCACTTGGATCCTTTGGAAAACTGAGACCTGACAGTGTCATGGATTCAGTGAAGGGCCGTGCATTTCAACTGCAGGCATTCAGTGACGTCAAATTAATACGCCTCATAATAACATCAGTATGACACCAGGACTTGAGAATTCAAACATGTACATTATATCAGCCTTAATATAGGTGCGTCAAGCCACAATAAAAACAAGTCCACAATAGGTGCCAGCGTAGCGACTTTGAAAAACTCTTCAAAATCAGCCATGCCGTACATCACAGAATGAAAATCGATTCCGTATCTGGGAAAGGATATTGTCCAGAATACTGTGGTGGAGTTTTTGGTCGTGTGTGTCAGATCTTCTAGCGCTGCACTGCATTGTTGATCATAAAACAGAAATCCAAATCTTTCAGATGTGCATTAAATCCATCTACAAATGTGTGTTCATCATACTCTTTGTGGTGTTCTAATATATGATCAAATAACTCAAATTTGCTTCTCAAAGACTGCATTCACCAGTCAACGTGAGGAAGACGCGGCTTGAAGATTTCATTCAAGAGCTGCGTGTGCTTCGGAGATCTAGAGGAGAACGCAGTGAGCCCATTTAGATTGGACAAAAAAACCTTGCACTCTTTAAGTTTTGAGGTCCCTTGAGTTAACATTTAATTTAGGAGATGTGCTTAACAGTGAATGAATATACCATCACTCCATCAATTTACTTGCACTACGTTTAGTCCAGATGCCATCACCGCTGTGCCATCATATCACTGTGCCATAACTTTGTCCAGAGAACATTCATATTCTTCAAGAAAATTAAAAATAAGATTGGCAAGGTCATCAGCTCGTCTGCCACGGGTTACATCCATAAATTTCACAGAACGGGCGTCGCATAATGTGTTCCCCACATCTGTGGTTTCAAAAGAGGCACTGTGACAAAAGGGGCAGTTCTCTCCGCTTTTATCTCGTCTCACATCACTTCAGCAATAGCATAAATTAGGTTAGTTTGGATTTTTCCTGTTAGTGGACAGGTGGTACTGCAAGTCTGAGGCGTATTCAGTAAGGAAAGAAAGAAGTTCTATGTACTTATCTCTATTTAAGAACTGGGAGCTTCCATCGTGTCCCAGAAATGGAAGTTCTTGTTTACCCAAAAATATGACACAAACCACAATCTGTCTAGCTAGCAAATCTCCTAGTTCAGATTCAATCTGTCCCAAGATGCCATTGTCAGACTTCTGAGGGAGCTTATCCAATCGTGGGACAGATACGTGTTGCCTTTAAGGTAGGTATGCAGGAAGGTCCCTGGTCCCAATCTAGCGTGTTAAATGGTGCTGAGCTCTGTGAACTGAACCGGCTGTGCCCATACACTCACAGCAGGTACGGCCTTCTCTTTTGATTCTGAAGGCCAAGGCAGATTTCATGGAACCTGACAACACTGGATAGCTGAAATATGATGGGGAAAAAGTTTTTATCCAACTTTTAAAAACTCAAAAAATATTTATGAATAAATGTTAAGGAGTTTAGTTAGGCAAGTGGACATTCAGTTTTTTGGAAAACGTTTCACCTCTCATCCAAGAGGCTTCTTCAGTTCTAACTGTTAATGGGGAGTTATATCCTGTGAGTGAATGTTTCAAGTCCCTCCTGTTGAGTGGACCTGGGGTTACTCGAGAAGTGTGAAACCAGTCGTTGGGTGAGTATTGATGGGTCGTTACCGTCATTGTTGGAGTGGTTTTGGTCACATGGCTCGTCAGCCTAAGGTGCAGGCATCATAAGATTATTCCAAACAGTCTATGCCTTTGTCAAGGTCATGGTCAAGGTTAGCTTTACCTTTACATGTACAGAACATACAAGGGTATCGAAATTGCGTTCCCTGCTATCCCATACACAGACAAACCACAACATTACAGTACACACAACAATACATATAGTTCACGATACAGTTTGCCGTATTGCGCTCTGCAATCAAAATAGTTAGTGCAAATAGATGGGTAGTGTGGATTACAGTTGACCAGATGAGTAGAATAGGAGTTTACAGTCATGTCATAATAGATACTAACATAAAATAAATAATCGGTAGAATATGATGTAAAATAGTGCATTTCATTACATAACATTATGTTACAACAGTGCAGGTAGTAGTTGTGCAAAGAGGTCATAGGTACCGGTACAGATGGTTATAGTGCAAGAAAAAGTGCAATAAACATTTTCATATTAAGGTGCTTTGTGTGTGCGATTGTGGGGAAGAGTTCAAGTGGGAGTGATGAGTGTGGGTGTAGAGGCGCTGTTGAGCTTTCTTTGCCAGTGATGTGGTGTTGGTTGTCCAGGAGAGGTCTTTGTTGATGTGCACCCCTCAAAACTTGGTGGTGCTCACTCTCTCCACAGCGGCACCGTCAATGGTCAGTGGCGGGGGTTCACTGCGGCCTCTCTGGGAGTTGATGACAATTTCCTTTGTTTTGCTGACATTGAGCACGAGGTTGTTGTCATTGCACCACGTTGTAAGAAGATCTACCTCTTTCCTGTAGTGAGTCTTGTCTCCTCTAGTGATGAGACCCACCAGAGTTGTGTCGTCCGCAGACTTCACGACGTGGTTGGAGCTGTGGGTTGCTGTGCAGTCGTGCGTCAGTAGGGTGAAGAGCAGAGGGCTGAGTATGCAGCCTTGGGGTGCTCCTGTGCTAAGGGTGATGGTGCTCGAGGTGTTGTTACCAACACGTACTGCTTGTGGTCGCTGGCTGGGGAAGTCTAGCACCCAGTTGCAGAGGGAGGTGCTGAGACCCAGCTCGTCCAGTTTGCTGATGAGTTGTTGAGGTGCGATGATATTGAATGCTGAGCTGATGTCGATGAACAGCATTCTTACATACGTATCTTTTTTGTCCAGGTGGGTGAGGGCTGGGTGGAGAGCAGAGCAGATTGCATCCTATGTGGAGCGGTTGGAGCGGTATGCGAACTGGTAGGGGTCCAGGGTGGGTGGTAGGATCGTTTGAATGTGTGACTTGACTAGCCGTTCGCACACTTCATGATGATGGGTGTCAGTGCTACAGGGCGGTAGTCGTTGAAGCAGGATGGGGATGGTTTCTTCGGCACTGGAATGATGGTGGCAGCTTTAAAACATGATGGAATGATGGTTTGTTCCAGTGAAATGTTAAAGATGTCTGTGAAGACATCTTTTAGCTCTTCCGCACAGTCCTTCAGCACCTGACCTGGGATATTGTCTGGTCCTGTAGCTTTGCGTGGGTTCATGCTGGTAAGCGCCCCCTTCACGCTGGCTGCCGAAAGGCACAGGGCCTGGTCGTGGGGTATTGGTGGAGTTTTCTTTGGGGTAGTGCTGTTTTGCATTTCAAAGCGTCCAAAGAAGTTGTTTAGGTTGTTCAGAAGGGAGGTGTTGTTTTCGCAGATGGGTGACCTGGGCTTGTAGTCCGTGATGGCCTGGATGCCCTGCCACAGGCTCTGTGCGTCTCTAATGTCTTGAAGTGGTTGTTCAATTGTTCAGTTGTTCAACATCAAAGGACACAGAGCTGGGAACATCCTCCAGAAGGCGCAGTACCATCTCCTCAATGAACGGGTAAGACAAATTCACTTCACCATTGATGCTTTGAAGTGTAACTATCACAGTTAGTTGAACAATTAGATCAGATCAGTTAGTTGAACAATTAGATCAGAGAATTCATAGAAACATCATGGAAGAGGTCTCTAGGTTTGCAGAGAGGGCCTGGACGTCACAACACAACAAAGGTAAGGAACAGAAAATACACAAATTCCAGATCCTGCAGGCCAGACAGACAACCTCAGATGACTTCAGCCAGAGCAACAGGACCCCAAACCATACACAACAGGTATCCCAAGAGAATTGGGTCAAAAACCTATCCAACAGAAGTCTCACCCAGCCAGAAAAGGATGTTTTGGCCAAAGGGCTGAATTCTGCAGTCTCTCCGGCCCACATCCCCCATCGTTGACCTCATTACTGCCACAGAGACAGCCATCAGAGAGAACAGGATGAGCACCACAGAAGCCGAACAGCTTAGGTTAAAAGTCACCGCTGTGCTCTCCAGTGCCAGGCCACCTCCTTCAAACCTGACGCTCCAAGAAAAGAAGGCATTGAAAGCTCTGCAAAGAGACCCAGACATCACCATTCTACCAGTAGACAAAGGTAGGTGCACAGTTGTGCTTAACACAACAGACTACCAAGCCAAAGTCAAAGCTCTACTGAGTGATGAGACTACACATGAATCCTTAAAGAGAGATCCCATCAGCAGTTAAAAATGAAGGCAATCAGCAGTGTCCACCAGCTGGAAAAAGACCAAGCATTGATCAACCACTCTACCACCGGCTTTACCCAGGGGAGGCCATTCCACGCATCTATGGTCTCCCCAAAATCCATAAAGAGGGAGCTCCACTCAGACCAGTCATCAGCAGCATCAACTCAGTCAGTTACAACATCGCTTAACATCTCACCACCATCCGAGAACCTCTGGCTGGAAATTCACCACAACGCATCAACAATTTGCATGATTTCGCAAACAAGGTAAGAAATTCAAATTGGATGCTGATGAGACCATGGCATCTTATGATGTCACTTCACTTTTTTCATGCATCCCCACTACTGAAGCAGTAGCAACAGTTAGGATATGCCTTCTGCAAGATTGCACACTGTCAGAAAGGACCAAATTGACAGTAGACCACATCTGCACTCTCCTAGATTTCTGCCTCACCACTACATATTTCCAGTTTAATGATTCATTTTACAGACAGAAACATGGTTGTGTTATGGGCTTTCCGGTGTCTCCAATAGTGGCAAACCTCTACATGGAGAATGTGGAAACACGGGCTCTGCTCTTATTCATGGGAACAGATCCAAGTCATTGGTTTCGCTATGTAGATGCCACCTGGGTCAAAATCAAAGTCCAGGAGATTGACAGCTTCACTGACCACATCAATTCAGTGGACAAAAACATCAAGTTCACAAGAGAAAATGTAAAGGACAACAGCCTTGCCTTTCTGAACTGTGGAGTTCACATCAGGGAAGGTAGACATCTTAACATAGAGGTTTACAGGAAACTAACCCACACTGACCAGTACCTCCGTTTTGCCTTCAACACCCACTTAAAACAAACTGGGGGTTATCTGAACTCTCCAGTCATGGGCAGACACCATTCCCACCACAAATAGAAGTAAGATGAGGGAACAAGCACACATCAAGACATCCCTTAAGAACTGTGGTTATCCCAAATGGGCCTTTTTTAAAACCACTAAGGAAAGGCCTACAGAGAGGGAGGACAACAGGAAGGGTAATGTCGTCATTCCTTACGTCACAGGGTCTCTGAGAAACTCAGGCAAATTTTTAATCAGCATCAAATCTACACGCCTATCAAACACGGTAACACCCTAAGACAGAAACTGGTTCATCCCAAAGACAAGATAGTCATAGATAATAGATAATGAAAAATTGGTGAAGATCCATAAAACAAGAATTGAAAGTTGACTCTTGCCTGGCTACAAAAAGTGTGTGTAAGGTGAGAAACTTGCCAAGGTGGGCAGTACAAGCTGTTTTTTCTGCAGGGTACCAAATTTTTTTCAGACACCATTATTTTGTTTACTGTTAATTTGAAAGTGTAAATGATAAGAATAGCTAATGTCTGAAATATTACTGTATATATTAATAATGGCTCACCTTTTGGACCATCTGATGCCCTTTGGAGAATCTTTCCTCAGGGTCTTAAGGGTATTAAGTGGAGACCCAAACACATATAATAACTAATACACTTTTTTAAAATTTAGTATATAATGAATAAAACCTAATAAATAATATATTCTGAACTATACAATGATTGGTCTATATTCTGTGAAAGTCAATTTTGGTTTACATGTAGCTTTTGTTTCTCGTCTCATAATCTCATTTTAGTGTCACGTTTACAAATGGAATAGAGACATTAAATTAGATATCATATAATCTGCTTTCTCCTGCAGCCCTAGGAATAGGATAAGGACAGTCTTAATTTAAAGCAGAGCACAGTGAACAAAATTTATGTCCATGTCTCTGTCAGCTGTGTTTGTCTTCTCCTTCTCTTCCTTTATATTTCATCCATTCTGCTCACTAAACTCGCGGCTGCCTGGCTACTAATATGCAGTCTCTTGGTGTAAAATATTATTGAAGTTACTTGCAGTACCTGGTGCTGAGAACACATTGTTAGAATGTGAAGGCAAGTGTTGTGTAGACCAGTGAAATTAATAAATTTGACAGAGTAAAAGTGAATAATCATCATGGACAATTATGTTTGTACATTCTTCTTTGCAAAATTTACTGGCGCATTTGATGCAGGTAAAATAATTACCGTTGCCTGAGGTGCGAAACACACTCAAAAACAAAATTACATTTAAGAAAACACAAATGTACAAACTTTAAAACAAAAATACATTTATGAAAACAAATTTACATTTTAAGAAAACATTTTTGCAAACTCTGACACAAAATTACATTTATGAAAACAAATTCACAAACCCTGAAACAAAAATACATTTATGAAAACACTTTTACAAACTCCGGAAACACATTTTCAAACCGTGAGACAAATTAACATATTGAAGAAAGACGTTTACAAAAGACTGAAACAAAATTACAAATACAAGTTGCAGACAGAAGAGGAACGTCCTAAGTAACTTCCTCAACCAGAAAAGAACCATTTGAAGAAGTCACGTTCAACAAAAGATATGACATTTATTTGAGAAACAGAAAGAAAATAAACAGGTAAACAATCTACCATCAAATATTACCTGTATATAACCCCAAATTATTATAGCCTAAGTTTGATAATGAACATCAACCCTTGTTATGACATGGTCAGCCCTCTCATTGGATGGGGCGGGCCTGACTGACAAGTTGGCGGGCCCAGGCCCACGTGGGCCCACCCGTGGCTACGCCTATGGTCGTGAGTATTAGAGCTCACAGACTACTCCTCCTGAACATGATGCTGTTTTAGAGAGTCGGATCTTGTGACTGTTTCACAATCCAACAAAGTCATCCATGTCCTTCTGAATAACTCCTGATTCCTGTGGAAGTATCTGACGGTAAAATAGTTCCACCCAGAACTGACTCCTACATAAATCTATTCAAAAAAATTATGGTTTGAATATATATACTGTATACTGTACATACTGTATGTTTGAGCAAATGGATGAAGGGCAAATACTCTTTCTGTATATGGACCACCAGGACTCAATCCCAATCGTTAGGGTATGAGCAATACACGTGGCTTGATGCACCAGAGCAGTGGTCTGTGTGGTAATGGCCTGGGGTTCTTTGAATTGTAGCCGTGGTCCCGTTTTCAGTGTCGCGATCAGTCCTCTGTCTCATGGGAACAACGGCGAAATGTCGATAAATCATACAATTATGGCGTAATTACGGAGTGTCCCCCATTGAAACACTTTGCGCACTGCTGCAACAGAGCTGATCCATCTGTCTGGGCCGTGGTATTAAAAATCTCCAAAAACCGACCAGACGAAACTCAAAACCACGTTAGTTGGCTGTTGCGCGTTCTCACCGATTGACTGCCGTCCATCATGGTTGGTTCTTTGCCGGTTAGAGAAGTTACTTGAGACGGTCCTCTTTCGTCTGCAACTTGTACTTGTAATTTTGTTTGGGCTTTTGTAAAAGTGTTTCGTCAGTATGTAAATTTGCCTCGGGTTTGTAAACGTTTTCCGGAGTTTGTAAAAGTATTTTCATAAATATATTTTGTTTCAGAGTTTGTAAAAATATTTTTTACAATGGAATTCTGTTTCCGATTTTGTTTTTATAAATGTATTTTTGTTTCACAGTTTGTGAATTTGTTTTTTAAATGTGCATTTGTTTTCACAAACGTATTTGTGTTTTAGAGTTTGTAAAAATGTTTTTTTTTTAAATGTAATTTGGTTTCTGGTTTTGTAAATTTGTTTTCATAATTGTATTTTTATTTCAGAGTTTGTAAATTTGTTTTTTTTAATGTAAATTTGTTTTCACAAATGTATTTGTGTTTCCGACTTTGTAGAAATGTTTTTTCAAAATGTAATTTTGTTTCTGGTTTGTAAATTTGGTTTCATAAATCTATTCGTGTTTCAGAGTTTGTAAATTTGTTTCATACATGTATTTTTGTGATGGACTTCCGGTGGCGCGGAACACGGCATGACAGCGTAGTTACTGAGCTCCTTGCATCAGCCTTTAATTCCATCTCTTTTACTCATTATCATTAACTCAAAAACAAACAAATTCACTGTGCTTCAAGGATGAGTGGGGAAAAAAGCAAGAAAGGAGGACATGGGCGATGGAATAATCCCGACAGAGGAATCGGCAGGCAGACTGAAGCTGGAGAATCCTCAAGACAAGATGGAGGCGGTGAAGAGACACTTTGGACAAGGTGGTAAACAATGTCTGTGTAGATTCTCAGTCATCCAGGTAATTCAATCCAAAATTAGTTACTTTAAAATCAACTGGACATAGTAGGTTTCTTGAAGACGTTTCACCTCTCATCCAAGAGGCTTCTTCAGTTCTAACCGACTACAGGTGAGACCTGGTATTTTACCTCAAACGAGGCTGCATACCTGTGAAAGGGGGGTTGTTGTAGAACAAAGGCTATAAGGGAGAGGTGGGGTTACAGGGTGATGTGTCACGCCCTGTTCGAACCAAGCTGTTTGTTGAGTTAGAGGTGTGAATGGAGGTGTGGGGGGTAGTGTTAGTATCACTTGTTCCCCTCCTTTGTGATGGATCCCTGGTCTGATGACCAGAGTATTTTCTGGGTAGAGAATTCAAAACAACTTTATAAGTGGATGAAAGGTTGTGTCTTAGTCCTCCGCCTCTGTTGAGAGAAGGTTTCTCCAGGTTGACGTAGATGGCTTCCTTCACTCCTCTTTCAAACCATCTGTCTTCTCTGGCAAGGATTTGGACATCCTCATCCACAAAACTGTGTCCCTTCTCTTCCAGATGTAAATGAACCGCAGAGTCCTGTCCTGATGGGTTAGGTCTTCTGTGTTGTTGCATACGTTAATACAGTGGTTGTTTAGTTTCACCAATGTAGAGGTCAGGGCAGTCCTCTTTGCACTGTACTGCATACACAACATTGCTCTGTTGGCGATGAGGTATTTTGTCTTTTGGGTGGACTAATTTCTGTCTAAGAGTGTTGGTGGGTTTGAAGTAAACCGGAATTTGGTGATCCTTAAAAATTCTTCTAAGTTTTTTGGAGGTCCCGACAACATATGGAATAACGAGGTTACTCCGTTTGCTCTCATTGTCCTCCCTGTTGTGTTTCTTAGTTTTGGTGGCCTTAGAAAAAGCCCAGTTGGGGTAGCCGCAGGTGCTTAGGGCCCCTCTTAACGTGAGCTTGCTCCTTAACCTTGGCGTCCTCTTGCGAAGGGATGTGTCTGGCTCTGTGGTCAAGGGTTCTGATCACCCCCAGTTTATGTTGTAGTGGATGATGCGAGTCAAAATGTAGGTACTGATCGGTGTGTGTTGGTTTCCTGTGGACCTCAATGAGAAGGTTTCTGTTTTCCTTTATGTGCACTGCACAGTCCAGGAAAGCCAGCATGTCTCCCTTAACATCTTCCCTAGTGAATTTTATGAATTCATTAAATGTGTTTAAGTGTCCAGAGAATGATTCCAATTCAACAGTTTTGATTTTATCCATGTGTCATCCACATATCTGTACCAATGTAATGGTGCAACGCCACTGTAGGGAGGCTAGTGCCTCTTGTTCTACTTCCTCTATGTAGAGGTTAGCTACAATGGGAGATACTGGAGACCCCATGGCACATCCATGTTTTTGTCTGTAAAAATTATTGTCGAACTGAAAGTAGGTGGTGGTTAGACAGAGTTCTAAGAGTGTGCAAAGCTGGTCAGGGCTTAAGGCCGTTCTGTCAGCTAAGGTGGTGTCTGCTATTAGGCGTTTTCTTGTCATTTTAATTGCATCGGATGTCGGCATGCAAGTTAGAAGTGAGGTGACATCAAAAGAAACCATTGTTTCATCTGGTTCCAGTTTCAGTCCTCTGACTTTTTTGGCTAGTTTTTTCGGCAAAATCTAGTGAGTTTTGCTTTCGAAGTAACTAATTTTGGAGTGGTAAACGATGCTATGACTTCAGCGATGACATTAAAAAACATATGTACAAATCTGCGACAGAAGTAAACCGGAGAATGCAAGAATTTGTGGACCAAATCGAGGGGCAGTGAATCGCGTGGGAAGGCTGGAGGAAAACATGGTCGATATGGAAAGATGGGGCATTGGAGTCAAAGATGCTCTCACTCAACTGCTTACAGCTTAACAGCTGGCGCGACAGGAGAAAGTGTCCAACTTGGAGGGTTGCTGCAAACAAAATGTTCTGCTGAGGGAAAGTCTGCAGTGACTTATTGAAAACTTCCTCAAGACGGAGGTGATGAACGATCTCAATCTTGACTTGGGGATAGAGAGCGTACACCGCCCCATGACTTCCCCCATTACTTTATTTTAATGTCGTTTAGTTAAATGACAGACTGATGCCCATTGGCTTAGCTTTTTTGGGCTTTTTCTATACTCCTTTTTGATTTCCTTTTTTGTTTTTCACACCTGAGGGCCCCACCATGTGGCCAGTTCCCTCATTGACTAAAAAGCTTTATGACAGCGTTCCTAATGGAAGTTTAGGTTACTGTGTTACAGTACAGTTCTTTGTGTGTTTGTGTTCTACACTGTTTTGTTTACCACCACTAGTCCGGTTAAAAGATAAATGTTTTAAGGGAGAAACTGATGCATTATCAACACTATAACATATTGTCTTTGAATGTAAACAGACCAGTTTTCACTTTTCCAGTTGTCCTTGTTCCTTTATTGTCCAAAGAATACTACCCAAGAATAGAGTTCCATCTTTCTATCTGGGGCTGAGCATTTCCACAGCATTTCATTAGAAATCCAGAAGTTTTTCCCAAGAAGAGCATCATGAGGGAAGGGAATTTAGGCATTTTGTAAATTAATCTCTCAATAAAATAAAACACCACACTACTAAGATTATTTCATTGCATTTATTCATTTATTCATGTATTTTTAATGTTATTTTGTGACATAAGTGATGATATTTTATACATTTTAGAATTTTTATACAGATAGAAGTATATTTCTACTACTTTCTGAGATGGAAGGTCAGAAAACTCCACGTAAATTGCATTACAGTAATTAAGAAGGGTCTATATGCGTATTGAATAAAAAGTTTTGTTTTACGATTTCAGTGTGTTCTGTTCAAAGTATTTAATGAATAAAAAAGCTAAATTAAAAACACAATTTGACAGTATTATTGAGCTGTTATGACTTTTAAATAAATCATCATTTTCTATGCCTTTTTGCACCTCAATGAAGAACAAACAGTCTTTATCATATTTTCTGGACTGCAAGGAACGCCCGAGTTAAACACATCCAAAAGATGAAAAAAGGGCAACTTATGGTCTGGAAAATACGTTAAGTAACTTCTACTTTTAGCAACATTTTCATTGATCATCTTAATACTGTACTTGATTTTTTTCGAGTAATGTACTGTAATTAAGTACAAATTCACTCAGAGTAACTACATTTCTTGGAGTAAAATATTATAATACTTTTTCCCCCTCTACTATTCTTAAAGAGGTCAAATTTATTCTGAGTGAACACACACTGCCACATTCTTGTGTCTCTCCCAATAGTGACATTCTTCCGGGAAGCTCCATGCAGCTGCACTCTCTTTGTGGCAGCTGATAGCATGAACAACAAACCCAGAGAACTGCTTCTCTAACCCATCTACCACCACCTGGCAGTTCCCCTTCTTTCCCTGAGTTTCCATCACCTGTTGAATGCAGTCACGGGACACTGGCTGTGGTTTGGTGCTAAACGATACAACCAAGTTCAAATTGTTGACATCTAGAACCCTGAACCAATTCTGACCTGTCACATGGTGAAAGTGTTCGCCCGCTCTCCAGTTGCGATAAGTACTATCTGAGTGTTTTATCAGTCTTACAGACCAACTGACCCAATCATACTTTTTCACCAAGATGTTCAAAAGCTGCTGGGTTATGTCTTGCAGATCTTCACTTTTTTTTTGCAGTAATTGTTCTGAATCTAATTTTGCTTGCTCAGGAAAGGCAGCAATGCATGACTCGATAGTTGTCTTCATACTGGATTCTACTTCTTCAATTTTTCTGCTCCATTCTTGAATTTTCTCATCTTCTTCCTCTTGGCCCAGGGTCAAAGAACAATATCCAAGCAAAACAATCAGGCCAAGACAAAAAAGCTCTTTCATTCGGACACAAAAATCTTCAAGAAGACGACGGTTTCTGGCCACATATCTACAAAACAAGATAATAATTAGTGTGTGTTTAGGTCACCCAGGTTCATTGAGAAAAACAATACAATTGCTTACCTCTCCACCAACACTAAGACAGATTCTCCAAAGCTATTATTTCCCATTAAGGCATCATACAACACAAACAGATTTTTCTCTCCTCCAGTTTTGGCAAAGTGTTCCAGAAACAGTCTGATCTTCACCTGCCTGAACTGCTGCTTGGCTTCTATAATGTCAATGTATTTTCGGAACTGGTTCCTAATGTTCTCCTCCACTGAGAAGTATTGAGAGTCTAGTCTGCCCTTCTTGATCTCGCAGTCTATGTCCTCAAGCTCCATGGAAAGCATGTCCAGTTTGTTCTTTACTGTCAGAAATTGTTCCTTGACATAAAATACCTCTTTGCTCTGGACATTGTCTAAGGCCAGACGCAGGACAGGAGCTGCAACCTCACATAAGGGGAAAAGCTCACCGACAGCAGTGGCCAAGACCTCAGCACCTCTCTCAAACATGTCCATCACCGCCTCTATTGCCTCTTTCTTCTCTGCCATAATTCGTTCCAGTGGGTTTGACATGTTCTAGGACAGAAGAAAATATGTAAATCAAAACCAGAAATATTCAACACCAGCATGCTTTACTCATCTCACCCACATACTGCATTACTGGACTAAAAAAACTCACTACTTCAATATAAGTTATAGAAAAATGACACTATTATTTTTTACCATTTTGTCTGAAACAGTCCTATGATTCTTTGGGCAGCATGTAATGTAAACAAGAAATGCCTAGTGTTGGACGGAATAACTTTCCAAAAACATTGATTAACATTATAAACCGGACTCATTCAGCCCTCATAACAATAGACAATATAAATGAGATAGAAACAGCTGCAGTATAAGAGTCAGCCATAGGCGTAGCCACGGGTGGGCCTTCTTCAGTCAGGCCCGCCCCATCCAATGAGAGGGCTGATCAAACTTGGCTATAATACTTTGGTGTTGGCCCACCCTAATTTGTTCTGGGCCCACCCATTGTATGGGTTCTGGCTACGCCCCTGGAGTCAACAGTAGGGGAGTGAATTTTCACTCACATAATGATACGAGTAAAATCTCGATTCAATAAAAATTTGCAACTCTGCTTTCAACGACACTATACAGTTGCCAGTTTTGTTTTAGTTTTTGTTTAGTATATTTAAAAAGGGAAAATTAAATTTTATAAACATAAGTCTCTTCTCGTTGATGACTTGAGAGACAACACAGGCGTTCTGGCAAATGTCAGAGAAATACTTATTTCGAATACGATTAGTCATAAAATAGCCCTGCTCGTTAAACTCCACACATTTAATAAAACCAGTGTCTTGAACAGGAGAGAGTGGCTGGTTCTCCAGGACGATGAACTCCGTGAAGTTTGTCTGATTTCTTTTGCTCTTCTCTGTTCTTTACTTAACGCTGAATCTTTAAGAGACAGCTGCTGCTGCTGTGTTGTTGTTTCACCGAGTCCATTGTTGTATTTCTGTACTTCGCTGCATAAAAACGCCTTGTGATAAAGTGTTAAAATCTTATCCCCCACCCTCACATGACCAGCTCCTTGCAGTCATTAAGAATTACATTTTTCTATCCACAAAAAAAATCCAGACCACGACGACATTTACTGTAATATTGAAAATTGTTGTTGTCCCTTTAAAAATACATCATCAATCAGGTGGTCAGAGTGTCAGTAGTACTAACTCAGTACCCCATGAGGAAGTTCAGCATATTTGCCCAGAACGCAGCTTTGCAGCATCCGATTCTGAATATTGGTGAAAAAATTGATACCAATATGCTCTGATATTTAACCTCCTAAAGCCCAAGCTGTTTTTACATGCATTTGTTTTTATTTCTTTTTAAAAATTGAAAACATCACGGTAAAATGAATAAATAGGAATAGAGTTTCTCTTCTAGGACCAAACAATTCCACAGTACACACGCTTTTGGACAAAAAAGCTTAAAAGTGCTGTCCACGTATGTGGCCACTAAACCTTAGGAGGTTAAAAAAGGTTGCTGATATCGACCTGATAATATGTGGATTGATATATCGGCCATCCCCAATATATACATATATTTATGTAGACATATATACATATATCCATCCATCTTCGCTTATCCGGAGCCGGAAACTTCCCTCTCCCTAGACACTTCCTCCAGCTCATCTGGGGGGATCTCAAGGCGCCAGCCGGGCAACATAGTCGCTCCAGCACGTCCTAGGTCTTCCTCTGGGTCATCTCCCAGTGGGACATGACCCAAACACCTCCCGTGGGAGGCTTCCAGGGGGCATCCGATGTAGATGCCCAAGCCACCTCAACTGACTCCTTTCGATGTGGAGGAGCAATGGCTCTCCTCCGGACTCCTCCCGGGTAACAGAGCTCCTCACCTTATCTCTAAGGGAGCGCCCTACCACCCTGCGAAGAAAGCTAATTTCCGCCGCTTGTATCCGGGATCGCGTTCTTTCGGTCATGAACCAAAGTTCATGACCATAGGTGATAATAGGAACGTAGATTGAGCGGTAAATTGAGAGCTTCGCCTTTTGGCTTAGCTCTTTCTTCACCATGACGGATCAATACAGCGAGCGCATTACTGTGGTCTCTGCCCCGATCCGCCCGTCAATCTCCCGTTTCAACCTTCCCTCACTCATGAACACGACCCCATATATATATATACATATGTGTATTTATATACAGATATATTAAAACCAGCATCTAATGAAAATGGAAATGCCCTTAACAAACCGTGATACACCTAACATCATCAATCATCATCATTCCTAAATGTAACATTAAACAGTTCAGTTTCACTAAGGTGTGAAGTCCCACCAGATTTTAATCTCTGATGCTTTTGGTTATTTTGTCTCTGATCCTTTACATCTACTGTATGTTCTTAATAAAGCACTGCTTCATCTCACCTCATCTGCCATGACACACCAACCCCTGCCCATAATAGATTAATGTAATGGAATCTTATCAAATAGGGATAAGATAGGGGATAGGGGATGAGAAAATGGCACAGACCCCCTTGGATTTGTGCGTCATTGTGTGCGCCATTTCATGGTGAGCAGATCCAGGCCAGAGCCTGCATTGAAAAATTAAACTTCTTTCACTCTGTTCCCCACCATGACACACGGATAACATCACCTTCTCCGTAGTGCATGGATGCTGCGTCAAACTAACCTCAACATATAATGTTTTATGCATTAAACAATGGCCAAAAACTTCTGTCGATATGAATAATATATGAATAACGTTTACATAACATGTCAACTAGAAAAACATACACAGATAAAGGATACACCGTACACTCCTTCATCTCAACTTATCTTTACTGCTGAAAGCACATCAGACACTTCACTGCGGTTGTACCTGTAACGTTGATCCAGTTCTGTCGCTGCGTCAAATAGGTAGGTCCAGATAAGTTCGTTTTTTTCTTTGGAGTTCGATAAAAAAACAACATACAGGTTTGGCTTTTTCTGTTGAGCTGTGTGTCCAAAACCAAAGTCTAATGGGAAGAAGCCTGAGGAGAGACAGACTGACAGAGAGAGCGAGAGAGAGCGAGAGAGGAGAGAGAGGCATAAACGCAGAGAGAGAGAGAGAGAGTGGAAAGAGAACAACCTTATCCGCTTCCATTTTGGTCATTCCTCTTCACGTTCTCCTCCGTCTATTCTAGCTTTAAATCAGATTCAAGCTATTTTGTTTCATTTATTTATTTTTTCATGGGAAATCCAAATTTAGCACAAAATCAAACTTGTGTTACACATTGTTTATTTTATACCGGAGTCTTTAGGGCATTTTCTGCAAATATTTTCTTTTTAGGTCAAGGTAAGAGTGAGCTGCGCACGGTGTTCACTGTCTGCTCTTAACGACTCCTGTGAAATACTGACTCATGAGCTACTTTTTCTCTTTTCTAGTTAAAATATTTTTGAAGCTTACAAAATCACCTTTAATTATATGTTTGTTAAGATTTATGATGAATAGATGATTGGCAGACGAAGTGTACCCCTGGACTTGGTTATATATTTAGTTGCTGGGGAAAATCTTTGCCGCAGAGGCATGTGTTCGTCAGACGTTAATGACTTTGTGTTTGCCAAAAATGTTTTAAATCTCAAAGTAAATAAACATATACCAGGGTATGCTGTTTGGCAGTAAGTGAGACCTTATGTCAGACTTCATGTCATGATGCGCCTAAGTAAATTTTATTATACTATTATGTAATTTTTTTTTTTTTTTCAGATGGTGCGTATTTTTCTCTTGGAGGCAGAAAGGACGGAAAGGGGTCGATGGGCGTCGGACAGCCTCAGTTCGTGAGCGCGCTCCGGAGCAGGTACGCACAGTGCCCCCCGCCCTCCCCCTTTCTCTCTTGTCTCTCCGCTTTATGTCAAACCAGCACAGCCGGATATTTGAATATTATTGCATTACCACAAGTACTTAACCCTTCACATCTCCTCGGCTCAATTACTCTCCCTCCGTCGTCCCATAATAAATGTAGTCTATCTGGTTCAACCCATCAGTCACAACAGTCAGGTTCTGTGACTTGTAAAGAGATGACAAGGTCAATGTGGGAACAAGGGTGTGTGGGTGTGTGAGAGTATACAGTATAGCCAGCCAGTCTATATAGTGCTTTTGAACGAGAGGATACACGTGCGCCCTCCTGTGGTTATTAAAGTTAGTTGCAACTCATCTGATTTCGTCTCTGCGCGGCTACGCCCATGCATAGCGGAACAGTTACCATTATATGGAGCCAGAATAGTCTCAAAAAGGAACACACGCGTAAGCACGGATCCGCGTGCGTATTCTGAGAAGAACACACGCGTAGGCACAGATCCACGACCGTATTCTAAAAAGAGCACACAATTAACGCTTCACACATCAAAAAACGTTTGTGAATTCTTCAAAATACGTTTGTGATTTGTGGTACGCGCATGCAAATCGTGCTTATTTTTGAGGCTCGTTTTATGCGGAGCAGATTCCCATGCGTAGTTTTTCTACGTCAGTCAGTCACCAGCCAATCAGAGGTCTCACTCGTTTGCAGCCAATCACACGGCAGTGTCTCCACGAGGACCTGTGTGATGTCACTAAACTGCGCCCGAGAACCAAGTTGACGTCCTACAAAATAGCGCCTGGAAGTGGCAATATGGCGAGCGTTCCAGTCTAAGCAGTGGTGGGCCGTCAGGGTCATCAGGGCCTTGTCTGCTGGCCTAAACATACTCAGAAAAATACCTTTATTCATGTTTTTTTTTTTTTTAAAAGAAAATGTTATTATTTATTATTATTGAGTTTTAAGTTTTTACATTTTAAAAGTTGGATAAAAACCTTTTTTGCAATCATATTTCAGCTATCTAGTGTTGTCAGGTCCCTAAAATCTGCCACAGCCTTCTGAATCAGAAGTGAAGGCCGTGCCTGCTGTGAGTGAATGGGCACAGCCGATTCAGTTCGTAGCGCTCAGCACCGTTTAACACGCTAGATTGAGACCCGGGACCTTCCTGCATACCTACCTTAAAGGAAACACGATCTGTCCTGTGATTGGAAAAGCGAGTCTGACAACGGCATCTTGGGACAGATTGAATCTGAACTAGAAGATTTGTAGCAACAAACAGATTGTGGATTGTGACATATTTTGGGTAAACAAGAACTTTCATTGATGGAAGCTCCCAGTCTTTAAATAGAGGTAACTACGTAGAAATACCGTAAATTCCGGACTACAGAGCGCACCTGATTATAAGCCGCACCCACTACATTTTTAGAGGAAAACCGATTTTGTACATACACAAGCCGCACCTGTATATAAGCCGCATGTGCCCACATTAAAACATGTAAACATATTTACAAAGAAAGACGGTACACAGAGAGAGTTTTCAAAGTTTTAATAATATAACTTAATAATAATAATAATATAACTTTCTTCCCAAACGGTGCCTGTGACACGGCAGTAAAACGGTAGCAACATGGTAGCAACACGCTAGCAACACAATATAACAGATCTGGAAAAACAGATCTGGTAAAAGAACATACTGGTAAAAATCACGGTTAACCGTCTTCATCTTCCTCCTTTGAACTGAAGCCATCGAAGTCATCTTCCTCAGTGTCGGAATGAAACGGTGTCATATAGACGTCGTCACACACTCCCTCAGCCTCTCTCTCGCTGTCACTGTCGCTGGCACTCTCTTCCTGAGGCAAATCCACTCCTGATTTTGTGCCCTCCTCTCCGTCACGCAGCAGACCGGCTGCCGTTTCCAGCGTCTCACCATTGATTCGTTTATACCAAGTTTACGTGCAGCAGCTCTGTTGCAGTCTTCCTCGACGTATACATTCTACCGGTCTTAATCTTACCTTTTCTACTCGAGCGCCACTGGCGGCCGTTAGAAAAATTACATAAATTGGCCGCATCACTGAATAAGCCGCAGGGTTGAAAGTTTGGGAAAAAAGTAGCGGCTTATAGTCCGGAATTTACGGTACTTTTTTTTTTACTCAATACGACCCAGACTTGCAGTACCAACTGTCCACTAACAGGGTGTTTGCTGGGTCATCAGGAAAAATCCAAAATAACATTATTTATGCTATTGCTGTAGTGATGTGAGGAAAAATAAAAGCGGAGATCAAAAGTGCTCCTTTTGTCGCTGTGATGGTTGATGAAACCACAGATGAAACCACAACACAGCACAGCTCGGTCTGCGGTCCTGCGTTATGTGACGCCCGTTGCTGTCCAGGAGCGTTCTGTGAAATTTGTGGATGTAACCAGTGGCAGACGAGCTGATGACCTTGCCATTCCTATTTTTAATTTTCCAAAGGAGTATGAAAGTTCTCTGGACAAAGTTGCCGCGCAGTGTTATGATAGCGCAGCGGTGATGGCATCTGGACTAAACAACAAATTAAAGTGAAGGAGAAGGCAACCATGGTCCTATTCATTCACTGTTATGCACAACGCCTAAACTAAGTCTTGACTCAGGGGGCCTCAGAGAATCTCAGCATCTTTAACTTTGCCACCTCCAGCTCTGCCTCCCGTCTTCAAGGATTCAAGGAAGCTTTATTGTCATTGCAACACATCTTAGACATATAATGAACAAACTAAGATACTCGGATCCCGGATCGAGGTGAGAGAGAGAAGAAAAGGAGGAAAGAGGAGAGAGAGAAGAAGAGAAGTAGTGCGGTGACAATTTCAGATTGTTATGAGGGGGGAGTGAGTGAGGCAACGAGAGCAGAAAAACAATAAGTTACGGTATTAACAGCAGAGTATGAATACAGTTTACCAGTTTACACCAGAACAGTCTGACAGCTTCAGGGAAGAAACTGTTCCTCAGTCTAGTGGTCCTGCTTTTGATGCTACGCAGCCTCCTGCCTCCTGAGTTTGCTGGGAGGGTGGTGTCTTTCATGATGCAGGAGGCCCGTTTTCTGCATCTGATGTTGTATACTTTGGTGGTGGAGGAGAGGCTGCATTCCTACGGTTCTCTGTGCTGCCTTCACTACCCTCTGCAGAGACTTTTTCTCTGCTGCCGAACAGCTGATGTGCCACACAGTGATGCAGGATGACAGTACACTTTCCACCAAGCATCTGTAGAAGGATGTTAGGACTGAGCTCCCCAGTCCGGCACGCCAGAGGGGCTGGTGGGCTTTCCTGATTAGACAGGAGGTGTTGGTCTTCCAGGTGAGGTCGCCTGAGATGTGGGTGCCCAGGTACCTGTAGCTGGAGACAACATCCACCGTTGTTCCTCCGATGTGCAGTGGAGGAGGGGGGAGGTGGTGTTGGGGGGGCTTGTTCACAGTGATGCAGAGGTTGTTTTCCCTGCACCAGCTCTCCAGGTGTTTAACCTTCCGCCTGTAGTCGGACTCTTCGTCGTTGGTGATTTGTCCAACCACAGCTATGTCATTTGCAAACTTAACAATGAGGCAGCCCGGGTTCAGCGCTTTGCAATCGTGTGTCAGCAAGGTGAACAGGAGGGGGTTCAGCACACATCCCTGGGGAGAACCAGTGCCGAGCTTGTTGGAGGAAGAGGAGATGCCATTGATCTTTACAGACTGTGGCCTGTAGGTCAGAAAGTCCAGGACCCAGTTACAGAGGGTGGAGCTCAGCCCAAGGGTTACCAGCTTCTGGACCAGTGTCTGGGGGATGATGGTATTAAAGGCTTATGTGAAGTCCACAAAGAGTAGACTGACATAAGAATCCTGCCTGTCTAAGTGGGTGAGGGCTGTGTGTACCACAAAGGAGATGGCGTCTTCTGTGGATCTATTGCTCCGCTATGCATACTGGTGTGCGTCCTCAGCGACGTCAATGGTGACCTTGATCTGGGTCATCACCAGTCGTTCGAAGCATTTCTTGAATATCGGGGTAGGGGCTACCGGCCGGTAGTCATACAGGCCTGTCACTGTGGACGTTTTTGGGATGGAGATGATGGTAGCCGTCCTAAGGCAGGGGGGGACCTGCGCCTGCTGGAGGGAGGTGTTAAAGATGTAGGTCAGAACCTCCGTCAGCTCATTTGTGCAGGGATGTTGTCAGGACCAGCAGCTTTGTGTGGGTTGATCCTCAGAAGGGTCTTCTTCACTTTGGCTGCGGTTACACTGGGTGACTCTTCTACTTATTCCTAGTGTCTCTAGTCCATACATCATGGCCGGTCTCACAACTGTCCTGTAAACCTTTCTCTTCACCTTAGCTGACACTCTTCTATCACAAATCATTCCTGAGGCCTTTCTCCAGTTGTTCCATCCTGCCTGTACTCTATTCTTCACCTCTCTTCCACAGTCTCCACTGCTCTGAACAGTTGAGTATCTAAACTCCTGCACCTTCACCACCTCCGCTCCTTGTAACCTTACCATTCCACTGTTCCCCTTTCCATTCACACTCATGTACTGGGTCTTGCTACGACTGATCTTCATTCCTCTTCTCTCCAGTGCAAACCTCCACCTCTCTAGGTTCTCTTCTAGCTGTTGCCTGCTCTCACTGCAGATCACAATATCATTTGCAAACATCATTGTCCATGAGGACTCCTGTCTGACCTCATCTGTCAATCTGTCCATCACCAGGGCAACCAAAAAGGGGCTCAGGGCTGATCCTTGAAGAAGTCCCACCTCCACCTAAAGTCCTTTGTCCTTCCAACAGCACACCTCACCACTGTTGTACTGTTTTCATACATATCCTGCACCAGTCTAACATCCTACTCAGCCACTCCTTACTTTCTCATACAAAACGGCATGAAGCCATACAGTTGTTCGCAAATCTCTACCTCTTTCCTCAACCTAGCCTCAACTACTCTTTCCCAAATCTTCATGGTATGGCTCATCAGCTTTACCCCTCTGTAATTGCTACAACTCTGCACATCACCCTTTTTGTAAATTGGCACAAGAACACTTTTCCTCCACTCATCAGGCATCTTGTCTGTCTCTTAAAATTCTACTGAAGAGCCAAGTGAGAAGATTTACCGCTTCTTCCCCTAAGCACTTCCTTACTTCCACTGGTATGTCATCGGAACCGACTGCCTTTCCCCTCTTCATCCTCTTTAGAGCTTTTCTAACTTCATCCTTTCTAATCTGATCTAACTTCTCCCTGTTGGGAACTGGCTCTTTATTTTTGCGCTCCCTATCATTTTCCTCATTTAACAACTCCTCAAAGTACTCCCTCTATCTTCCCAACAAACTTTTCTCACTGGTGATGACATTTTTCATCTCTGTCCTTAATTTAATCTCACCTGCTGCATATCCTTCCCAGATTGATTTCTCTGCCTTGCCCATCTGTATAACTCTTTTTCTCCTTCCTTCGTGTCTAACCTCTCATACAACTCCTCGTATGCCTTTTGTTTGCCTTTGGCCACTTCCCTGTTAACCTCCCTTGCCCTCTCTCTGTACTCCAGTCTATTCTCCTCTGTTCTGTCACTATCCCATCTCTTCTTTGCTAATCTCCTCCTCTGGACACTCTCCTGAACCCCATTATTCCACCACCAGGTCTCTTTGTCCTCCTTCTCTGTCCAGAGCAAACACCTTGCACCTTCCTAGCTGTCTCCCTAATGACTCTAGCTGTGGTCTCCCAGTCATCCTGGAATTCTCCACCACAGCCCAGAACTGCTCTGTCTTCTTTTCCAAAGTCTTCACAACATTCCTCTTTCCTTAACTTCCAACACTTGATCTTCTGCTTTGTATTCACCTTCTTCCTTCTTCTCACCTCAATTGTCAGCTTGCACACTACCATCCTATGCTGTTTGGCTACACTCTCATCTGCCACCACCTTACAGTCACTAATCTCCCGCAGATTACCTCTTCTACAGAGAATGTAATCACCCTGATTTGACCTGCCTCCACTCTTGAATGTCACCTGGTGTTTCTCTCTCTTTTGAAAATAGGTATTCACCACAGCCTTTTCTATTCTTTTTGTAAAATCCACCACTGCCTGTCCTTCCAAATTTCTATCCCCAACTCCAAACTGACCCATCACTTCCTCATCCCCTCTGTTCCCTTCTCCTACATGCCCATTGAAGTCTGTTCCAATCACCACTCTCTCTCCCCTGGGGAGGCTCTCTACAACCTAATCCAGCTCATTCCAAAACTTCTCCTTTTCTCCTTTTCTGCTAACTCACTGCCTACCTTTGGAGTATTCTCTCTGACAACATTCAGCATCACTCCCTCTATTTCTACCTTCACACACATCAACCTGTCTGACACTCGTTTCACATCCACCTCATTCCTTGCATACTTTTCACCCCTCTTCTCTTCCCATCTAATCCATGGTAGAATAACTTAAAGCCTCCCCCAATATTTCTGGCCGTGCTGCCCTTCCATCCGGTCTCTTGCACACACAACACACCCACTCTTCTCTCCATCATGTCAGCTAGCTCCCTACCTTTCCCTGTCATTGTACCTACATTCAGGGTTCCCACTTTAGGACCAACACTTCTAACCTTCCTCTTTTCTCTTTGTCTTAATCAATCTTCCTCCTCTTCTTCTTTGTCTTCGACCAACAACAGTCCAATTTCTAACAGTGCCCTCTAGGTTAACAGCACTGTTGGCGGTCTTTTTTAACCCCGGCCCTGACCTATCCGGTATGGAAATCTTTTTGTTGTCTTGTATCTTAGAATTGGCAAAATGTTTTTACGCCAGATGCCGTTCCTGATGCAACCCTCAATCGGATTGGGACCGCCACTAAAAAAACACTGGCCTGTGCTCCCTAGTGGCTGTGTTTAAATTTGCTGCACATGGAATGCTATATTTTGGCCCTCACCTTGATATGAAAACTTAATGGTAACGTGACCCACAAGATTTATAAAGGCACAACTGTGACAAACTAGGCCATGTTAGATGTACTCAAAAACGCTGAATGTCAGTATTGCAATGGAGACCTTCCTTGGTTGCACTATTAACATCACAGTTTTCTCATTCATGGAGATCAGTGTTGATCTACTGTTAATATTGGGAAATGAAACAGAATTTATTATCTGTATGGTCCTCAGAAAATAAATTTACTTTAATGATTTAAACTTCAGACCATCACAGTAAATGTATTTTCACAGATAAAGATAGTAAAGACTGTAAAGATATGGTACCACAGTATGGTAAATTCTATAGTTATCAAAACCCTGGACCAGACTCCTTCTGGTTCATTTTCCGTTTTCTTATTTCTACTCATCTGCAGTGTGGGTTTGTTACAAACTTTTTTTAAATTTTTATTTTGTATTGAAATTTCATAGATGATGTGGTCTTTTGGTCATATGTTAGTGGCCCTCAAATTACTTGAGACCCCTGTCCTGAAGGAATATGTACATTAAGGCAATGACAGTAATTATTTAACAGACAAATAACACAATAACTTTTAGTGTTTTAACAAAACTACATCAGTCGTCTTAAAACCCTACACAAAGTTCACTCACCAGAAAAGAGCAACTGACACTTTATAATTCTCAGCCAAAGAGACAAAGCTATGGAGTACGATGGTTTATATAAAGATACACAACTTTATGGTACATTGTAAACAGTCTTAGTCAAAATAAGTGATTCTTTATATATATATTTTATAAGCTCACAAATAGATTCCTAAAATTTGTCAGGAAAATGTTTTTAGAGAACAGATTAGAACAACATCATTTACCGCCATTGACACAAACTACCGGGCAGTTGGTGGCCCAATGGCCAAGGAAATGGACTTGGGTTCGCAGGGCCCCCGGTTCGAATCCCCCTACCGCCAAGTTACCGATGATGTACCCTGAAGATGATGCCCCACACACTGCTCCCCCTGCTAACTTCGATGATGGGTTAAATGCAAAGGCATAATTTCCCGAAGGATACTCCCTAGGGATTAGTATAGTTCTAATTATTATTATTAACTCATCATCGAGCAACATTAATCTTTTTGTGCATAAGGCCACAAGTTTATTTCTAACATGTCACTGAGAAATGTAATTATGGAGAACTCACCCAGTACAGATGCCAGTTCCAACATTCAATTAGTTTACATTCTAACATTCTGATGCTTCCATAATTGAGCTTACAAGTTTATTTATTTACATACTCTAGTAATTTTGAAGTAAACTTTTACAGTATTTTACAGTAAAGACCCATCCATTGATATATTTATACTTGCTTTTATTTAAAGTGGTCAAAACAAGAAATCATAATCATATACACATTTCATTTTCATAAAGCCTTATACAAGTCTTGTTTTAGCGTTATAACAATTGTTGTGATTATAAAGCACCGAGTTAATTTGATGTAACAGTAAGATACAAACTGGAGGAAGACATCAGCACAAACTTGTGGGAAATATGAAGCTTGGTACTGGATGTATAATAAAACTCTCTAGCCAAAGTACTTAATGCTGCCTTATATCCACAAAACGACAGTTTTCTTATTGTAGCCTTTCTGTTGCAACAAATCACAGCAAAATAACCCAAACAGGTCTGTTCTTTGGAAATACAAATCTAAATAAAAAAACAGTGGGTGTATAATGTTGGAACCTGCAGTGAGTTACTGTAAGAATACAATTCTGACAGAGCCTTCCAAGTACAACACTATAGAAAATAAAAGCAGTAATATTTACTCCAAACCCCTTCAAATATAAAAAAAACATAATGGTCAAACTACATAGAACTAACAACTTCGTGTAGATGTAGCAAAAAAAGAAAAGATGGATAACCCAAACCTTATAACAATATTCACAGTGTTTAAAATTTTAATAGTAATTAATTTTAATTGCCTGCGGTCTCAGTGTTCAATCTTTAATTTGAAGAGTTATTTTTAGTCACTAAAACAACATGAATAATTTCTTGGGTGTCAAACATTATTTGTAGGGCTGACCAGAAGAATGCTGATTAATAATCCCTTACATGTATTCAAATGATTCTATAAAGACATAAAGCTGAAACAAAATTGTCTAGCCAAAAAGGATAAAATATATAAAAGAATAACATATGTTATTATTTATATGTTAAACTGTCGAAACCACTTTCTCTTTTTACAAACATTTCACTGTAGTGTCCACGTGTTTCTACATAACCGTCTAGTAGAAAGATCATTTTTAAAGTGCGTTGTGTGATTTAACTATAGTATAGTGCTTTTCTCTTAGTGATTTTGTTAAATCAGATTAGTGTCAAAGGCTTATTGTGTTAGTCTAAATCAGGGGTCTCCAAACTGTTCCAAAAAGGGCCGGTGTGGCTGCAGGTTTTTGTTCCAACCAAGCAGCAGCACACCTGAGTTGACAGGTTTAATCAACTGATCACAGTCATCAGACACCTGATTGGTCAAGCTGTGAGTAAAACGTTTGAGACCAAGAAAAAATTAGCTTTAATGTCCAAAAAAGAACCAAAAAGATAAGCGAGAGATAATTTGTAAGATCTGCATGGTATATACCGTAGTGTGTTCCTCCTTACTTAGCTTCTTTACTGAATTCTCTACAGATGAAATTAGAAACAGACATGCCAAACTGACATCCATTATAAGGTTAATGATGCTCTGCCACTGAGGAAACATAAAGCCAAACAGCTGAGCAGCTAATATTTTGATCCATTTAAAGATGAACTAGTGCAACCAAAATGAAATCTGACTTTGGTCAAACATCAGGAGCATTGACAATGAGCTGTAGTGCTTAGTGGCAGAGAAGACAGCCTCTTCATGAGCACCTGCTCAGAGCCTCCTGCATTTTCTCCTGCACATGTTGCATCTTCTCCGTCCACTCCTCACACAGACTTTCTTCATCATCCCCAATGACAGCCGCATAGCCCATAAGAGCAATTAGCCCAATGCAAAATAGGTAGGTGAGACGTGTGCAGAGTTGCTCCATGACCTGCCGATCACCCTTGGAGTGCTTCAAATACACCTCAAGAACTGGCCTGCTGAAGAGCTTGGGTTTTCCAACCACACCATCATAGAGTGTATGCAGGTTTTGATCACCATAATCGTTGGCGTAGCTCTCCTCAAAATCATCTTTCTTGCGTTCTCGGTGTGCTGGTAGGGCTTCTACCATATCCATGAACTTTCTGTACTGGTTCTTAAGATTTTCTTCCACGTTGCAATACTGCCTATCGATGGTTTCCTTTTTGATCTGTACAAGGGCATTACGATTTTGCTGGGATAGCATGTCTAAACTCTTGTTCACTGAGCCAAACTCGCGCTTGAGGGTACGGATATCCTCATCGTCAACATGATGCAGAACTACTCGAATCAAGGAACCTGCAACACCAAAAATAGGGTTTACAACAGCCGCTGCTGAAGATATTGTGGCAACACATTGCAGCACTTTGACCAGGCCCTGTTTCAGCTTAGTTTGGTCCTCAATGATCTCCTTGTCCATCATCATCAGTGTTAATGACGTGTACCAAACTGGGTGTCTGTGTAAAAAGAGAAGACACAAAAACACAGAGGTTAGATTAGAAATTAGGTCCTTTGAATTGCGTATAAAAGTATATTTAAAAAGATTTTCATGCATTATTGGAAAAATTTAGATCAATCATGTAGAAATATTAGCTTTCAATTTCCAGTGGCAGATTTTTCAGATTTGCTCTTTTTGCCATTTTTCATTACTTCATATCTTATTTATTTGCTGTATTTTAGCTACATACTGCAAATGTATCTGAGTTAAACGTGGTGGAAACCATTACACCTGGATTACACAACCAGGTGTAATGGTCACACCTGTTGTCCTCACAAACCCAAACACCGAGCTTGATTAACATATAACGCATCATCCACCCACAAATTCACACGATAGTAATGTAATTCTGTCAAATCTATTAAAAGAGAAAGGTGACTGAAAAGAATTAATGGGACAATTTATTATAAATTTTGAAATCAAACAACATGTTGATTTTTCCTGCTCTTTATATATACCTCTCATTACCAAACAGAAGTTTAACCAGAGGGATAATATAAATCTCGCTTTTACGAGGCCATCCTGAATAAAAATGGTGGCGTCCGTTTGCTGTATGTTACCGAAGCGATCCGAAGAAAAATAGCATTTATATTAACTAGTTTGTGAGGATCATTAGGTTCTCAGGGTTCGGGGGGGGGAGATGTGTAGGTTAAGCTGGAGAACAGACTAGTCTACAAACAGACTTTGCGCAATAAGCTCGGAATGGTTTATTTTCTTTTCAGGCTCTTGTAAGTGACCGGAAAATCCACTAGAGGGGGTTGTAGCATGACCAAGAGAAGAAAACCACCCATCCCATTTGCCAACAGATTTCAGCACCACTATTGTGGTCCGAGAGAAACACCAGTGTGTCAGAATTTTAACAATTTACTCTAAGAATTATTATAATTCTGTTTGTACTTTGTATGATGCAAAGGTGATTAGTGACTTAAATTGGATTTTCATTCTCACCCAATTTGCTCATCTCATTTGTTATATTTTCCCATTTTATGAAGCATAAATTTGATTCCTATTTTATATTTTGTGAGTGCGTTCTTCTTATTTCTTAGCAAATATCAAATTAAAACCAAGCATGCTTGCTCACCCAAAATGCATTAGAACCAACTGTATTTGCCTTGAATAGATATTATTGTAAAATTAAAAATATCAAAGAAATGATATTTTCTTGAGAAAGACAAAAAACTCATTCTCCTTATCACCAACTATCATTAGGGTTCATTTCAATTTTGGACCCCAAGTGCGATAATTTATTTGCAGAAATGAATTAGGGTTGGTCAGCAAGAAATTCAATTGCTGATTTACTATGAACTGTTATATTTTTTTATCATCTGATTTGGTTTTACAAACAAGGGCTGTGTTCAACAACAACAAAAATGGATTATGTGAACATTAATAGCAACCCATGACATATGCAAAAATAATTAGTAAATACCTATGTTGACTCATAGTTACAACGTTTTTTGATGGACTGTGTTTGATTTTGTACATATATGTAGACTGTGCACAAAACAGCATGTGGGTGTGTAATGTGTTTGCAATAAGGAAGCGTTGAGCTACTTTCCCCATTTTGCATGCAGAGCGGTGGCCATCTTGAATGTTGTCTGTGGACACCGCCAATGTGTATTACCTTCACTTGTTTACATATTGGAGTTAGAATTCTAACTACATCGCTTTATCTACATGTCTTACAATATTTTACATATTTTTTGAATCCCTACTCAGCAATATGTTTCGTTTTTCGACTTCTTTTACAGATGAAGGAAGAGTGACAATTTAAAGAAGTATGCCCTTCCTGTTAAAAACTCATAATGACATTTATCCGGACTTCTCCCCGTGTTTGAAAGGTAAAACCACACGTTGCTATCCTTAACAACTAACTACTAAAAGTACGTCAGCACCGTTCCAGCTCAGCTATGGCTCCCTCTAGCTGCGCCTTGCGTCCTTGCTAGTGCCCCAATGTCTTGGCCCTTCCAGTAGTATTACACCAAAACATCATCTAAATATGCATGAATTATCTCTTTCTCTGTTAAAATGTAAATGATACTGTCCCACTATGGCTTGTTTACAACAATAGGCTCCATTGGACCCAGTAGAACTCAGGATGGCTTACCTTTTGTTAGAAATAAAGTTCACTACCTCCCTCTACAACGTCCCAACCTCGACAAACTCCTTCTTCTTCCCAGCAATCCCTGCAAAAAAGGACACTTCCATGTATGTTGAATGTGTAGGGGTGACATGAAATATTTTTATATTATAAAATTGTGTTTCGAAGGCTTTTAAGGCCCAAATTTGACCATTTTAGGTCCTGAATTATTTTGTATCCAAAATATTAATTAAAAATGGCACACCAATTGCTTTCAAAAAGAATCTCTTTCCTTCTGAGTGGCATAGTTCACCCCTATATTTCCAACATAATTTGGTCCATTTGTAGTCTTTACTACTGAACGGAAAGAACTATAGTCTGTCAATGGGCAGGTAAGAGATGTAGTCTTGCCTACTGTAACCTAACTAAGCACCGGGTAGTCTTTTAGAGTATATCAGTAATCAATTCCTTTAAATTTGATACTCTTTTTCATGCACTTTGCTCAAAACCACACCGGAAAACAACTTTAAGCGAGATTGAATTTGATATAAATGAAAAGTAATTGCAAAAAGGAGCATTCTCTAAATGGATGAACTAGAACATTCATGAACTCATCGTTGATAAAAGCACATGGATCTATTGAGTGGGGAATGAAAGTCCAATTGTTCTACCACGTTTATTTAAAAATAAAGATTTATATTTATAAAAAATCCTTATTTTTTCAGTGTATAACTTTAAAAAAATAACTAAAATAGCGCAATGGTTTGACACAATTATTTAGATATTGTGGAATATTAAATGCTCATTTCTGGTTTTTACTATTAGTTATTTACTTATCAACATTGACAACAATTTAATAAATACAGTATCAAGTTAACAAAGAGTTGTAACCAATAAGACAAATGATGAACTGTTGACTTGTCTCACAAGTGAGCATATTAGAGCATCAGTGCTGACCGTTTATCCTGTTTTGTTGGATTCGTTCCCTGAGGCATAAAACGAACCTTTTGCGTGTTGTAAATATGAAAGACAAGCCTTTTGGTCCCGGGTGTCCAGTCCGATGACAGACAGGGTTGTTTTGCCCAATATAAAACCCTTTATCAACAATCTGGTGGACGATTCCTGCTCCTTCTCCTTGTTCCCTTGTGCGTCGTTCCCTTTTGGAATATAATGGACGAAATAATACAGGTGTGTCCTAACCTGATCCTGGAACAGGTTGCAGACCCGAGACACCTCTGCTGTCCGGGTGATGAGGGAGAAGAGCGACCTTTCGTTTAAATTATTCCATCGTTTTTTGTCTCTATGTATTCCATCCTTTCCCTTTGTGCTGCCTATAGCTCTGCTGGGGATTCAGGGGCGCGCGGCTGTCTCGGGTTAGCGCTGTCCTCGGCAGTTGTAGTAGCAGCTGCCGCAGCAGCGTTTGGTCAGGGATCATATTTCCTTCTAAAGTCGACACTTGGTCGACATATTTGTTTCCAAATGATAGCCAAATGATAGATAACCATCACGACTTGGGCAACATTTGCTGTGCGCCAGGCTGCGGTAATAATGTGTAATAATGGGCTGCACACATAACAAAAACAAACAGCCTCTGTGGCGAGACATTTCTGCGGCTTACTATCTTTAGCGGGGGGCACAAAGAGCCTCTGCTGACGGTTAAATACCTGAATAATAATGAAGCCCGGAGACAGTCAAAGGGAAAGACCACAATCAACCCCAGGTCAATGTATGTTAGAATATATAAAAGATATTAATGTAAATCTATATCTACTTGAATCCAAAGGGAGCGCTAGTATAAAATAATATATATAGATTCATATATATGTAAATATATGAATATATGTACATATATACACATACATATATACATACATATACACACACACACATATATATACATATATACATATATATATATATATATACACACACACAGTGCATGCAGAAAGTATCCACAGCGTTTCACTTTTTCCTCATTTTCCTTGTTATGTTACAGCCTTATTCCAAAATTGATTCAATTGCAGCAATGTACAGAGACATCCTGGATGAAAACCTGAGATCTGAAGAGAGATCTGAAGATGGATGTGCATCAACGCTTCCCATCCAACTTGATGGCGCTTGAGAGGTGCTGCAAAGAGGAATGGGCAAAACTGCCCATAGATAGGTGTGCCATGCTTGTGGCATCATATTCAAAAAGACTTCAGGCTGCCAAAGGTTCATCAACAAAGTATTGAGCAAAGGCTTTGAATACTTATGTACATGTGGGTTCTTAGTCTTTTCCTGGTGGTTCCAAACTTCTTCCATTTACGGGTGATGGAGGCCACTGTGCACACTGGGACCTCTAAAGCAGCAGAAATTTTTCTGTACTCTTCCCCAGATGTGTGCCTTGAGACAATCCCCTGACCTGGGAGGTCTACAGACAGTTCCCTTGACTTGCTTGGTTTGTACTCTGGCATACACTTGTCAACTGCGGAACCTTACATAAACAGGTGTTTTTATATATGTTGCCTCTACACAATTATTGAATTCTGATGATTATAACACAGGATACAATAATGTCTTTCCCCAATAGATTACATCGTAAAGGATATTAGAAATGTAAGGTTTTAGGTTTTATACATGACTTTTACGTGACACATAACTTAGTTCAAATGAATGATTAGTCTTTACGCACTGGACTCGGCCCATGTGTCCAATTTTAGGACCAACTGTGGCCCGCCAGTCAAAATGTATGTCTACGCCTGATTTATGCTGAAGATTTGAAGGACAAATTAGAACTACTGCAAACTGTAATAATTGGCATTAGTAAAAAGTCGAAAATATCCATTCAGAAGTAAATAGTCTGGGGTCTGGTCTACATCAACACTAGCTTTTAGTTCAATCTATTGAAGCACCTGTTTACTAATACAGAGCTAATCCACAGATGATGCCATTGCCAATATCCTTGGCTGCACCCTCAGCTACCTGCAGCCTCTAGGAAAATCTACTAAGCTTCTCTTTGTGTACTTTGGATTGTGTGCTGAGTGACTTTAAAACCCTTTAAACCCAAGACTGCATCTCCACACATCACAGCATCATTACATGCTGTTGTAGTGATGCATCACCAGTCAGGATAGAGGTCATTGACAGGTAGGTGGTGCAACAACATAGTGCTTAAATAGACAATAATGCAGACCACCTTGTATGATAATATAGAGATATTGTCATTGCCCAGGTGTGGTTTGCTACAATACTCCAAACATCATCTGACAGGTAAATTCTAATTGTTTCTATTTTTTCTAAAGGAAGGAGCTCAATCCATCCATCAGTCTGTTCGTCTTAGAATTTATCAGGCCAGGGGAGCAGCAAACTGAACAGCATCACACAACAGTACCAGCCCCTGGTGAACCTTCCTGCTGGAGGCGCTACAACAGGGATTCCTAGGTGTTGAACCCTGGAAGTTCCACACCAATGACATTGCCTGAAGAAAATCAAGAACAAATTGCAACAAATCCTATCAGTCAATTAATCCCATAAGTCACTCACAAGCAGACAGTTCATGTCAGTGAAAACAAAAATAAATAAAGTAAAATCTATACTGTGTTTTCCTGCAAACCGACACTTATTCAGTGGTACAATATACCCTACAAAATGTGAATTAAAGAAGAACAATTTTGTACTGGGGTATACAACATTTGTCATACAATTTGCTAATATTTGTCATTATCAGACATGTATAGGGTTATAACAAAGCATTGTTACACATTAAAATTAGAACAAAATTATGACAATTTGATTCAGCTCCAAAAAGTATTATACATCAGGCATAATCTTGAATGGTCAGTAACATGAGACTTAACACTTAACAAGTATTTTTTAATAAATTTGCAAAAATGTCTACATTTCTGTTTTCTTCTGTCAAGGTTGGGTGCTGAGTGTAAATTAAAGATATAAATAAATAAATAAAATAAAATAGTTCTTGCCAATAAATGAACTGTTATTGTTTTAGAAACTGCGATAAAACCATATTGTGAACAAAAAATTGATGTTTTTTTTTTGTTTGTTACATTTCTAGTGGTCATTGTTATTTTTTTATGTCTTTGTTTATTTTGTTATTTTTGTCTATTAATTTTGTCTATTTTAGGTACAAGCCTCAATAATATGTACTATATATTGTATGTCTTATGAACACATAGCAAATCAACTGAGATTATATGTTGTCCCATAAAATCAGCTTCATTAAAATTTTTATGCCCGCCCTAATGTCATAATATGATGTAAAACCTACTGTATTACAAATAAACTTCAGTCAGTAGTACTGGCATAAAATTAGAACGTAGTTGCTGTTTCTTTCAAATTTGGAAGCAGATTTACACTAACCAAAATAACCAGCATTCATTAAACCAACAATGCACTAGATGAATTATAATCAAAACATATATGCTGATTAGCTGCAATGTACAGTAAAAGCACAAAATTGTAGGTAATGTGTGTTGAAACAGGGTGTGGATGTTACCTCTTCAGTACCAAGCAAGGGAATAAGCACTTTGTTCATGTACAGCTGCACATTGTAACCAGGACTAATGGATGCAGCATGTCAGAAGTGTAACTGGAATTCTATCAAAGTGTTAAGGAGGAAGGACAGCAAAGAACTTTACTGAAGTCTTACTTAATCCTAAAACATAATAACATTATGATCTCACTGAAATCCTAATGGCGCAGTGGCTCTTTGTCCTTTAAATTAAAATTCAAACAATTGTCAAACAGCCAAGGAGACACCCAGGAAGAAAATTCATGCAGTATGATTTTTTTTCCTTGCCTTTGATTTCTTTTTGAACAAACAAACAGAGAACAAACAGGTACCCGGTTCGAATCCCCCTACCGGCAAGTTACCACTGAGGTGCCCTGAGCATGGTCCCCCACAGACTGCTGCGTGGGCGCTGGCCCAGCAGCACCCCCCTGCTCACTACAGTACGTTGATGGGTTAAATACAGAGGCATAATTTCCCGAAGGATACTCCCAAGGGACTAATATAGTTCTAATTTATTTATTTATTTTTTAATTTAAACTGCTGCTCTTCTCCTGACTCTTGTCTTGACCTGTGGTTCCTCTGACTCCTGAATCTCCCGTTCCAGTACAAAAACAATCATCCCTTCCTGACGCCTACCTCACCTGTGTCTGCCTATCTATATACTGCATATAGTGTCACCAAGTGAACCTCTGCCTCCCAGTACCTTCGAAATTAAGCCTGGACAAATCCCCTACAGAATAAAAATAAGTATTGCATCCATATTTTGTGATATTATAAATTGCAGTTTTACATGTACACCTTTCACAGGCTACATATATGAGCAATTTCCATTTGCACTTACATAATATTGTTGTTATTATATACTATATACTACTAACTGCAGCCATTATAACTATATAGTGTTATATATGCTGGCATTATTATACTGTTATTTTAATATCATTATTAATTAAACTTTTATTTACACTGTGCTCTATACAGTATACTTTATATACACTGTTATTAACAATAAAATAACTCACGATAGCCTGTACTTTATTAACCTAGTTACCCTATCCTAGGTTATCTTTGGAATAAATTAAGTAATTCCTCTATCAAATCAAATAACCAATATCATACTTTTACTGTATACAGTGCCGTGAAAAAGTATTTGCCCCCTTACTGATTTCTGTGTTTTTTTCACAACGCTTTGGAGGAATTTTGGCCCACTCTTCTTTGCAGAATTGTTACAATTCTTGCTGGTGTGTTTTGGATCGTTGTCCTGCTCCATGCGCTGGAGTTTGAGCGTACGAACTGACGGCTGGACGTTCTGTGCAAGATTTGCTGGATGACAGCAGAATTCATTCTTCCATCAATTACAGCAAGTCGTCCTGGTCCTGAGGCAGCCCCACACCATCACACTGCCGCCACCATGCTTCACTGTTGGTACTGTATAGTGTTCTTTGGATGGAATGCGCTGCCATTTTTTCGCCAGATAAAACGGGCCACGCAGCCTCCAAAAAGTTCAACTTTGGACTCATCCGTCCACATAATGTTATTCCAAAAGTCTTGAGGATCATCAAGATGTTTTTTGGCAAATGTTAGACGAACCTTTGTGTTCTTTTTGGACAGCAATGGTTTTCGCCTCGGAACTCTGCCATGGATGCCACCTTTGGCCTGTGTTTTTCTTACAGTAGAGTCATGAACACTGACCTTAACTGAGGCTGGATGAGGATGAGTCGTTGTCGCACTCTTGGAGTAATTTTAGCTGGCCGACCACTCTGGGGAAGGTTTGCCACTGTTCCCAGTTCTCTCATATTCTCTCTCTCATATCTTCTGGAATTTCTTTGGATCGTGGCATGATGCTCTGATCTTGTAGCCTCCTTCACTTTGTCTGACACATTCTGTTTAAGTGATTTCTTGATTCAACACATGTGGTGGTAATTAGGTGTGGGTGTGGCCTGTGGAATTGAAATCAGTGGAATTTCCTAAAACTGTGATTAGTCACAGTTATTTTATGATTTAACAAAGGGGGCAATTATTTTTTCACAGAGACAGACAAGATTATAATTTTTTTCACCCTTGGTAAATAAAATCATCATTTAGAAACTGCATTTTCTATTTCTTTGGATTGTCTATGTGTCATACTAAAATAGGTTTGATGATCTGAAACCTTAGTGTGTAATAAATATGCAAAAAAACACAGAAATCAGTAAGAGGGCAAATACTTTTTTACAGCACTGTAAATGAATCACTTGTGTTTCAGATTAGAGTCTACCATTAGCCAATTTACCACTGAAGTGCACTGAGCATGGCACCTCCACACACTGCTCCCACTGTTCGCTTTGGTGATGTTTTAAATGCAGGGAGCACATTTCATTGTGTGCAGTGGTGTGTCTCACAATGATAAGGAGTTTGCTTTCCTTCCTGCCTTTCCTTCCTGTAAATAATAAAATAGACCTGTACTCAACATTGATACTTGTTAGTATTTCAGCAACACGACAAGAGCAGAAACATACACAATGCAATATAGTAAGGATTTTAAGTGCTTGTTGCCAGTGTCATAACCAGTGTTGGGCAAGTTACTTTAAAAAAGTAACTTGTTACTTTACTAGTTACTGCTCTGAAAAAAGTAACAAGTTACGTTACTAGTCCCTAAATTATAAAAGTAACTAGTCACTTTACTTTACTTTACTATGACTGTAAGAGTTACCACACTTAATCATAGGCAGACACCGGGATTCCGGCGTTCTCTCCCAGACTGAGAAAACCAGTAAAGGTGTTCCTTAAATAGTAACTATTAGGTCCCTTCACCAAAAGAAAACGGGGCTTATCCCGTTTTTCAGGGATTCTCCACATCCTCAACTCCAACCACCTCCATCTCCTCCCTCACCGCATCCATAAAAGTCCTCTTTGGCCTTCCTGTTAGCCTTCCTGTTAGCTAGATATGGAGCCTGGTAGCTCCATATCTAGCATTCTTCTCCCAATGTAACCATTGTCCCTCCTCTGAACATGTCCAAACCATCTTAATCTGGCTTCTCTAGCTTTTTCTCCAAACTTCCTGTCTGTGTCGTCCCCCTGATTACCTCGCTCCCGATCCTGTCCATCCTTGTCATTCCCAAACAGAATTTCAGCATCTTTAACTCTGCCACCTCCAGCTCTGCCTCTTGTCTTCTACCTATTCCTAGTGTCTCTAATCCATACATCATGGCTGGTCTCACAACTGTCCTGTAAACCATTCCCTTCACCTTAGCTGACACTCTTCTATCACAAATCACTGCAAAGACCTTTCTCCAGTTGCTCCATCCTACCTGTACTCCATTCTTCACCTCTCTTCCACAGTCTCCACTGCTCTGAACAGTTGAGCCTAAGTATCTGAACTCCTCACCCTTCTCCACCTCTGCTCCTTGTAATATCACTACTTCACTGTTCCCCTTTTCATTCACACACATGTATTTGGTCTTTCTATGACTGACCTTCATTCCTCTCCAGTGCAACCCCCCACCTCTCTAGCTTCTCTTCTAGCTGTTACCTGCTCTCACAATATCATCTGCAAACATCCTGGTCCATGGAGATTCCTGTCTGACCTCATCTGTCAATCTGTCCATCACCAGAGCAAACAAAAAGGGGCTCAGGGCAGATCTTTGATAAAGTCCCACCTTAAAGTCTTCTGTCCGTCCAACAGCACACCTCACCACCGTTGTGCTGTTCTCATACATACAGTATCCTGCACCAGTGTAACATGCTTTTCTGCCACTCCTGACTTCCTCATACAAAATCACAGTTCCTCCCTTGGAACTCTGTCATGGGCCTTTTCTAGATCTTCAAAAACACAATGAAGCTCTATTCTAAATTCTAAATTCTATTGAAAAGCAGAGTCAAAAAAAACATATTGCTTCTTCCCCTAAGCACTTCCATACCTCCACTCTCTCTGTACTCCAGTCTATTCTCATCTGTCCTGTCACTATCCCTAATATGGCGCATTACCTTATCAAATATAACGCCTTAGTCCCAATGCTGGTTATAATGCGTTCCTTCAGTGCACATTGAACCAAACCCAACACAATTTAAATAAATATACTGTTAGATCGTACTAGACGAAGGCTTTATTCAAATGATTTTATTGATCAGGGGAGCAGCACATTAGCAAGCTTAAGGCAATGTAATCATCAAGTAAAAAAGTCAAAAATTCTAAATGTCAAGATGAAAATAATATAAATGTTCTATTGCATATCCTGATAAACTTTTTCTAAGCTGACCTTATTGTCTTTATCAGGATTGTCTTTATCATGCGGCATGGAAGAGGGGGAGAAGTAGAGTGTCCTTGGCCGGGGACACACTGTACTTGGTTAAGTTTCACGGCTGCGGCGAAGTCAGATGCTACCTTCTTGGCCGTCCTTCAGGGCCGTTTTCCCGAAGGGGCCGCTCTCTTTAGGTTGTCCAGCAGCCGCTGAGGCGAGCAGTGAGAAGTGGGGGAGTGTGCGCGATTCCAATTCTTTTTTTCCCTTGCTATCTAACAGATTCCGGCTGGGACTCTCTTTGAGAGTATTTTCTTCTTCTGCCCGTTGCTATCCACGATCCTCTTCTTCTTTTCCGTCTAAAACAGGGATTGCCAACCTTTTTGAAACTGAGAGCTACTTCAAGGGCACTGAATAATGAAAGGGCTACCACTTTGATCACACAATTCTGAAAGAAGAAAGTTGCACAGTTCATCTTTAATTAAATTAAATTATATTAATGACATTCCATGTGAATACACTGATTGTTAATGATTAATAATTTAGCAATAAGGTAGGAAACAGATAAACTTCAACATACAATATTTTATTTCTTATTTACCTTTCCAATCGTTTCATTTTCAAATGATAACTTCCACAACACCCTGGACCCATATCAGTTCGCATAACGCTCCAACCGCTCCACAGAGGATGCATTCTGCTCTCCACTCAACCCACCTGGACAAAAAAGATGTGTATGTAAGAATGCTGTTCATCGACTTCAGCTCAGCATTCAATACCATCGTACCTCAAGAACTCATCAGCAAACTGGACCAACTGGGTCTCAGCACCTCCCTCAGCAACTGGGTGCTAGACTTCCTCAGCCAGCGACCACAAGCAGTACGTGTCAGTAACAACACCTCGAGCACCATCACCCTAAGCACAGGAGCGCCCCAAAGCTGCGTACTCAGCCCTCTGCTCTTCACACTACTGACACATGACTGCGCAGCAACCCATACCTCCAACCACCTTGTGAAGTTTGCGGACGACACAACTCTGGTGGGTCTCATCACTAGAGTAGACGAGACTCACTACAGGAAAGAGGTAGATCTTCTTACCACGTATTGCAATGACAACAACCTTGTGCTGAATGTCAGAATAACAAAGGAAATTGCCATCAACTCCCAGAGAGGCCACAGCGAACCCCCGCCACTGACCATCGACGGTGCCGCTGTGGAGAGAGTGAGCAGCACCAAGTTTTTGGGGGTGCACATGAATGAAGACCTCTCCTGGACAACCAACACCACATTACTGTCAAAGAAAGCTCAACAGCGCCTCTACTTCCGGCAGAAACTAAAACGAGCAAGTGCATCACCATCCATCATGACCCTTTTCTACAGAGGAACCATCGAAAGCATCCTTTCAAGCTGCACTGTGTGGGGCGACAGCTGCACTGACTACAACACTATTGGACTTATACACCACATGCCTCACTCGCAAAGCCATCACAATTGTGAGTGACGACACCCACCCTGCACACAGCCTGTTCAGCCTCCTGCCCTCTGGGAGACATTACAGGAGCCTCTCATCTCGCACCACCAGACTCACTAACAGCTTCATCCACCAAGCTGTTAGATTGTTGAACTCTCTCCCCTCTCCACCCACACTTATCACTCCCACTTAAACTCTTCCCCACAATCGCATACACAGAGCACCTTAATATGAAAATGTTTATTACACTTTTTCTTGCACTATAACTATTTGTACCGGTACCTATCTCTTTGGACAACCACTACCTGCACTGTTGTAATATAATGTTATGTAATGAAATGCACTATTTTACATCATATTCTACCGATTATTTATTTTATGTTAGTATCTATTATGACATGACTGCAAACTCCTATTCTACTCATCTGGTCAACTGTAATGCGCACTACCCATCTATTTGAACTAACTATACTGATTGTAGACCGCAATACGGCAAACTTTATCGGGAGCTGTATGTATTGTTGTACTGTATTGTAATGTTGTGGTTTGTCTGTGCATGGGATAGCAATCCAATTGCAATGCGAACACTGATCAAATCAATCCAGTCAGTACTGACCAGACAGACAACGCATTGCGCTGTTCCAACCATGTCAAACACAACTGAAACCCGCAAGTCTTTCAAAGCCCCGCCCATTGACCAAATCAGCTTGTTGCTTCAGTCCGAATGAAGCAGTAAAGTGGTTCAAACGTCATCAGCACACGTTTCGCAAGCTCCAGGGCAGTGCTTCAAAAAACAGTCACTACTGCGTACTGGTGCGTGGTTCAAAACGACTATACAAACGACTAGAAAGAGGGGCTGTTGCCATGAAATTAACTTATATGAGTGGACTGCTGCTTAAACGGGCATGATGTTTGTGGGGATCTTCCATTAGATAAGATTAGCGTAGGCGTAGCCACGGGTGGGCCTGGGTCCACCCACTTGTCAGTCAGGCCCACCCAATCCAATGAGAGGGCTGATCAAACTTGACTCTAATACTTTGGGGTTGGCCCTCTAATTTCTTCAGGGCCCACCCATTTTAAGGGGTCTGGCTATGCCCCTGAAGACTAGATTGAATTTTTTTAGTCCCTAAGGGGCTCAAGCAGCAGAACAACACCAAACCAACAGAAAAAGCACACAAGATGAATACGTTCTTCCTTTTCTTCTGCTTCATGGCTGGTCTCACAACCTTCCAGTAAACCTTTCCCTTCACCTTAGCTGACACTCTTCTATCACAAATTCCTCCTGACACTTTTCTCCAGTTGTTCCATCCTGCCTGTACTCTGTTTACCTCTCTTCCACATATTCCACTAACCTGAACAGTTGATCAAGTATCTAAACTCCTGCACCTTCACCACCTCTGCTACTTGTAACCTCACCATTCCACTGTTCCCTTTCATTCACACACTTCAACTTCAACTTTTATTTATTTAAAGTGCCAAATCCCAACAGCCGTCATCTCAAGGCACTGCACAAAACAACCAAACATTGGAGCAACAATTTTCAATAAGGGAGAATAAATCCCCTGCCCTTATAGACCCTCACAGAGGCTGAGGAACGACTCCCAAAAAACCCAGACAGGGAAAAAAGGAAGAAACCTCAGGGTGATCGACAGTGGAGGGGATCCTCACCCAGGACGGGCAGGCAGGCGAACTAAACAGTGACAGAATAATATACAAAGTCCTCCCATTGCTTTAAAATTTTTTTTAGGTTCATAAGGCCCTTCCTTCGCTGAGGTAAATCCATCATGTCCTGGGTCCAGATCTCGGCAAGCAGGGTCCTTGGGGAGTTTGATGCAGTCCTGAGTCCAGCCCACACCAGTGGAAATCTATAGAACAGACAGAGACTCCGGGGACGTGAGGTCCACGGCCAGGAGTTAGGTCTATTGCAATGTTTGAAAGAAGAATAAGGAGACATTGAAAAATTAGGAGGGGAAAAAAGATAGAAATAGAGGATAGCAACAGAGGACTCAGTGTGCCACAGGACCCACCCCCTCGTTCCCAGCCTGCAACAGGATATCTAGAACCATTAGGTCCAGCCATAGGCCTCACACAAGGTCTACGGCCATTATGGGCACTTTCAAATAGAAAAGTCTTCAATCTAATCTTGAAGGTAGAGATTGCATCAGCCGCCCGGACTAGGACTGGCAGCTGGTTCTAAAGTAGTGGGGCCTGATAACAGAAAGCTTTGGCTCCAAATCTAGATTTGGAGATTTGTGGAACCACCACCACCTGCTCCTAAAGATCGAAGAGTTCTAGTGGGTTGATAGGGTTGTATCAACTCCACTATATAGGAGGGTGCCAGCCCATGGAGGGCCTTAAAGATAGGATTTTATACTGTATTCTAAAGCGAACTGGAAGCCAATGAAGAGAGGTGAGGACCGGGGAGATATGGTCTCTGTGCCTAGTTTTAGTCAGAACACGAGCTGCCGTGTTCTGGATAAGCTGCAGAGTTCTCAGAGAGCCGGCCGCACATCCGGCTAATAACGAGTTGCAATAGTCCAGCCTTGAAGTAACAAAGGCATGGACCAGCTTCTCAGCTGCATCTAAGGGAATTATCTGCCTCACTTTCCTAATGTTACGTAGATGAAAGTAGGCAGTCTTAGACATTTTTAATATGGGATTTGAAAGAAAGCTCCTGGTCAAAAATAACACCTAGGTTTTTAACAGAGGTGTTGGAGACCATGTTTAAACTATAATCAGATGCTATTATGTCATAGAGTCCCTTACATGTTTTGGACCTAGAACCAGTAACTCAGTTTTTTCGGAATTTAGCAACAAAAAGTTACGGGTCATCCAGGTCTTTATGTCATCTACGCAGGATTTAAGCCGCTGTAGATGATCTTGTTCACCAGCCTTAATAGATAAATATAATTGAGTGTCATCAGCATAACAGTGGAAGTCAATTGAATGTTTTCTGATGACATCGCTCCCTAATGGGAGCATATAGAGGGTGAACAAGATTGGTCCAAGCACTGATCCCTGCGGGACACCAAGGTTGATCCTGGTGCGGGGGGACTGAGAATAATTTATTTGAACAAACTGATATCGGTCAGTTAAGTACGACCGAAACCATTCTAGGGCAGTGCCACTGATTCCAAGCAGGTTCTCCAGCCTCATCAACAGAATCTTGTGGTCGACTGTATCAAATGCTACACTCAGATCTAACAATACTAGCACCGAGACAGAACCCCGGTCTGAAGCCATCAAAAGGTCATTAGTGACTCTGACCAGAGCAGTCTCAGTGTTGTGGTTAGATCTAAAGCCTGACTGGAAGGTCTCAAATAGATTGTTGCAATTTAGGTAATCAGAGAGCTGGTCAGCAACAACTCTCTCTAAGATTTTAGATATAAAAACCAAATTGGAGATGGGCCTATAGTTCGCTAGGACCTCTGGGTCCAGGGATATGCCTGGTTTACCAGCTACCTCCTGCACCACGGCATCAGAATGCAGACTAGCTACAGTTGATGTCAAGCGGCCAATTAAAGTTTCCCTAACAGTTACTATTTTATCATTAAAGAAACTCATGAAGTCAGAGCTGCTGACATGAGCTGGGATGCTCTGTTCCATGGAGCTATGCCCCTGAGTCAGCCGGGCTACAGTGCTGAACAGGAACCTTGGATTATTCTTATTTTGTTCAATTAAAGAGGTGTAGTACCTAGCCCTGGCACTATGCAAAGCTTGTCGGTACTTTTTAGATCTATCTTTCCAGATCAGGAATAAGTCACTGTCTCTGGATGAGCGCCAGCTCCTCTCTAGTTTACGTGACAATTGTTTTAATTTATAGGTTTCAGATGTATACCAAGGAGCCGTCCTCCTTCTAGCAATAGTTTTCTTAATGACTGGGGCAATTGAATCCAAACTATTTTGGAGGGAGCTAGAAATACTGTCAACTACAGAATCAATATCGGAGGGACTGTTGTTATTACAAACATCCCCTGAAAAATGGATAGCCGGCACTGCACTAAGAGCCAGTGGAACTGCTTCCTTAAAGTCAGAAATGGCACTATCAGTCAATTGTCGAGACCAAATGCATGCTTCAACATTATTATGCTCCACTAGTAGAAAGTCGAAGATGATTAATGCATGGTCCGACAAACAAGGATTTTGGGGAGAAAAACCCTAGTGTCTCTAGTCCATACATCATGGCTGGTCTCACAACTGTTCTGTAAACCTTTCCCTTCACCTTAGCTGACACCCTTCTATCACAGATCACTCCAGAGACCTTTCTCCAGTTGTTCCATCCTGCCTGTACTCTATTCTTTACCTCTCTTCCACAGTCTCCACTGCTCTGAACAGTTGAGCTCAAGTATCTGAACTCCTCCACCTTCTCCACCTCTGCTCCTTGTAACCTCACCACTCCACTGTTCCCCTTTTCATTCACATGCATGTACTCGGTCTTGCTATGACTGACCTTCATACCTCTTCTCTTCAGTGCAAACCTCCACCTCTCTAGGTTCTCTTCTAGCTGTTGCCAGCTCTCACTGCAGATCACAATATCATCTGCAAACATCATTGTCCATGGAGACTCCTGTCTGACCTCATCTGTCAATCTGTCCATCACCAGAGCAAACAAAAAGGGGCTCAGGGCAGATCCTTGATTAAGTCCCACCGCCACCTTAAAGTCCTTTGTCCTTCCAACAGCACACCTCACCACAGTTGTGCTGTTCTCATACATATCCTGCACCAGTCTAACATACTTCTCAGCCACTTCTGACTTCTTCATACAAAACCACAGTTCCTCCCTTGGAACCCGGTCATTGGCCTTTTGTAAATCAATGAAGCTCCTTCTGACCCTCTCTGTACTTCTCCATCAACATCCTCAAGGCAAATATTGCATCTGTGGCACTCTTTCTCGGCGTAAAACCATACTGTTGTTCGCAAATCTCTACCTCTTTCCTCAACCGAGCCTCAACTACTCTTTCCCAAATCTTCATGGTATGGCTCATCAACTTTATCCCTCTGTAATTGCTACAGCTCTGCACATGACCCTTCTTGTAAATTGGTACAAGAAAACTTTTCCTCCACTCGTCAGGCATCTTGTCAGTCTCCAAAATTCTATCGAAGAGCCGAGTGAGAAAACGTACTGCTTCTTCCCCCAAGCACTTCCATACCTCCACTGGTATATCATCGGGACCTACTGACTTTCCACTCTTCCATCACCAGGTCTCTTTGTCCTCCTTCTCTGTCCAGAGGAAACACCTAGCACCTTCATAGCTGTCTCCCTAATGGCTCTAGCAGTGGTCTCCCAACAATGGTGAGCCCAACACTGTTCTGACTTCTTTTTCAAAGTCATCACATTCCTCTTTCCTTAACTTCCACCACTTGATCTTCTGCTCTGTCTTTATCTTCTTCCTTCTTCTCACCTCCATTGTCAGCTTGCACACTACCATCCTATGCTGTTTGGCTACACTCTCACCTGCCACCATCTTACAGTCTCTTATCTTCCGTAGATTACCTCTTCTACAGAGAATGTAATCTACCTAAGTGGACCTGCCTCCACTCTTGTATGTCACCCGGTGTTCCTCTCTCTTTTGGAAATAGGTGTTTACCACGGCCATTTTCATTCTTTTTGCAAAATCCACCACTGCTTTTCCTTCCAAATTTCTATGCCTAACTCCAAACCGGCCGATCACTTCCTCATCCCCTCTGTTCCCTTCTCCTACATGGCCATTGAAGTCTGCTCCAATCACCACTCTCTCCCCTGGGGATGCTCTCTACAACCAAATCCAGCTCATTCCAAAACTTCTCCTTTACTGTTATCTCACAGCCTACCTGTGGAGCATAACCACTGACAACATTCAACATCACTCCTTTTCTTCCATTTCTACCTTCACACACATCAACCTGTCTGACACCCGTTTCACCCGTACAATGACAGGGAAAGGTAGGGACCTTTCCCTGTCATTGTACCTACAGTCAAGGTTCCCACTTTCAGAACAACACTTCTAACCTTCCTTTTTTCCCTGTTTGTCTTTATCAATCTTCCTCCTCTTCTTCTTCTTTGTCTTAAAACAACAGTAGTCCAGTTTCCAACAGTACCCTGTAGGTTAACAGCACTGTTGGCGGTCGTTGTTAACCCGGGCCCTGACCGATCCGGTATGGAAATCTTTTTGTTGACTTGCATCAACATGTTTTTACGCCAGATGTCCTTCCTGACGCAATCCTCACCATTTATCCGGGCTTCGGACCGGCACTAAAAAACATTGGCTTGTGCTCCCTAGTGGCTGGGTTCTCTGAAGTTTAGATAATTACAGTAATTTTTTGTTTCCGATAAACCTGCATCATCAGCAAGTTATCAACCTTGCAGTCAATCCACACTTATTTCCATGAATGAGAAAACTGTGTTGGATGAAAATGAAGTCGCCCTTGTCATCCAGAGCTGTGTTTACCACTGAGTGCCTCTAACATGACCATCATATGTAGGGCCACGGACCACAATTCTGAGCCCCCTTTTCTATGAGTCTATGGGTCTAACAGTGAAAGATGGAAACCTGAAATAGAAAAATAAAACACAAGTACAGTTGCTTTTTAGTTCGTTGTATTATGGAATCAACCTGAACTAATAATACATTTCACTTTAGAGTACAGGCATTGGTTGCCCAATGTATAAAATCTCTTTTGTATTTTGGTTTAGTTGAGGTGAATGATATATAGCTTCTTAAATATGGGAAAAATTTATATGATTACTCATCGACTCATACATAATATGCATTTATTGAACATAAGGAACTGCATGTAAGTGACACTTAACTTCTGGTTGAGGGTATTTCCAAATGGTACATACTAGAAATTTGGTTTAAATTATAGAGAAATACTTACCCTATTTCTGCCATCAGTACTCTATTAAAAAAAAAAAACTTCTGGAAGTCAAGTCCAAAGGCTGGAAGTGTGTGACATTTATGACACAAAACAGAATAAGAGGAAACATCCAGAGTACAATGTGGAATATATGTTCATTATAATAATCCATTTCAATTTAGGTGTTAATTACCTTCTTAATTTATTGGTGATATATTTGCAAGATATCATCATACAGGAGTACAGTATCAAAAGTTGGGTATTGTATACTACCTAAGAAAGAATTTGTCAAAGGAATGGGAAAATGTTGCTTGAAGTTTCGCAGGATGGACAGCACCTATACATCAACATATTAATAGAAGGATGATAGATGACCGTTGATGACTATTAATGTTGATCAGGTGCACAATATTCCATCAGTAGTGCCATGTGAAGCTGCCTGCTCAGATTGCTGTTTACCCCCAAGTGACTCCATGTTTTGTAGAAGCTGTCCAAACAGCATCGAGTTGGCCTGATTACGAGCGATTTTTCTTGCATAGTACCTTCTTGAAGCTGCCCTCCAAGCCTCCCTCTTCATCATTTGAGACTCTTCTGGTAAATGAGATGTCAGCAACTTCCTTCTGTCCATTATGCACAGAGGCGGCTGTGAATACTTGGAGACTGTAATGTGAGAAATATAGTCTGGTTGGGCAGGATTGGCCTGTTGTCGGGCTACTTTACGTGCATAATATCGTCTGGATGCTGCTCTCCATGCTGCCCGCTTAAGCCTTTGAGCTTCTTCTGGCAGCTCCGCCATCGGAATACTCCTTTTTTTCATTCTGGGGTTAAAAAGAAAAGACAAAGATCTCACAAATGTGAACATACTGTATATAAGTAAAGCAAGATAGTGATGATGTTCTATTCAAAAGCTGCTTAGAGAATGTTATTAAGTCATTCTAGGAAAATCTTGGTTTCAAAGATCATAAACAATTCATTCTGGAGTCATGATTTTTTAAATATTTACTCAATTTTATTATTTTTGAATAATACTGACTTGAAATATCAAGACAGAAAACTTGACAATTTTCTTGTAGTTGTAATGCAGAGTTGCAAAATTCCAGAAATGTTCACAGTAGGAAAGTCTCAAAATGAATTTTTGAAAATACATGATTTGGGCGTGTGATTGTGGGCAGTCGTGGGCAGGGACCCCGGCGGCCCAATCCCTGGACAACCACTCTGGCTATGGGAACATGGAATGCCTCCTCGCTGGGGGCAAAGGAGCCTGAGCTGGTGCGGGAGGCTGAGCGATACCGACTAGATATAGTCGGGCTCGTCTCCACACATAGTTTGGGTTCTGGGACCCAACTCCTTGAGAGAGGCTGGACTCTCTTCTACTCAGGAGTTGCCAACGGTGAGAGGCGACGAGCTGGAGTAGGCTTGCTTATAGCCCCCCAGCTCGCTAGCCGTGTGTTGGAGTTTTCCCCACTGAGTGAGAGGGTCGCTTCCCTGCGCCTCCGGGTCAGGGAAAGGACTCTCACTGTGGTTGCGGCCTATGCGCCAAACAGCAGTGTAGAGTACCCGACCTTCTTGATGGAATACCCGGGAGGAGCACTTTCCAGTACTCCTCCCGGGTATTCCATCGTCCTGTTGGGGGACTTCAATGCTCATGTGGGCAATGACAGTGACACCTGGAGGGGTGTGATTGGGAAGAACGGCCTCCCTGATCTGAACCCGAGTGGTGCTTTATTGTTGGACTTCTGTGCAAGCCACGGTTTGTCCATAACAAACACCATATTCAAACATAAGGGTGTACATCAGTGCACTTGGCACCAGTACACCCTAGGACGGAGGTCAATGAATGACTTTGTAGTCGTGTCATCTGACCTCCGGCCATATGTTTTGGGCACTCAGGTGAAGAGAGGGGCTGAGCTGTCAACTGACCACCACCTGGTAGTGAGTTGGCTTCACTTACGGGGAGCAAAACTGGACAGACCTGGCAGACCCAAGCGTATCGTGAGGGTTTGTTGGGAACATCTGGCGGAACCCCCTGTGAGGGAGGCCTTTAACTCCTAGAACTTTCAACAGGTTCCGAGGGAGTGGGAAGACATTGAGTCTGAATGGACCAGGTTTTCCTCCTCCATTGTCGAAGCAGCTGTTCAAAGCTGTGGTCGTAAAGCCTCGGGTGCCTGTTGGGGTAGCAATCCCCGAACTCGGTGGTGAACACCGGAGGTTGGGGATGCCATTAAGCTGAAAAAGGAGACTTACCGAGCCTGGCTGGCTCTGGGGATTCCTGAGCCTACCGATAGGTACAGGCTGGCTAAGCGAACTGCGACGCGGGCAGTGGCGGAAGCAAAAACTCGGACTTGGGAAAAGTTTGGAGAGGTCATGAAGGAGGATTATCTGTTGGCCTCGAAGAAATTCTGCCGGAAGTCAAGTCCAAAGGCTTTCCGCCCGGCGCCTCAGAGGGGGCAAACAGTTGGGGGCAGGAGCTGTTGACCTCTGTGGGGAATGTTGTTGGACGGTGGAAGGAATACTTCAAGATCTCCTAAATTCCACTAACACGTCTTCCTCGGAGGAAGGAGAGACAGGGTGCTCAGTGGACGACTCACCAATCTCCTGTGCTGAAGTCACTGAGGCAGTTAAAAAGCTGCTAAGTGGCAAGGCGCCGGGGGTGGATGAGATCCACCGTGAGTACCTGAAGTCTCTGGATGTTGTGGGACTGTCTTGGCTGACACGTCTCTGCAACATCGCGTGGTATTTGGGTCGGTTCCTTTGGAGTGGCAAACTGGGGTGGTGGTCCCTATTTTTAAAAAAGGGGACCAGAGGGTGTGCTCCAACTATCGGGGATCACACTCCTCAGCCTCCCGGGAAAGTTTACTCCAGGGTATGGGAACGGAGAATTCGGCCAATAATCAAACCTCGGATTCAAGAGGAATCTGGTCGTGGAACACTGGACCAGCTCTACACCCTCCAGAGAGTTCTTGAGGGATCATGGGAGTTTGCCCAACCAGTCCACATGTGTTTTTTGGACCTGGAGAAGGCTTTCGACCGGGTCCCTCGGGGACTCTTGTGGGGGGTACTCAGGAAGTACGGGTTGAAGGCTCTTTGCTAAGGGCTGTCCAGTCCCTGTATGAACAGAGCAGGAGCTTGGTTCGCATTGCCGGTAATAAGTCGGATCTGTTTCCAGTGCATGTTGGACTACGGCAGGGCTGTCCTTTGTCACCGGTTCTGTTCATCACTTATATGGACAGAATTTCTAGGCGCAGTCAGGTGCCGGGCAGGGTCCAGTTCGGGAGACATCAGATTTCATCTCTGCTGTTTGCAGATGATGTTGTTTTGGCCTCTTCGAACCAGGACCTACAGCATGCACTGGGGCAGTTCGCAGCTGAGTGTGAAGCGGCTGGCATGAAAATTAGCACCTCTAAATCCGAGGCCATAGTTCTCGACCGGAAAAAGGTGGCAAGTACCCTCCAGGTCGGGGGAGAGATCCTGCCTCAAGTGGAGAAGTTTAAGTATCTTGGGTCGTGTTCACGAGTGAGGGAAGGATGGAACGGGGGATTGACAGGCGGATCGGCGCAGCGTCCGCAGTAATGCGCTCACTGTATCGATCCGTCGTGGTGAAGAAAGAGCTAAGCCAAAAGGCAAAGCTCACAATTTACGGGTCAATCCACGTTCCTACTCTCACCTATGGTCATGAACTTTGGGTCATGACTGAAAGAACGCGATCCCGGATACAAGCGGCGGAAATTAGCTTTCTTCGCAGGGTGGTAGGGCGCTCCCTTAGAGATAAGGTGAGGAGCTCTGTCACCTGAGAGGAGACCCAGAGGAAGACCTAGGACACGCTGGAGCGACTATGTTGCCCGGCTGGCCTGGGAACGCCTTGGGGATCCCCCAGATGAGCTTGAGGAAGTGTCTAGGGAGAGGGAAGTTTGGGTCTCCCTCCTCCAAATGTTGACCCTGCGACCCGGCTCCGGATAAGCGGATCAAGATGGATGGATGGATGGGTTTTACAGATATATAAACCACTCAAGCCCAAAATGTGGGTTTTTGAAGAAGAGATGCGGTCAATTGATAGTTTATGTGCTTCAGATAGAGTTGCCTGTGATTATACACTTCGCCAGTAGATGATGTCATGAGCACATGATGGTTCAAGACATGAATCCAGGCGGTTGAAGCCTCATGGGGCTCCATCTCACCTGTACCCCTTTCCGAAGCAGTCACGTGACACAGCCGGGCAGTGAAATGAAGCATGCCTCTATACTCGCTTCGTGGAAACGCCACCTCCTCTGCTTGACACACGCTTCGAAGCCTCGACACATCCCGTAGCATCACTAAGGATATGTCTTTTGCAAGATCGCACAGTCAGAAAGGGCCAACTTGACAGTAGACAACATCTGCACACTTCTAGATTTCTGCTTCACCACTACATAATTCCAATTTAATGAATAATTTTACAGACAAAAACAAGGTTGTGCTATGGGCTCCCCGGTGTCTTCAATAGTAGCAAACCTTTACATGGAGAATGTGGAAACGCAGGGTCTGCTCTCATACAGGGGAACAGCTCCAAGTCACTGGTTTCACTATGTAGATGACACTTGGGCCAAAATCAAAGTCCAGGAGATTGACAGCTTCACTGACCACATCAACTCAGTGGACAAAAACATGAAGTTCACCAAAGAGGATGTTAAGGACAAACGTCTTGCCTTTTTGGACTGTGGAGCTCACATCAAGACATACTTCTCAAGACAGACATGAGGAAACCAACACACACCGATCAGTACCTCAGTTTTGACTCGGAGGTACTGGTCTTCCCAACTTGAGCACAAACTGGGTGAACTCTCCAGTCACGGGCAGATATCATCCCCACCACAAAAAGAGGTAAGATGAGGGAACAGGCACACGTCAAGACATCTCTTAAGAACTGTGGTTATCACATATGGGCCTTTTTAAAAATCACTAAACGTTTTCCAAAAAAATGAACGTCAAGTTGCGTAACTTAATTCTTAAACCTTGACCGTGACCTGGATGACTGAGAACCTTAATCGACACATAATTCTAGGTTGGCCCTCAACAGCACACTTAAATATATTGTAGCGTAAACTTGGCTAAAACAATCAGATTGAATGCAAGTTAATGGCTCAATTACATTTACACAGCTTTGCTTACTGCTGTGCTATCGAGATCATGCACCCTGCATGCACTGTCCATTCCTCCATCACAGTCACAAATGATTGGTTTTAGGCAACACTTAAGAGCCCAAACCACAAGTCTCAAGACACCACACAGCTGATTCCACGGGTAATATCATTTGTATTTATTTGGGTTTTGTGAGATCTTAGCATGTTTACTAGTACAGAAAAGCTTATTGAAAACTAAGCCTTAACCTAAGCCAGTGCTTCTCAAACTGTGGATGCTGAGGGAGGCCCGCCCCTGGGAAACATGCTTTTTTTTTCGCTGTACTACAATAAAGTGTAATTGCACATCCACTCCAGTAGTTAGCAGTGGCGCTCTCATTGCCCATTGTGCGCAGCGTGTATTAACTCTGGGGTGTAGGTTTGTTTTTGGAACGAGCTGGCGATGTGAAGTGTAAATAACAAACCATTAGACACGAAGAAAACATTAACAGGGATAAAAAGAAAGGCGGGGAAAAAGGAGATAGTGAGTTCAAAGAAAGTCACCTAAAAGCAAGGACGCGCAAATTCGATTAAGCATATGTAGTGCTTGGCTTCACTGTGACTACATTGTGAAGCGAGGAAAGACTGGTGTGTTTTTGTGTCTAAAAACGCTAGCAGCGGAAAGCATGAAGCCAAATAAAATAAGTTGAATATTGAGCAGGAGCTCAGAGTTGCAGTATCATGCTTCAAACCTTGCTTTGAGAAGCTGTGTGTTGCAAACCAGGCTCATTGTAGCCATTAATCTTCCTCATTTTGATAAAAAAAAATCAGCACCAATTGTTTTACAACAATTTGAATTTGTTATTATTTATTGATTTTGTTTTATTTTATTTTCAGCAGCAAATGGTGCAATAAGTCTATCAAAAATGTTAACAGCTTAAACAAGGAATTTATTATTTTTTGAATTTCAGGCAAATTGATGCACTTAAATTAGTTTCTTTTACAAACTAATAAATAATGTTAATAAAGTTATTTTTGCAAGTTGAACTATATCTTTTTGTGTTTCATTTATGTTAACAAGGATACAATGTTATACAGAGGTGTACCTGTGACTATTTTATAGACAATTGCTATTATTTATAGTTGCAGCGGAGAGTTCAATAAACAGACATTTTCAAAAATGCGGAAATATAACTTTAGCTGTAACGATAATAGGTACTGTTATCCATGCAGTTTAAAAAGAGAAGGTTTCACTTTTAACATAGATGGAAAAGGGGACCATCTTGGCTGGCAGCCTTCATGAAAGTACAAGGACATGTCATAAAATAAACTTTGTTGAAATTAATTATTTCTATCTCTTTCTAACTATTTTTCCTCTACTTTTTCTTTTTATTTGTCACTTGCCAAAACTTAAAACATCCATTAAGGTGCCCATTATTTAATATTAAGCTGCAGTACATTTGATTTAATTTGATAAAATAACAGCATAGCATATGTACAGATAAATCTGTATTAATTAAGTTCTATATTGAAATAACTCTATTATAACTATAGAGAAAATGATGAACTTTTTAATTTTTGTTTTTTTACTCATATGCATGTTTTATTACAATAAAACTACTGCCATGGTGCACTTATGACTTTATAGGAATGACCTTTTTACTGACCTGTAGTTTCCTCCTTCTATAATATGGTGACTGCCTGGTTCAGCTTGCAGGTTTTCCCTCTGATTTGTTTCATTATTGTATTCTGAAAGGGAAAGAATATCACCTCAAAGGGACTTTGATCAGCAATCACGTGGATCTACTCATAATGGTATATGGATAATTCTAGTGGGCCTATGAGGCCATTTTTGACTTCAAAACTGTATGACTCATGAGGCAGACATTCCTACGGTCAGAAATCTAAATCTGGCCATTCAGCAGCTTGGAGAATGGGAATCATAGCAATTGGCCTTAAAACAAAAAAGGGGTCTTTTGAACAGGTCTATGTCACATCTCCAAACTTGGCCATGTATTAAACCATATCAAATAACAATTAAGATGTGTTACCATTGCCTGTAAGGCTCTCCTCCGCCAGACATGGGCTGTTTGCAGTCTCCCGATGCTCCTTGAATCTATCGTCAGTCAGTTCCGACTTAATTAGTGCAGTGTCTATGTAACATGGCTCTTCCTTGACTACCAGACTGTTTGGAGATGGGGTCAGGTCTTTGGCTGACAATACCACACCTGAGGATTCTGAAGAGCTGGTGGTACAGACCTGATCCAGGGATGTTCGGATGGGGGATAATGGAGGAGCTGATTCGTGGCTTTGGAACAAGATCTTTGAAGGAGGCCTGCCAAAAAGTCCTACTGTGAAGAAAACATTTTTGCATGGTTGTAAGTTGCACTGAGGTAGGGAAATAATAATTAATCCATCATCATTTACAAATAATGGTGACAATTAGAATATACAGCAACTTTAACATAAAGAATTTCCTTTGAATTAGTCCAACCATAAGATAGAAGATAACGTTTTTTTGTAAATACTGTACATGTTATCATTATAACTTGCAAATCTTTTTTTCCCTAAATGTCAGCATTATTTAAAATTTTCTTGAACTAATTTTGTTTTTCCTTAACTATTATACAGTACGGTCAATCTACGTTCCTACTCTCACCTATGGTCATGAACTTTGGGTCATGACCGAAAGAACGCGATCCTGGATACAAGCGGCGGAAATGAGCTTTCTTCGCAGGGTGGTGGGGTAGTAAATTAGTTGTAAAAGATGTAAATTCCTTTTTTTGTCATTGTGATTTACACAACAGTGCACTACGGAATTTGGCCTCTGCCCATCTAACTCATGGGCAGTGGCCATCATTTGACCCATCATCAAAGTGAGCAGTGGGCAGCTAATTAGCGCCTAGGGAGCAGTGAGTGAGGACGATACCATGCTCAGGCATGTAACTTGGCGGTAGGGGGATTCGAACCGGGGGCCTTGCGGACCCAAGTCCGCTCCCTTAACCACTAGCCCCCCACTGCCCTTTGATAATAATAGCGTCGTGCATTTAAAAAGGGATCAAAAGGTGTAATAAGTTGGTTGCGACATGATAACGTGCTTACAGGAAAGGACAATATCACACTCCGGCTGCGCTGCAGGCTCCTGCTCGTCCATTCCGCCCGGTTCAAAGCCAATATCCGTTCCGCGAAGTTGTTCATCTGCAATTCGCGAAGAACCGGTAACCAATCTGCATACGCAGCTTTGTCTGCGCACCACTTCCTGTTCATCGTCTATTCTTCTCAGCCGAGTTTGCAGCCGCTGGATCTCTTTGTCCTTTTCCGCAACCACCCGCTGGTACTCGTGTGTTCTAGCGCTGTTTACACCGCACAGCACATTTATGATTGAATCTAAAGCTAATCGAATGGCGTTTTCCACCAGCACAAGCTCATCGTTGCGCAACTGTGCGCTATCTCCGAATAAATTCATCTTTGCACGGCGACCTATGTGGACGTTAGAAAGCTAACTATGCTCCAGGCTACGAAAACAACAATTTTTAATGACCGTTTCTCGGGTTGGTTTCAATTACAATCACGCCGTGTTCAACTACGTAACTACCAAAAAGAACCACGAAAAAATATTATTTTCTCTTAAAGAGAAACACTGTCGTCTGGCGTCAGACATGAACCGCACAGGTTTAACTGACGACTAGCGGTACTAAACTACAATGCCGTTCAGACTAGGTCTAATATATGAAAATTAAACAGGTTAAGAGTTGTCTAATGTATGTTTCTGACGTGGCTCCACTTTATACGCTCTGCGAAGGAGCACTTTGGTCGTTTTTTCCCCATTAATGCCTGTATGTTTACCGACGTCCTCACTGCGCGTAACTTTTTATAGTGTGGAGCAACAACCTATCTCTTCTCAGATTGCGTTAGTTCTATTATGTGTAAACCGTTGGTATAAAAATGCACATCCAGCTGGCCACTCACTAATCATTTATGTATTTTACAATTCATGAATATGAAAAAAAAAATATACTGTATATTCTCTTGACTACCGGGAAAAAAGTTATCACATTATTGTTATTTTTTTTATTCCCAACTCTTTATAGGGTAATTAGAACACTGCAAGCTTTTATTTTGAAATAATAATAATAATTATATATATATATATATATATATATAAGATATCATGTATCACATTACACATTGCTGTGTATTCCCTTCTCATCATACCTGATAACTCCTGCAAACTTGGAGAAGATCCCCCAAGAAATCTGGTTTTACAGGAGAGACAGATTCTGACAACACAGCTGTCAGAATATGCCCCCTAGACCTCCCCCCACCCCTCCAAAAAAAAAAAAAAAAAAAAAGATGAGAATGCTTTGTCCTATCATCACCAATTTGCTGTGCATCCCCTTCTCATCATACTTGAAAACTCCTGCAAATTTGGAGATGATGCCCCCAAGAAATCTGGTTTTACAGCGCGGGACAGATTCTGACAACACAGACATCAGGGGATTACCATTTTTCATAATGCAAGAACTAAGAAATTAATGTTAAAATTAGGAAGATACTAGTCCCTACTACAAGGTCATGTTAAACACAGTGTGATATCATTGCTCTGTATTTAAAGCATGGCATTCTTTATCTCTACCTTGACTCTTGGGGTATTTTGCTTCCACATTGATGTCATTGCGATGAATTGATGAATGTTCCTATGCGTTTGCCATCCTTTTGGTGCATTCACACAAGAAGTTCCAGGTATGCGTTTATTACCTGTGAAAAATTGTAATAGCAAATGTTTTATTCATTTTTTTATTGAGATAAATACATTTCTAGCTTCAAACTAACCTTACAAAACAAATATATATGTATCACAAAATTTAAGGATTGCATCCCTGTACCTTGCTCTCCAACTTACTGTGTGCCCCAAGTCGAAAGATGTCAGATTAAAATTTAGATTTTGGACAACAGGAAGTATTTCCAGCTTCCAAGTGTCCTGTAAATCTACAAAAAGTAATATAATGTAAGAATTTAGAAAACCTCCAGTAAATTGATAAGGAAAAACAATGTCAAATGCTTTAACCTGTGTTAAAGCATTTGACAGCCCCACCAACAAATTTTGGTGGGGCTGCCACGCTCCTTTTCCTCCTTGTCCTCTCATGTCCCTTTTGCACATTCATTTGGATGATGCTCAAGAGGTCCTGCAGTCTCTTGACTCCTTGGGACACCTCCTCCTTAGCAATAGTGTCTCCACATAGCCAAGCTGAAAAAGAAGCCCCAAACTCAAAGTTTGATATTTGATGGATGGATAAATGAATATACGATAGATGAAAACATCCATACGATAAATAGACACCAACCATATGCTGCTTGAGGACCTCTGTCGGATATCAAGCCTCTCTACCAAACATTATAAAATATGGCAAGAATTTTCTTGTTACTTGTTTTTTGTTCAGATGCTGAACATTACAGCGTCCAGATACTCATTCCAGGTGTCAGGGTGCTGGCCAACCACTTTGCTCAAAGCTCTGTTAAAAAAGTCAATTGTGAAGAATGGATGTTTAGGATCATGACAAACATATAATTGTGTTTGTATTTTTCCATACATCATATTTGTAAAATAGTAGAACCAGGCAAGACATAACAAAAATAAACATCCCAACAAGTTCAAAGGGTTGAGAAACCGCAAAGGGAAAAAAAACGTCTAAAACCTCTCCACCACAAACAGCTTAATGTATGCAGTCTGGTTTACATATACAGATGTAACACCATATTTAATATTTTAGTATAGTATATTTTAAGTGCTAGTTGTTACCACTTGCAATATGTTGTCAATTATCAATAATAATAATAATAATAATAATAGTAATAATACATTTCATTTATAAGCGCCTTTCAGACACACAAGGACACTAATACAGAGTAATAACATGCTACACTGCAGTGTCTTTGACTTTACTGGAGAATCATTTAAGATAGTTTGTATATGCTGCCAACTTACCCACTTACAGATGTCTACTGATGTCCCTGGCAAATAAAAACGCAGAGAGATAGCATCTCTGGTCTTCGTTTTGCCACAGTGGGCCCCAGTTGTACTGGCATGAAAATCAACAAAAATGTTGTGTGCTTCCTGAGTGCCACAGACCACTTTGGTTTTAATGGTATTTCTTGTATCTTTGTGGTGCAATAATACAGCTCTTCTCCTAAATAGAATAAAAGAGTTAAATTAAAAACACTTTGAAAGAAGGCTTGCCTGTAATAACCATCTTATCATCCATCTGCATTTACAGTTATCAACGTTTCATCACATTTCATTTTATTGTTTTATATATGGATCCTTTCCATCTCAATTATTATATATTTATCTATAAATCGTGGTCTTTTACACAATGTTACACCCTGTCACTCAATAGGATGCACTACTTCTGGTACTGTCTAATGCTCACTGTTTTAAAACATTTTTCAAAATGTTTCTTTGAGTGATCTGTGAGTGGAGGGAGAACACTTGGCTGCAAACCAAATCTACCTCCAGGTACCGTAATACACCATAATTATATACATATATATATATATATATATATATATATATATATATATATATATATAGAAGCCAGATTCAGATGGTTTGGACATGTTCAGAGGAGGGACAGTGGTTATATTGGGAGAAGAATGCTAGACATGGAAGGCCAAAGAGGAGATTTATGGATGCAGTGAGGGAGGACATGGAGGTGGTTGGAGGTCCCATTGAGGAGTGAAGGAGCTCCACAGTCGAGCTCCCTACAGACCACCTCAGCTTCTGTCTCTTATACACATCTTATTGTGAAGTCGGGCCAGTGGCTAGTGATCAGCTGTGGCTGGGAGAGCGGACCAGTGGTGAGGCTGATGCAGGTGAGCGCAATTGTTTTAATGAGATCTCTCCCTGTATAAGTAGGAGCCGCGACCACAGGGAGAGAGATCAGCTGTGACATGCTGCACCTGCGGAGGAGCAGCCGGACTCTGAAACCAAAAAGTGCAGACACGAGACTGCCCCGTGATTGTGAGATTGTAAATAAAGCATTGTGAATCTGACTCCTGTATCCCTGACTTATTCCAGAGAACCCCACTCATCACATTTTGGTGCCCAACTAGACTGGACAAATGGAATGGAACAGCGGCAGATTGATGCATTGGCGACGATGCTGGGAGAAGTTGTCGCCATGCATCGAGACCAGGTGATTGCTCACCGTGAGCAGCTGGCAGAGCTGCGAGCTCAGACGGGGGCTCTGGCCCAGCAGCTGTCCCAGTTGGGGGAGTCAACGGTTTCCCCATCGGCCGGAGTCTCCCTAGCAGGGATGTCCCTGAAGAGGATGGGACCAATGGACGACCCGCAGACGTTCCTGGACGCCTTTGCGACCACTGCAGCAGTGTGCGGCTGGCCACAGGAGGAGTGGGAGGAGGAGTCTTATATCGCTGCTCTCCAGGGACGCGCAGACCCTGCCGGCGGCCGCAAGGGGGAGTTACCAGGATGTCAGAAAGGCGGTGCTGCATCGCCTGGGTTTCTCCTCGGAGGACCATCGTCGCTGTTTCCGAGGAGCGAGGCTGGGACCGACAGACAGACCATTCACCTACGCCCAGCAGCTGCGTGATTCGGCCGCTAGGTGGCTGCAGCCGGGGAAGTCAGCGGGGGAGACGAAGATGCTGAAGGTCATAGTGGTGGAGCAGTTCATCGGGGGTCTTCCGCCCAGGACAGCCGACTGGGTCAGATGTCATCGGCTGGACAGCATGCAGGGGGCGGTCAGTCTGGACGCCCAACGCCGATGCCCCGACGGAGGACAGTGACCCCCTCTGCTTCTGTTATGAGCCCCCAGTTAAACCAAAATTCCCTATTAAAAGCCACCTCTCCTCTGTTACAGGTCCTGGGCGCACGGAATGCTGTCTCAGCCCCACAGAGAGCCGCTCAGGCGTCTGGGCAGGAGTGTTGGGGGTGCGGACAGCTCGGACACATGCGCTGTGATTGTCCATCCATGGAGGTGGGGCAGGTGATCCGAGTGGACGGAACCCCAGTGCCCCTCCCTCAGTCCAGAGAGGCATACAGCGTTCCGGTAAGGATCCAGGGGTGTATATATCAGGCGATTGTGGATTCAGGCTGTCAGCAGTCTCTGATACACGAGAACCTGATTCAACCCGGGGCTTGAGATAACGGGGCTGTGGTGAAGGTTAAATGTGTTCACGGAGATGTTCACCGGTACCCTGTTGCATCTATTGGGGTCCATTATAAGGGGGAGAAGTGGCCCGTCCGTTTTGCAGTCAGCTCTCGGCTGTCACACTCTGTGGTGTTAAGAACTGATTGGCGGGGATTCCACAGTTTATTAGGGGACTGTTCCTGGGCATTGACAAATGATAACGTGGGCACAGTGCTGAGCGCAGACTGGAGCGGACGCAGTGGGGGCGCGCAGAGCCAGTGTCAGCGGCTCAGCCCGCCCCTCTGTTCAGCCGAGCTGAGAATTTCCCACTGGAGAAGGCGCGTGACAGCACTTTGCGCGCCGTGCTGGACCGTGTGGCCAAAATTGCCTGGCACTACATTGTCATTTCCCTATTTTTCAATGATCAGGGACAGACTCTACAGATTGGGTCAGATGCGTGACGGCGGTGAGTGTGCTCAGCTGTTAGTGCCGAGGAGTCACCGGCAGGTGATTCTCACATCGGCTCATCATCGATGACTGGGCATATGGGCTGCCAGAAAACATTAGAGCGCATCACGGAACGATTTTACTGGCCAGGCATTCAAGGAGATGCCCTGAGTGCCAGAGGGTAAACCCTGCCCGCCACACCGCGTGCCCCACTGCTGCCGTTGCTGCTGATGGAGGTCCCGTTTGAATGCATTGGAATGGATCTAATCGGGCCGTTCCAACGCAGTGTACGCGGGTACCGGTTTGTTCTGGTAGTGATAAACTACGCCACGAGATTGCAGACGCGCTTTTCCGGATCATCGGGTCGGGATCCCGAAGGAGATCCTGACAGATCAGGGAACATCTTTTATGTCACAGACCATGAAAAAACTATACAGATTATTAGACATCAAGTCTATTCGGACCAGCGTCTACCACCCTCAGACGGACGGCTGGTGGAGCGGTTGAATAAGACTCTGAAGTCTATGATCAGGAAGTTCATTAAGGAGGACAGTCCAAGCTGGGATAAGTGGCTAGACCCCCTCTTGTTCACAGTGCCTGAGGTTCCCCAGGCCTCCACGGGGTTTTCCTCTTTTGAATTGTTGTTTGGCAGGAAGCCGAGGGTCGTGTTGGACCTAATTAAAGAAAGCTGGGAGGAAGGTCCAAGCACCAGCAAAAATGAAGTTCAATACGTTCTGGACCTTAGAGCCTCAGGACCGTCAGAGGTGCCTGTATAACAGGGGAGCTAAGCTACAGCACTTTGCACCAGGAGACAAAGTCCTGGTGCTGCTCAGCATCCAAGCTGCTCGCTAAGTGGCAGGGACCCTTTGTGGTCACACGGAGAGTGGGTGATGTTGACTATGAGGTGGAGCGTTCAGACAGGAGAGGAGACGCGCAGATTTATCATTTAAATGTGTTAAAGGGATGGGTGGAGCCAGAAGCGGTCGCTCTGGTGTCGACAGTGAAAGAGGAGGATGAGCTCGGTCCAGTAGTGGGGGCTCCTGGTCCGAGCACTCTTCTGTGTGATAAATCTCTCCTGCGGCCCAGAGAGCAGAAGTGGAAGGGCTCCAGCATCAATTTTCTGACGTGTTCTCCTTTCTTCCAGGGCGCACCACTCTCATACAGCATCACATAGAAACACCGCTTGGTCTGACGTCTGCGTTCAAGGCCGTACCGTCTTCCGATGCACAAACGTAAAGTGGTGCAGACGGAGTTAAAACAAATGCTGGAGATGGGAGTGATTGAAGAGTCACACAGCGCCTGTAGCAGCCCCGTAGTTCTAGTGGGTAAGAAAGACGGGTCTGTTCGGTTCTGTGTTGACTACAGAAGGGTTAATGAGGTGTCACGTTTTGATGCTTATCAATGCCCTGGGTTGATGAACTCTTGGATCGGCTTGGCACAGTTCAATTTTTCTCGACACTGGATTTAACCAAGTGTTACTGGCAGATTCCCTTATGGCCAGAATCTAGGGAGAAAACGCCCTTCTCCACTCCGTACGGTTTGTACCAATTTGTTACACTTCCGTTCGGGTTGTTTGGTGCCCCGACCACCTTCCAACACCTCATGGACAGGGTGCTCCGCCCACATGGTGCCTACGCTGCAGCTGATTACAGTAGCTCTCCTTCATTTGTACAATTTCTTACTTTTTCACCACTGTGGCGCAGTTTATGTTCTTTCTTTTATATAGTTAACTTGCATAGCCCGACACGCACATAATGAGACCACTTTTATTACTTTGGCGTTCTATTTCCTGCTTGTTTCTACACTTTTCGGAACTTTGTCAGTGGAGACACTTAGTGGATACATTGTTTACACCAGGGATCAGCTGATGGCGTTTTCGCCGCCAGGTTAGAAATTCCACCTGAGCTGAGAAGGAAGGGACGTGGCTGCAGAGCTGGACGTAGGGTCCAGCAGAGAAAACGGAGGTACAGACCATTCATTCTGTCCATTATTATGGGAAACGTCTGCTCCATCCTTAACAAGACGGACGAGCTCCCGGCGCTGACCCGGCATCAGAGGGACTTACATGAGTGCAGCCTAATGTGCTTCACGGAGACCTGGCTGACGGAGATGACACCTGACTCAGCTGTTTCCCTGGACAGCTTTGAAATGGTTTGGGCGGACAGGAATGTGGCAGGGAAGACGAGAGGAGGAGGGGTGTCGGTGTACATTAATGAGAGATGGTGGGACCTCGCGCACGTCTCAATTAAAGAACAAGTCTGTACGAAGGACATCGAGTTTGTTGCGGTAGGCATCCTCCCTTATTACATCCGGAGGGAGTTCTCGCATGTGATTGTGTATACTGGCTCCATCCCTCCATCAGCTGACGCAGCGGTTGTATGTGAGCTGCTCCACAACTCAGTGTCCAAGCTGCAGACATTACACCGGCAGTGCCTTCTACTCATCAGTGGCGACTTTATGCCTCGCTTTCCTCCACCCTCCCCACGTTCACTTAGTACGTGAAGTGCTTCACCAGAGAGAAAAAGATGCTTGATTTTCTGTATGTAAATGTAGAAGATGTGTACACCTCCGCCCCCTCGCCCCCCTTCCCCACTTGGCTGATCTGATCACAACCTGGTCCATCTGTGCCCTGAATACACTTCCGTGGTGAGAAGGCAGCCTGCGCAGAACAAACATATTATGATGTGGAATGAGGAAGCTCTATGAGAGGCTGAGAGACTGTTTCCAGACAACTGACTGGGAGACATTCTGCAGCACTCATGATGATGACATCGATGGCCTGACGGACTGCATCACTGAATATATGAACTTCTGCATGGAGAACGTCGTACCAACCCGCAAAATACGATGCTTTGCCAACACCAAACCATGGGTGACCCCTCAGCTTCAAGCTCTGCTGAACAAGAAGAAGAGGGTGTTTGCATCAGGGAACAGAGAGGAACTTAAAAGAGTCCAGTGGGAGCTCAAGCAGGAGAAAGAAAGGCCAAAAACATCTACAAGAGAAAAATGAAGGAGCAGCTGTGACAAAGCAAGACACGTGATGTGCGGAAGGGCCTGAAGAAAATCTCAGTTCATGGGCCAAGTGGAGCCGGTGCCCTGTCACAGGGTGACCAGAGTTGGGCCAATGAACTGAATGTGTTTTTTAACAGATTTGATCAGAGGCCCACAACCACCACCTATCTACCCCCTCTTCACATCTCTTCTCACCAGCTACCAGTTACCATCCCCCAACTTCCTTCATCTCCACACCATCTCACACCTCCTGACACAGCCTCCCACCTGATGAAGACAATGGAGAGACTGATCCTCAGCCACCTGTGCACGGTGGGGAGCTTCGCGATGGACCCGCTGCAGTTTGCCTACAGGCCGAATGTTGGGACAGATGACGCTGTCATCTACCTACTGCACCGGGCGCTGACTCACCTGGAGACGGTCGGGAGCGCTGTGAGAGTCATGTTCTTTGACTTCTCCAGTGCGTGTTGGCCACCAACCACCTCACCAACAGACCGCAGTATGTGAGACTGCAGGACTGTAGGTCCGAGGTGGTCATCTGCAGCACAGGGGCACCCCAGGGGACAGTCCTTTCACCATTTCTTTTTTCATTCTACACCTTGGAGTTTACACAACTCCAGCAGCTGTCACCTCCAGAAATTCTCTGACGACTCAGTCATTGTTGGCTGTGTGTCTGACGGGAATAAACTGGAGTCCATGTTGGTCATCAGGGACTTTGTGGACTGGTGTGAGAGCAACTTCCTGTGCTTGAACACCAGTAAGACGAGGGAAATGGTGATCAACTTCCGGAAAAACGCATCACCACATTCACCGGTGAACATCCAGGGCTCGGACATTGAGCTTGTCGACAGCTTCAAGTACTTGGGTGTTCACCTTAACAATAAACTGGACTGGTCCACTCACACCAACGTCCACTCACACACTCTGAAGAGACTGAGGTCCTTCGGAGTGTGCAGGCCTCTCCTCCGGACGTTCTATGACTTTGTGGTGGCCTCTGCCATTCACGCTGCCATTGTTTGCTGGGTTTCGGGTAGCACTGACCGGGATAGAAAGAAACTGAACAAACTAGTCAGGAGGGCTTGTTCTGTTCTGGGCTGCTCGTTGGACTCGGTGGAGGAAGTGGGAAAGAGGAGTACCCTATCTAGGCTTTTCTCCATCAGAGATAACCCCACCCACCCATTGCACCAGACTGTGGAGAACCTGAGTAGCTCCTTCAGCACAAGGCTCCGGCACCCGCAGTGCAGGAAGGAGCGCTGCCGCAGATCCTTTATCCCTTCAGCAATAAGACTGTATAACACAAACCCTTAAACACTGCTTAAACTGCTTAAACACTTTTATCCACATGCATATTTGTATTTTTTAATCATATGTTTTTACATTACATTCTTCTACTTCTCCTAATTCTCATACTTCTGCTGTGTATTTATATATATATATATATATATATATATATATATATATATACATATATGTTCCCTTCTTTTTTACGTATTATTTGTATTATATGTTTATTTTTATTCCACGTATTTCTAATTTGTTCTCTTTTGGAGCTATTGTAAAAGTATGTTTCCCCCTCGGGGGAGGAATAATAAACAATTCAATTCAATTCAGTATTATATTTAGTAGAAAGAAAAGCGAGGTAAAGGGGAAAACAAACATCCCAATGAAAGTACTTTCAGACTACCTGGCGTATATGCCAAAAATCATATAAATGAGGTTAATACTGGTGCCAGCAGTAAAATAGCAAGGTGGATACTGTATGGAAGTCTTTAAACAGTACATAATACGTAACTTTTATAACAAAAACATTTTATAGTTTCCATATATAACTGTGGTTACACAAGGTCAATAAAAGCTCCCAAATCCATATGAAACTTTAGCTGAATGGTGGCATATATATTAAATCAACCAATCACATTTTATTTAAATAGCCCACATTTACAAATCAGATTTGTCACATAGGGCTTTTCCAGTGTAAGGAAAATAAAATAAAACAAGTACAAAGGTACAACACAGTTGAAGTTCTTCCAGTACCCGTCATAATGTCAGCAGTGATTGTCATCATATTCCTGGTGGTCCTTGTCCTGGCATCGGCCCATTCACTAGCAACAACAGGAATGGGAAAGAGAAACAGAAAAAAATGGTAGTATTAAAACTGATTTCGCAAAATTGAGGGAGATGTATATATATATGTATATGTTTGGTCTACCAAGGACGTGGTTATTTCAATCATATTTGTTAGACATTAACCAAATACAATGTTATTAAAAATTATTATCATTAAAAATAAGAACATTAAATACAGTATTTTGCATGGGTTACACTTATAGACTAGGGGAGACTAAGTAAAACAAAAGGACATATGTCATTTATAATACTCTCATATTGGGAGTATGAGTACACAAACTCTGAATTTTAATAGCAAAAGACTCAGGTACAAAGGTACACCTAAACATTTATACTTTCAAGTTTAATAATCCTTGTTTTCAGTACAATCCTTCGGCAAAAGAACCTAATTAGGTAACCTAAGGCAAAAATAACAGTATTTGAATTGTTGACCAAGTCTAATACCAGACCTGTATTCAAATGACATCATGATTTCATTAAACTCATTCTTTAACTGCTATATTTCAATAAGTCTGTCAGTCTACCTTTCACCAGTATCATACTGTGAAGGCAAGTAAAAGCTTTTTTTGCTGGCCCTAATAGTATCATAACCACTTTTTTCAATATATTACAACAACATTTATAGACATATTACTGGTTCCATAGGATAGCACACTTTCCTTTTATTCCCTCTGTGAATCCATGGCAGGCATGATTGTTTATCATCCTTGTGTAAGTCACTTTGGATAAAACCTGCTAAATGTATAAATGTGAGTAGTGCTAATCATTGGGTAGCAATGTGCTTTGTTTGCTGCTTCAAGTCACATATACCTTTTTTCCATCAAATCATATTTTAGCCCTGCATGTTACTAGGGCTAAATCAGAACCAGCAGTGTAATAATACAGAGCCAGTATTGCAATAGGTATAGTTTCTTCAACCACTCAGATTTTGATTAGTGTGATTTGATATCTTACAGTCCCAGTGCAGTGGCCACCACTGAATATCAACTGCTTAGACTGTCCTAACAATGACAACTTTAGTCAGCTAAAGGTACTCTAAAACGTAAAGTTGGAATGACCTGATAATCCCCAACAGACAGACAAGGGGTTTCGGTGTTAAGACATGCCTTTGTAGGTATGGTAGTTACAGTTATGGGGCTTGGTAGCCTTATGCATCTTAGGTTAACAAATATAGGAGTTTTCAGTCTCTGCAAGTGCCAATGGTGTAACTGAAGAGTTGCAGGTTCCTTGGTTTTCTTCTGAGTTGTTTGCCTTTTGTTTTGGTTTATTACCCACAAAGGTGGTTATTAGAATTTCATCAGTTTCATGTGTTAATGCTAAGTTGCCCTGCAAGGAAAGCCGTTCCTGTAATTTTGAAAGAGTATTTTTTAAATTAAAACCTCTAGTATTACTATTGTTATTATACTTATAAAAATCCAGCAAACAGGGACAAGGATATCTCATGAAAAATGGACCCCTTAACTACAAATGGGTTGACTAAATCATTGTCTTTTTCTGGGGTAAATGAAGCTGTACATCACTGAGGCAATCAACGTCAACCACAGTCAGATTTCCAATCACATAAATCGTACAGAGCAGCTTATTCAACATTTGATTGGCAACATTTAACATTTTTGTTTATAAATTCAATATCAGTATTCTTTACATAAACAAACTGTAGCATTCTACTCTATTCTATTCTACAAGCCACAACACGTCACTTGTTTGGATATAAGCATCTATAACTCATTTAGAGTCACCAGTCTTAATCTGGCAGTTGGTGGATTCAAACTTGGTACCCTTGGGACCCCAGTCCAGTTACTTACCACTGGGGCAGTGGTGGCCTTGTGGTTAGGGAAGCAAACTTGGCTCCGCAAGCCAACAAGCCATCGTCCCATCATGTTTTAAAGCTACCACCATCATCCCAGTGCCGAAGAAACCATCCCCATCCTGCTTCAACGACTACCAGCCCGTAGCAATGATACCCATCATCATGAAGTGCTTTGAACGGCTAGTCTAGTCACACATTCAAACCATCCTACCACCCACCCTAGACCCATACCGGTTTGCATACCGCTCCACAGAGGATGCAATCTGTATTTCTATGCAATCTAATATTTGCACTAACTATTCTGATTGCACACCGCAATACGGCAGACTTCATTGTAAACTGTATTGTAATGTTATGTGTATTGTAATAGTGTGTCTTGTGTGTGCATGGGATAGCGGGGAACGCCATTTCGATAACCTTGTATGTTCTGTACATGTAAAGGTATTGACAATAAGGCTGACCTTGACCTTGGCAATACCCCTGGTTCGAATCCCCCTACCGCATGGCAGCGTTCCCACTCACTGCTTCCTAGGTGCTCAAAACTGCCTATTGTTCACTATTGTTGATGGGTTAAATACGGAGGTGACATCTTGTTGTGTGCAGTGGTGTGAATCACAATGTCAAAACTGAAAAGAAGTTTGCTTTCCTTCCTCCCTCAACCACTGGGCCACTACTGACCCTAAAACATTTTATTAGTGAACAAAAGAGTGACTGAGAAAATGGTCTCACTGCATAACATGCCAGCACAACATAGTGACTGCAAAATCCATATATCAAAATGTAACCACTTAATTTATTTTTAATTTAAGATTTTGCATGTCACTACATGCTATGAAATGCTAAAAAAGTCAAGGTCAAGGGTCAAGCGGCCTTCTCCTCCTGTAGTGAGGTTGTATTGTTAGCTGTTCTCTATCTTTGGTCTTGTCCTGCTTAGCATGAGAATAACGAAAAATTATTTGTCTTGTTACAATTTTTTCATCAGATATTATTTCCTCATACAATCTCTGGAAGGCAACATGAGTTTTTCTGTGGTTAATTAAATGTCACTTGACCTAAGTGATTCTATTTAACCCTTATTTAACCATTTGTAAGTTAATCTAGTTGTTAATGTAAAAAAAGAAATGTACCTGCACGTTACCCTGATGGTGATAAAACAAAGATTTAAAAAAAGGTTCTGGTGATGGTATGGAAAAAATATTCCTCTTCATTTTGTCATATGAATTATAGAATGTTTAAACAGTGATTATTTATGACATTATGTTGATTTAGTGAAGTTAACATTTTAATCCAAGTGCAGTATTACCAGAATTACCTGATAAGTGGGCTGAGAAATCCAACTATTAAAATTCCCACAATCACACACACACAGATCCCAAAGATGTGGTCAGCATTTTTATGTTGTATGTGTTGTCTTGTTCTACACAAACACACCATAGTTTATCATTTACAATGTAAAGGAAAATAAATACACATTGAATGAAATTCAATAATAAATTATAAATTATGTGAAATTCCAAATTTCTCAAGATCTTGTGATGTTATTTTAAACCATGAAGACAAAAATAACTGAATTAGAACAGTCACACATATATTCACAATGTAAAAACGCTTAGACAATGCAAACTTTTATGGCAGTGAACTATTAAACTTCAGGACACAACAGTGAAAGAATGATGTACTGGAGGATCTCTTAAAATTTGGTTAATGTATCAATTGCTATTTATTTAGTATTAGATTTAGAGGCAGAAGGTTAAAAATTATTATGGACACATATATTCTGATGTATTGATGAAGAAATAAGTAACACATTACCTTTCTATGTATAACCTTCCCAGCAAACCTGTGAATTCCATTCACTCCAGGTCCCCTGATAACCATTCACATAAGCTTTTGATCTGACTTTGGTGCAATATGTAGCCAGTGCTTTAAGCCTTTTTCTCTTTTTCTCTTTCGTCCCTCCTCTGAACATGTCCAAAACATCTCAGTCTGGCTTCTCTAGCTTTTTCTCCAAACCTTAGCTTTTTCTCCAAACCTTTGTGTATACATCTGTTTGAATAATTAAAATGTAAACTGTAGGGGCCTTTGAAATAATCATCTCATTGCACCTTTGGGTTAGAAATTGCACACCCTTTCTCTGACTGCTGTGCAATTTCTGTAAGAGGAGCATGTAGTCCAAGTAAGAGGCTAAGTTTTTTAGGCCTTCATATCCACTTTTCCACATGACTGATGGCTTCTGGCATTTTGTGGATCTTAAGTCCATGGGGTCTGTCAGCTGAAGTACATGCAGTTATCAAATCTTGGTTTTGTCTAATCTGGATCAGAAAAGGTGTTTGTTGAAAGGGTTATCCCCAATAAGTAGCTCTAAATCTACCAGTACATCACAAGGTTAGTGCTGGTGATTATATTACTCAAGTACTACAAATGTATTATTATTATTACTGACTATTTTTAATGTATTTTTAATAAAATGTAAAACGAATACATGTGTTAATATATGAGAATATTAGGTAAGAATAAGAACAGATTATAATTATAAAACTTAAAAAAAATGTTGTAAGAGATGCCAATTGGCCAATGTTTACACTGCTAGATCAAAATATCTTCCAGAGGTTACATTTAAAGTGTTTGGTATAATTCACTTTGAAAAGAGAGTATATGTGTGTGTCTTGTTTTCATTTTGTTTGGAGGTATAAAATTTATGAACCATAATAAAATCATCATAAAATGAACCAAAAAGCAGCAAAACAAAGAAGGTTTGGGAATCCCTATATAAAATAGACAACAACCAAGTCAAATTCCTTGAATGATTCCAGTGAGTTACATATTATGTCTAATTCAGTGGTATGTCAGTGGTTTTTCCAACCACTGATATACTTTAAATTAATTTTATTATTGCTAGATTAAACTCTAAATTAAGATCCTACATTTTATCTTGCAAATCTAACACATCAGTATTGGATGTAAATAATTCATATTCATGGTTTTGTGATGGCAAAAATCCCTTCATTAGAGATTGGTATGCAGACTTACTTGTAGTTCTTAATGTAACTGTGTGTCTAACTCTTTGGCATCAGAGGACAAGTAACATACTTTCTGCAAAATCACAAAACAAAATTCTCTGATCAGTTTATTTTGTTTAAAAAAACTGTTTATTGTTAATTGTTTATTTTCTTTGTCCAAACAAAATTGAGCCTGACAAAAGTTACCTTTAGCTTCAGGCTGAATGTAGTTTGTTTTGTTCACTGTTTTGTGGAATTAACTGTGATGTTAAGGACACATTTGATAGATTTCCTGTATGCAGTTACATATGAGTGTCCACAAACCAGCCACTAGGGAGCACAAGCCAGTGTTTTTTAGTGCCGGTCCCAAGCCCGGATAAATGGTGAGGGTTGCGTCAGGAAGGGCATCCGGCGTAAAAACATTTTGCCAAATCTATAATGCGAGTCAATAAAAAGATTTCCATACCGGATCGGTCGGGGCCTGGTTTAACAACGACCGCCAACAGTGCTGTTAACCTACAGGGTACTGCTGGAAATTGGA
>JAFBJS010004643.1:0-20300 GCA_016785265.1 Paraplagusia blochii
CTATCCAAACTTTCAAGTCCATTAAAAATCACCATACTTACATACAAATGTAATTCTATTTAGTTTTTTACCGATAGCCTGTATTCGCTGTTTCTGATTTCTTCAGAAAGAAAATTGAGGTTCTCTTTAGGGTTGACTAGGATGAGTCAACACAGACGGAAAGGAAGTTTGGAGAAAAAGCTAGAGAAGCCAGATTGAGATGGTTTGGACATGTTCAGAGGAGGGACAGTGGATACATTGGTAGAAGAATGATCCTAGAGTTGGAGCTACCAGGTAGGAGACAAAGAGGAGATTGGTGGATGAAATGAGGGAGGACATGGAGTCAGAGTAGAAGATACAGAAAACAGGGTGAGATGGAAATTGTTGACTTGCTGTGGCAACACCTAAAAAAAGGGACAAGCCAAGAGGAAAAGATCAAATCTATGATCAAATTTACGTTTGTGGATTTTAGAGAAATCATTAATGCTCTCCCAGTTTATTTGTAAACAGAGTTCACTGCATTATTTCATTTTTTTTCCCGCACTGTCATTTTCTTTATCATTACATTATCATAATGCACTCCACGAACATTTCATCTCAGTCCTCCTAAAAATAGAACAGAATCTCCACAACGACAAGGTTAGCATTTCCTCTTGCCTTCTAGAATCCACCCTACTATGGGTAGGCTCCTCATCTTGCTCTGATATTCAGAGGTTAATACATTTATATAACTTTAATAGTGGTGAAAAATTATATATACTTCATATATTTTATTTTTTATTATTATCTGCCTTTACAAATGTCTTAAGGGTTTCCTCCCAATATTTTTATTTATTAAAAGAAAATAAACATATCGGTTGATAATGATAAGAAAAGTAAAGAGAAAAGTAAAGCAGAAAATACAGTACTGTGCAAACCTTTAAGGCAGCTTTGAGGATTAATGAGTAGTTTTCAGTGTCCCTGGTGGGAAAAAACATTATTGACATTTGGGAGGAAAAAATAAAACTCGTCTTTGCTGAGATTTTCTAAGGATTAGTTTGATTAACCAGTAGTGTGGATGCTAGCTGACCTCTACCATTGTCCGGCAGAGGTCATTAAAGACTCATGTTACATTCATGCATTAAGCATTAGTTGCTTTTATCCAAAGCCACTTACAGAGTGGATTAACTTTTCTCTGGTTCCTCTGGGAATCAAACCCAGGACTCTGTGTTCTCGGCTTCTGAGGCAGACGTGCTCTCCTCCTGCCCGTGCCCTGTATCAATGGTCACTGGTATCTTTCAAAGTCAAAATGCAAGAGGCATCGCAAATTTCATTATCAAGGCAGACCTTTGAGCCAATCAGAATCTGCTGTCTGTTCCCGGTTGGTGTTTGCACAGGTAGCTGATCACACCTGCCTTACCTTTTGCACAGTATTGTATAATGAAAAACAAGCCTTCCTGGGGGAGTGGTGGTGTAAATATGGTGTTAGAGAATGGAGAAAGATGGGGTTGAACCTTCACCTCCAGTCTCTTCTCCATCAACTACTACAGCATCAGTAGGGGCGGGGCTAGTTGTTGGAAGTTGGGAGGGAGTGGGTTGGTGGGTGGATGTGACTGCTGCTTGTGTGCGACTGTGGTACAGAAAAGCCTGTGTCTATTTTAGGGCTTTACTGTAAAGCTTTCACCCCTACGTGATTGGGTGGGAGATCCCCGCCAACTGAGCCCCCCATATCTGCAGGCTACTAGCTGCAGCGGGGAGGAGCTGGAGGAGCTTTGCCCCTCCCTCGTGAGTACACTCCATAGACGCTACTTCCTTCTATTTCCCTCCTTTTTCCTCTTTCTCTCTTTTTTTTTCGTTCTCTCCTTCTCCTTCAACAGATGTGTCGTCCTCTCTCCTTCACGCAGTTGCCTTAGTGTAGGGTTCTGCTGCGCTCCTAGACTCTTAGAAGCATTCAGGCTTCACATATAGACCTGTGTTATCTGTTTCGTGCAGGTAGCCCTGTTTGGTTTCTCTCTGTCACGCAACGTCTGCATCCAAAAGGCTACTCAGTGATCGCTAACCCTCTCTAAGTAACAAAAGAAGCATTTTTTTGGGGCACAAAAACCTGTGTTAGGAGTCCAAAAAATGCCACAAACTGCATCAATTTTATATTGTGTTTACAAGCTTGACATGAGTTTGGCTGTAAAAACAGACACGTAGAGCTACTGTACATGAGCTGTGTCTGTCGGTGACTACAGGCTTCACTAAATCCCATTAACTTTGCAGTACGAGTCCCATTGAATAATTGAAGAATCTCACCGTCCTGGTTCTGTAAAAGCCCATTTTCACCAGTTCTGTAGAACACAGTAAGTTCTGATTATGAGAGTTGGGAAAAAAAAACAATATTCTGTTTCCAGAAACTTGAAAAAGTTATATAGGGTAGGTCAGAATAGGTTTTTTATTTTTATTAAATTAAACGCAAGAGTTCGAGTTGTGTGCAAGATTATTGTGCCCATGTTAATGCAAGTTAGGCCATAATGTGAACCTTATTATTGTTTATTGTGGAATTAGTAATAAAAGCCTAACAGTCTGCGATTCTGACACAGAAATTCTCAGTCTGTTGGGTTAATGAAAATACATTTGTTTTTTTTATTTAGCCTAAATATTAACTGTGATTAATATACAGTAGATGTGTTGTCAAATGAATTCAGGTCACTAAATATTTATAGATACTGGTCATAGGGAATAGCTTTTTCAGCAGTCAAGTTGGTTGTTGTCACTAGACATATTATTATTATTATTATGATTATCTGATTGTCTTCAGCTTTGAAATCTCCCTATTCTGACATTATATAAGTATTCAAACATAAAAAAAATTATAGCCCACCTGATCTGATACCTAACCCTAATTTTTTTTTGTAACAGAAGCAGCAATGTGTAACCTGAAGGATTCAGATTAATATCAGGGGATTTGTTGTTAATCCAAATTACAGTATCAGAGATGAAAAAAGTCTTTACGGAGCCATAGATATTTTAATCTCATAGTACGACTTACTGAGACTTTTGCTCTACACTGGCAAGAATGGGCTTTATTGACATGTGAGCCAGTATCAAAGAATCAGTGCTGCAGAACAAAACACACAGACTTGATTTTTGTGGCTCAAAAGTTGACCAGCACCAAGTCCACGTTGTTTTACTTAAGAAATTTGTGTTAAACCTGTGTTTACGAGCATTTGCTTATAAAGCACATAGATTTTATAATGATCTCTGCATTATGAAGGCCATTTAATGGTTGGTTCCTTAAATATGTAGATATAACATTCTTTTAGCTTAGATTGTCTTATTTTGCCCAATTTCCGTGTTAAATGCCTAAAAGATATTAATTAAAAGACGTAAAACTGCTCACAGCTTGATTCTGTTTTTCTTCACATGCTTTTAGAAATTAAGATTCACATCAAGTGCAGTGCCAGTGAACATTGTTTATCTTAAATCCCAACTGGAAATGCGTTGTAAAAAAAAGAAAAAAAACATTGCTTGTGTTTCGTGAATTGCTACCTCACTGTTCTTGCACAGTTGTGAGACTCTTAGGTGATTCTGTGATTTTTCCCGCGTGTCTTTTCCTCTGTCTGACGCTCTCACATCTTCTCAGGTTTCACTGCCATCACAGCCACCAACCCCATCTGGCTGATTAAGACCCGTCTGCAGCTCGATGCCAGGTGAGAGGAGTCACTTCTTGATGCCGAAGTTCAAAAAAAGTGAATAAGAAAAGACTTTATCAGTAAGTTTTCTTTCTGATCGTAGGAACCGGGGAGAGCGGCAGATGAACGCGTTTGAGTGCGTGCGGCGGGTGTACCAGATGGACGGACTGCGAGGTTTTTACAGGGGGATGTCGGCCTCGTACGCCGGCATCTCGGAGACTGTTATACATTTTGTCATCTATGAGAGAATCAAACAAAAACTGCTGAACTTCAAAGCCAACGCCAGGATGGACGAAGAGGACGAGTCGTTCAGAGACGCTTTCGACTTCTTGGGAATGATGCTCGCCGCGGCTACTTCCAAAACGTGTGCCACCTCCATAGCTTATCCTCATGGTACGTTGTTGTCACACAAACAGATTTCCGTCTTGAGCATGTGTCAAACTCAAGGCCCGAGGGCCAAATATGGCCCATGGGAGCTTCAAATTCAAAGTGTGACAAAATTAGAAACAGCCATGGTGTTACAGGCTAAAATAAATATTTATTGAAACATTGACAACAATTGAGCATTCTTTCCTTCTCTGCAATAGTTGATATTTTTCATATGGAGACAAACTTTAATTTTGTGTAAATACAAGGAAAGCAAATATTAACATGAGAAATAAACACACAACAACAGAAATGATGTCCTAAAACTTAACACATATGCCACTAATAGTTGTCCTTTGTATCCTCAACTCTGACTTCACCTACCTTCATGTCCTCCCTCACTGCATCCATCCAATCTCCTCTTGGTTTCCTACCTGGTATCTCCATCACTAGGATCATTCCAATGTATCCACTGTCTCTCTCCTCTGAACATGTCCAAACCATCTCAATCCGTCTTCTCTAGCTTTTTCTCCAAACCTTCCTGTCTTTGTCCCTCTAATCACCTCATTCCTGAGCCTGTCCATCCTTGTCCCTCCTCTACCTATTCCTAGTGTCTCTAATCCATCCATCATGGCTGGTCTCACAACTGTCCTGTAAACCTTTCCCTTCACAACTCCTGTTAGCATATAGAGTCTATATACAAGCGAGTCAACTCCAGTACAGATTAAAAGGCCAAATATAGTTACACTGTGGGCCAGATTTGAGCCCCAGGCCTCAGTTTGACACATGAGCCAGAATATGAAGGGCTGCTTAAGTTTTTTACCCTGATAATCGTTTTTTATTTTAAAAATATTATTTATTTATTCATCATAATTTTAGCATTTGATTTAGCCTTACAGCAATGATGCACTTCTGTTATTGTGCCATATTACACTGGAAGCCCCTCATATGACCCCAAGATGTTTAGACTATACTATTACAAAATCTATGAGGCTGTCTTGTCAGTTCACTGAAAAGACCAAAGGTCAAAGGAAAAAGTTTACGTTGCACATTTTGGCGACTATCCTTATCAACATGTTATAAGAAGGTAAAAAGGAAAAAAGTATGATAGTACGATATTTGCTCCCTTTTCTCTTATTTTGACATTTGTTCCAACGACAAGACCAAACCTCCTGTCAGCCGTGTTGAGGGCAGCAGAACACCTCAGTGCACAGCTGCGAAAGAAGAGCAAACACAAGCTAAATACCAAATCTGTGCAGTACATTTTTTTTTTTAAATGTTGGTCGGAGACATGATGACGTAGGAGTCCTTTTCAATTACTGGAAAAACACCCTGGTCCAAAAACACTAAAAATATCACTGCCATTTTCCTGCTGCAGAACAGCCCTCTGTAGAGATGCCTTCTTTAATAAGGTAATTCTGTGTAGAGCAGAGTAAGGACATTTCTCCAGAGGGCCGTTCTGTTGAGAATAAAATAGGTTTACACACAGTTTATGAGCAAAACCTCTTGTGTTTTCATTTTTGTTTACAACCTGGTGCTTTTATATTTTTGCAGAAGTGATAAGAACAAGGCTACGGGAAGAGGGCAGCAAGTACCGGTCCTTCTTCCAAACTTTGCTCACAGTTCCCCGAGAGGAAGGGTACAGGGCACTGTACCGAGGCCTGACCACGCACCTCGTTAGACAGATCCCCAACACCGCCATCATGATGTGCACCTACGAGTTTGTGGTCTACCTGCTTCGCTCCTAGCTGCGTATTCTTTCCTGTTCATGGAAGGGTACGTTAAGCCAGTGACTGAGGTTGTTGCTGTTTGACATGTGATGTCAAAAAGTAAGACCAAAGGAAGTGAAGATGAGGACCAGGAGAGGACAAAGGAAAGTATAGAAGAAAAACAAATGTGAGCCCACCAGTATCATCAGCTCTTTTTTTCCTTTTTTTTTTAAGGTTCATTAAAACAGATAATGGTCAAATGAAAAAAAAAAAAAAGGTTGAAGCACATTTCAGTGGCCTTAACAGAAGGGTTTGGCTTTGCCCTCTCAGTTGTCACTTTTATTTTGTAAAAGAAGGCAGAAACAAAGGTGTAAATAATTCAAGAACCCCTGTTTGGCACATTTTTGTTTTTTTTTTGCTGTGACTACTGTACGTTAAAGAATGTCAGTGTGAGATCGAATGTGAGAAAAGTGTCATTGTTGTTAAGGCACTCAAACCAAGGCCATAGTTGTTTTATCAAATCACCGTCCTCAATAACTGACCTGCATTCAGTGTTTTTCATTCTTTTTCAGCTCCAGCCTCCTCACTAGTCACTTCTCAATGTTGTTGTTGTTTTCTTTTATGCAAAACTGTGAAAACTCAAATGTATTGTGTTTCGTCCCAAGATGTGACGGTCACCTGCAGATATTACTTTTCTTGGAGATTGTTTTACAACATTTCGGTAGTGTTGGTGGACGAGCAACGATCGCAAAACTTCAGATCTCGAAAACTACTATCATCCCAGCACTGCTGATTTATGAAACCATTCTCCTTCTGACGCTCGTCAGAACACAAACGTTACTTTATTTTGATGCGTAGATCACATCAGTGTTCATTTCACTATTGTATTGTCACCTTATAAAGTGCACCGAGACACCTAACATGTTGAGGCTTTAGTCCTACATCTTAGCACAGACTTGGGCAAACTATGGCCCACGGGCCCAAGTCGGCCCATTTGAATTTTATAATCTGGCCCGCCAAATTTGTCCAATATTCATGCCAGATAGATGGCGTGGGAATCTATTCTATCCCTGTCAAGTTTCAGAACCAATCCTTCTTTATTAACCCTGCGTGTGTCAGTGCGTATGCGTTGTGCAGCTGCTGTCGTGTGTGCCTTGTGTATAATTCATATCTACTACAAACCCCCTCCACGCCCCCACACACTCTTATTAAAGTTGCAGAACCCAGAGTGTGCAAAAGCCTGGCTGTGATAGGACCAGCCTTTGTCTCCTCTCTGGTGTCCGTCCTTCGTTCCAGACTGGCTTCCATCTGACCTGATAACATGCACTTATCTGGCCCCTTGGGCTTGTGCTTAGCATTTTGTGGTGTTGACAATGTAAAGTTGTATATTTTAAAAGACAAGGAGTATTACTGTATATTAAAGAAAGGTATTTTGCGCCACTGTTCTTACAACAGATATATTTTACAGTTTGCCGTAGTTGTGAAGGATGTCTAAATGTGTTTATATAACGTAGAAACTGTATATGCATATCACTTTTTTTTTTGTTAAGTTTTTTTTTTTTTTTTTTTTTCAAGGCCCAAGTATGATGATGATCTAGTTTGCGTTGGCAAATAATCTTCACTGTTGTGCAATTTAACCTTGTTTTGACTCGGACATATTGAAGTTGCTTGACTGATTTGGTTAATTTCTGCCCTCTATGTTGCAGCTACAGGAGCATTGATTAACTTTTTTTTTGCAGCATTTGATGTGTTCTATTATTTTGCAAGGTATGAATGTTCTCACCTTTTTGTGAAGTTTACATATATTTTTTTAACTTTCTGTTTTTGGCTTGCGATGTGTTTAATCTCTTGGTGGAAGATTTTTCTGGAGTGAGATGAAATGTGTGCAGAGTAACGCAGCGATGAGTCAAGCAATCCATCAACTCTACTGTTACGTAACAGCCTCTTTTTTTAAAAAAGGTTAAAAAAAGCAACATTTTCCTTGTGATATTGAAACATTAATGTCGGTGCTAATTCTTGGTATTGATTGGCTGAGACTCAACTGAAATTGCCACTTTTACTGTCATTTTGTACACACGTTCAGTATATTAAACTAACGAAATGTATAATTTTATGTAAAAAAAATATTAGAAGTGACGTTTTAACTCCCCTCCACTCTCCACTGTTGTAGGAGCATCACTTCAGGGACAACCCCTGGTGCTGTAACTCATAATGTTTATTGATTTCCCATGTCGGCTGACATATACCCAGCCTTAAGTTGATGTTGCTTGAAAAAAAAAAAAAAAAGATAAAAAAAGCTGACTCATTTTAACGTCCATGTTAAACACTAATGGCTTTTACGCCCTCAACTGCGTTGCAGCAACACTTGGGGTGAAGTAACAACCAAAATGTGACATGAGAGATCAACTGGAAAAAACAGTGCAAACATTTTCATTTTGTGTTTTACTCCTTTCAGTTTGGACATCTGTGTACAATCTCTTTAGCCTGTGAGCTCGAAGACGATCCGGACTCTAGCAGGGTGTTTTGTCCTGGTTGTTGTGTGTTTTGTTTGTTTGTTATCAAATACAACAATAAATAAAAATCTGATATGAATACATTAATAAACAGTGTGTGTATTTGTTTATAAATCCTTCACAGTGCTAAATTTGAGAAAGAGATTGAGCTAGCACTACGGAGAACATGTGCTGGGCCAACAAACAAAAGCTCTACTGGAAAAAGATACTTTAGAAGAGGCAGAAAAGTATATTAAGGTGGTGCAGAAGCAGTAAAGAGTCGTGAGAAGGAGTTGAATGGACTTGAAAATCCAGGGTTTGGCGACCATCTCACTGTAATACTCCGGTTCTACCAAAAGAGGGAGCCAAAATTGCTCTCAAAAGTACGGACAAGGTATAATTAATGAGATTAGATGGTTTCAGTTCATGTAAATAAGTTGTGTTCTTGTGCAAAAAGCACTCACAGTAGGTAGAAGGTAATACATGCATTGATTTATATTAAAGTCCGCAATGTGCTTGTAATCCCTGTAGATTGAAATTGGAATAATCTATCACCATACATGTCATGGCCTGAATAATTGATTTACGTTAAACAAAAAAAGCTGTGAGGCATCAGTTTGTATTGATTTGCTAGTGTGGTTGTTGAGGTTTTCGAGCACAAACTGCTCAGGTTATAAGTGGATGCAAATCAATCAGCTCTGTTATGGTTTACTTCAACCAAATCCCCCGAGTTTCAGATTTTACAGCAGACTACTCCAATTACTACGGTGATTATGATGCTCGTGCTTTTTCTCTCTTCTCAAAAATTATTCTGTGGTTTTGGGGTAAAGTATATATTTTCTTGCTTACTACCACATGTCAGTAGATGAAATAAAGAGTATATATAAAAATTATATTTTTTCTAAATTGTAAAATCTGAGAAAGAAAAAAAACCTTCACCTCACCTCAGCACTGTTACTCCATTTTATGTTACACTATTGACGTTAACAAAAAAACATGTTTTTTCCGTTTTGGAAAATGTTTTTTTTTTTTACTTTTATTTATTAATAATCAAAAATATTTTTATTTGACAGTATTTATAATAAGTTTGTGTAGTTGGTGGAAGACTAAAATAAAGTGGCCTATAAGAGCACCATCAGAAAAGTCCTCAGTTCTAAGTCGAAGAAGGCCCATAATGAAAACACATTTACTATCAGACTTCTCGCGCCAAGACAATATTTTCACATTTTCAAAATTCGTAACATAATGTGTTACGTTTTTATGTAATATAAATATATATTCTCATATTCTGGGTTTTATTTTTTAAGTACAGTACGTGTTTTCGCGGCGGTTCTACTGTACATCTGCAAATTGAGATATATAGAACTGCAGCATTTTTACGAGCGGCCTTAAATGCGCCACCGGGTATTCAACCAATAGCGTGAACGCATGACGCCGTGTTGTGGTAAAAGGGACCAATCAGGGGCGATGTGCAAAGTAAACGGACACTAAGCATCGGGTCCCTGGCGGCCCGCATATGTGGAGCTGCTGCCGCTGCTTCTCCTCTCGTGGTCCTCACAGCAACAAAGGAGCCGTCGCTTCACGGCGGATACAGATGTTTGACCGCTGGAGTAAGGAGGCCAGCGGTGGAGAAGAGCAGCCATTCCCCGGTGCTGTAACCCCACAGAAAAAGAAGTATCGTTGAGTTATCCGAGTGTAGTTTGTGTTCGGGTAAGTCTGTTTACATCTGATAAACACCGTCTTCGCGACTTCAGCGGCAGTCGTGCTCTGTTTGTTTGTTTCGCAGCAGTATTTCTTTTTTAAAAGTGCCCTTTCGTTGCTTCCTGTCGTCTTATTGAGCGACTCGTTTTTCTGTGTTTACTTCTCACTTTCCGTTTATTGACATGTTTCACTGCGGTATTAAAGTTGACAACACTGAGGTGAAAACCCCCTCAGGAAGACATTTCTATATAGCACAAATGAATGTGCACCAATGTGCTTTGATTTTAACTTTCCTTCATCCATCCTCTTTAAATCTTGGTTTTATTGTTATATGTACTCGTCTACTAGTACCCTTTGATTATACCCATTATATACGACGTTTATGACCTTTACACGTTGAAGTTTATAATTTTGAAAGACTCAGAATCAGTGATACTTGAGGTTGTGTAGCTCATAATGCTATATTTCTGTACTCCTGCTGGTTTATTGTGCTTGACACAACACGTCAGAACTCATTATCTTGCTCAATTTTATTAACTACACCAGGGACTGTTTGACAAAACACAAACAATGTTTTGATATTACAGATTTATTACTTGCTACAGGCACTCTCCTCAGAGGCTTGGCTGCAGTATTGATCACGAGGCTATTTTATAAGCACTCTAATAACAAGTGTCACAAATACTGGATTCCCACTATGTGGCTAATGAAAGAAATTATAGAGTGCCACTGTATTGTAGGAGGCATTGAAAAACTATGGGTCGAGGGGCTGGATGTGGCCTGTTTGGCTTTTTAATTCGGTCCACAAAACTTGCCCAAAATGTTTCTGATATCATTTTACTTCTGCCTTTTCTCTGCAAAGCCTAGATTTTTTATTTTTTTATTTTGAGTCACTACTGTATGAGTAGAGCCTAGAGGCTTGTCATTCAAGCATTACTGCAGCTTATTGGCACAGTGAGCACCCCACTGTTTGAGAAGTACTGGCGTAAACAATGTCCTCTTGTGTGCTTTTTGACTTTTGATGGTTTTAAAACTGAAAACACCCAAAACATTTTTCTTTTTCTGGACAGTCTCTCCTTTATCATTTATTTATAGGTTATAAAACTGATTTCTAAAGCTGGCGTTTTTATCCATATGTGGGATTAATGGAACAAGATTTTTTGAAATTTGCTACTGGTAGATAATCGCATGTTCATGGAGGTAACCTATCTTTTCTACATCATCCTGCACTTCTACCGTAAATCAGACGTAAACTGCGTGATTATTATTTTTTTCCATTTCCAGCTCACACTGAACGACCAATCGCATGGGTGCATCAGTTCACAGCTCACGATTCATGTTCTCACACCGTATGATCTGACGGTTGGGTCCGATTGGGTTGCTAACTCCATACATGCATGACACGTCTTATTCCTGTGGCCAGAACTGCTTTGGATACAAGTGTCAGCCAAATGTATTGTAATGAAATGTAAATATAATATAAATAGAGACGAGGAGGAGGAATAAGCTGGTAGTGGGAGATGCCTGGACTCTCACAGTATCTCTCTGAGACACGATGACAATAATGCTTAGCAAACAAAAACATATTTCCCTGCAAATGCGTGCCATTCTGACAGAGAAAATAAAATAAAAGGAAATGTTTTGGCAGATGTGATCTGTCTGCTACGTCAGTTCTACCATGGGCTTCCGTATTGTTTACCTGTTTAGTCCTCCCCATGTATGGTCACACATGGCCAGTGTGCTGAGGAGGGTATTCATGGGTAAATTGACAGGATTTTGAACATGTTTTATTTTCACACAGTCAATCATGAGGTGGTTAGGAGGTGATTGTGATGTCATAATCATTTGTCCTAGTGTCCCCTCTGTACACTCTAGGTGTACAGAGGGGACACACTTTCATGAAAAAGCTCAGATGCAATACAATCACATCCAAAAACTCAAACTGGACCATGGTGTCTGAGTCTGACAAAGTTAGATTGTTTGTGGAAACGTGGAGATGTTGAATAGCTCAGCCTCACAGCAGCTACACCCGTCCTCCACAGAGTGTAGTGAGGTGAAGTGGATTGCGTTTCCTCTCGGCGCTTTGTGAGTGATCTCTTCTCTCTGCGGCTTCGCCTTGACATTTACCTTGCCTCGATGGGTAAGGTGACAAGGACACGGAAAACGGAGAATGGAAACAGATCAGAGCAGATGGTAGGAGCAGGGAGGGGGACGGAGAGGGGAGAAGATGAGGTGAAGATGGAGTTGAAAAGAAAGGGAAGTGTAGAAGTCAAGGAAGTAGTAAATGTACTGGGGAAGTAGATCAGACAAGACCAGAGGGGACTTGTGTGTGTCGAGTGGTGTGCTGTTTCGTTTGTTTTCCTATAATCAACTGCTCCATTTCCATGTCTGGAGAACTTGTGGGGAGAGCTTGGTGGTTGACATTTAACCTGTTGAAGAGTGGGTGTTTGGGTGGAGAAAGAGAAGAAGGAAAAAGAGGGGACGGGGGAGGAGGGTAGGACTGAGCTTTGTGTGGTTGTCAGGGGTCATTTATCCATCTGCAGGATCTGACCAGCTGGAAACTTTAGGTTGCTCACTACCTTCCTTCCTCCTCCTCCCCACCACCTGTGTCTTCTACATCCTTGCATCCCCATTAGCTCCTCATTTCCTAAGAACCTCCCCTGAGAGTTGTCCACGACCCACTTGTTTCATCTCCGTAGCCTCATTGCTACCATTGCCATCCATTACTGGCTCTCTAAATAGTTTGGACTTGAATGAATTCCTTTGGAGATTAGTTTCACATCTAACCATCCTCTCATTCTCACACTTCTTCTTCTTTCGGCTTATCCCGTTTTTCAGGGGTTGCCACAGCAAGTCAACAATTTCCATCTAACCCTGTCCTCCGCATCATCAACTCCAACTCGAACTACCTCTCTTACCTGGTAGCTCCATCTCTAGGATAATTCTTCTCCCAATATATCCACTGTCCCTCCTCTGAACATGTCCAAACCATCTTAATCTGTCTTCTCTGGCTTTTTCTCCAAACCTTCCTGTCTGTGTTGTCCCCCTGATTACCTCGTTCCTGATCCTGTCCATCCTTGTCTCACACTACGAGTACGAAAGAAAGAAATGGACGTACAGGTGAGATTTCAGAGCGGCACAGTTAGATCAGAAAGGGTTTGCTTTTTTTTTTTTTAACCAAGTAACATATTTTCCAGACACATAAAACCTATAATTTTCTCATTACTAAACAATGCGCCTTATAATGTTGTCCACCCTATGTGTTGATTCTGGCTTTATTAAGTTCCGAAGCTGCTTTGGTTGATGGATTGTCAAGCGGAACATTGGTTGTGATGAAATGTAATAAAATGGTTTGTGGCAATGGCAACAGTTTAAAGTCATGACCATGAAATGGGTTTAGAACTCAAGACCGGAATCTTCACCGAACAGATCTCTACAATCACCACCCAAATCACACTACACCATATTAGCACCTCTTGAACTCATCCCACTGGAAGAAAACCTTCCTAACTCTGCTCCAAACCAAAGACCTTTCCAGTGCATCTTATGCATTGACAGAAAAAACTAGGAAAAAGTCGATATTCTTCACAGATTACGCTAAAAAACAAGGTCGAGGGCTATATATGGATTAAGTATAAGTATAGTAACTCAGTCGTCAAAAAAAAAAGAAGTAGAATTTAATCATCAGAAATAGGTCTCAACCCACAGGGAGCTGAGAAGAGATTTTTTTTTTTTGCTTTAATATATTACAATGTTTGGGTGCTGCTGTGCTGTTGTGTTTATTTACAACTCCATATGGGATTTTACACACTTTCAGATTTAGAAATTTTATTTTTGGAAATTATATTTGTTCTATTCAGTAAATTGGGTCACAGAGATTTAAAACAAAAAAAAAAAAAAGTAGGTCTCTGTGTAGAAGTCTGGCTCACACCCAGCCAGACTTGTTGTCTGCGTAGTGACCCTACAGCTCTGTGGTCTTCCCTCTGTAGACCTCTTCCCTCTGTCATTGCCTATGTCTCCTGCTGTTTTTCAAAAATTCTTTGGGGGACAGCAGTTACTTTCCGAAACTTACATCTATATTTTTTTTAATCCAAGCCATTTTCACCTAGTTAGTACCATCAGGTTGGAGAAGTTTTTTTTTTTTTTGGTCTGGTTGAAGACATTGTATTTTTGTCTCTTTTATTTTGCACATTCATCCGTCTCTCCCTGTCTCTCTATGACAACTACTTTCCTTTTGTGGTATTTACTGTGTTTCTGCCCCTCTTTAAAGTAAACCTTCTTGTCCGTTATTTCTCCAGTGGGGCAAATAAGCAGCATTATGAGTCACTATGAACACAGAAGGATTTTCTCAGCCAGATTTTTTTTTTTTTTCCCTCCTACTGTAATTCTGTTACAGCCTGTCCCTGCTTTTTAGATGCAACAGAAACTGATTCTATTTCCCCCCTGTGATTAAATCTCCTAAAAACTCGTAACTAATATTTAGCTTTACAGCAGGGCTAGTGATGTCATTACACCTGCACACTGGCCACTGTTGGCCAATGATTTGTCAGATTCGTCGGAGGAAATCTCATTAATTGGCGTCTCTCAGTCGCCAGGCGTATTTGTCATTTGCATTTCTTCCTACTGCCATGTGCGTCACCACTGTCATCCGGCAGTGTGAAATGAGGCGGCTGGTGACAAGACAAGACAAGACAAGACAGAGTTTTGCCGTTTGTTGGAGCAGCTTTTCTTCGTTATTTTTAATTATTCGGCTCATCCATCCCCGTTTACCTTTGGTGGTGTGCTGGGGAGTTTTCAGAGCATTCCAGGTTTTTGCAGGCGGTTGATTTGGATATTGAAATGTGTGAAACCTGGGATCTGATGACATGAAGGTGCAGAATAGATCAGAGATCAACGCTCTGTGTCAGCATTTAATTAAAGATATGTATGGTCTGCTGAACGTCTTAGAGGCACTCATGGAGTCTTTCTCTCAGATCCTATTAAATCTGGGTCAGTAATGTAGAACGTTGAGAGTTTTTTTCTTTTTTTATAAGGTTTTAACATCTATCTATCTATCTATCTATCTATCTATGATTATCTTGCTATAATACTGTACTTATAAGTAGGGATGTCCTATATTAACATTTACCGATACCAATACCGATATATGCAGTTGATTTCCCCTGAATTAGTGTGATACCAGGCTAAAGGTATTCTATAAATGTGTACAACATAAACACACTACTTCCATATAAGTTATATAAAAATGACACATTTTTTTTTCTACCATCTTGTCTGAAACAGTCCTCTTTGTGCAGCATTTGACGTAAACAATAAATGTCTAGTGTTGGACAGAATCATTTCCCAAAAACATTGATTAACATTATAAACCAGCTCATTCAGCCCTCACAACAATAGGCAATATAAATGGGGTGCATGACTGTGCTATGCTCAGAGCGCCTCAGTGACAACATGACACTTGGTGGATTTGAACCTGAAACCTCACGGACCCAAACCCATTTTCTTCTCCACTAGGCCAACACTGCTGACCAAGTAAAAAGTTGATTTTTATAAATGTTTTTATTGATTATGTTGTATAATTCTTGCTAGTCCATTTATAGTGTTTCTACTGCGCTCTTAGTATACGGGGTTTCCCTTCGAAAAATATAAGTCCCCTTCTTGGTGAGGAAATATTGGTAGTAACAAACTGCTGTGTCTCCAATGTCATCATGCAGCAGTTAATTGGAAGTAATTAATAGCATAGGTAACGATTACACACAGTAATCTTGCTGTGAAAATATAAACAAATTACATATTAGTCTCAGCTCCACTATTCGTTGTATGCTAATTATCAGTCTTCAAAAGGCTCTCCATCTGTCCAACATTCATGGACGGTCATGTAGATGCATGCGTCCTCCTCTGACAGATGGAGTGGGAATATCTCGTGTGCAGCAGCTCCTGACAGTCGTTCATGGACTCCTGAATACACTAAAATATACACATGTGTGAGGAGAATGTAGGGTTGTGGTCAGCTCATGCTAACAGAGCACTGACCCTTCACCAGGTGACTGAGGCAGTTTGACTTTGGATCTATCATGGTTGATGAAGTGCCGTAGGATAAAGTCATCGTAACCCAAGGACCTGCTGTGTATCTGTGAACCTTCTGGCTCAAACTCCACATATGGTCCTATAATTGGACACAGGGGCCATTTGGGCGCATAGAGATGGAGCATTCAAGTGAACAACGCTAAATGTCTTTTAAAAGTAATACATTAAAAATCAAATTGCTAAATAGCTAAATTAAGCCTTCTTAATGCCATCTATGGGGAAACATGGGTATTGCAGAGAAATGGCAGAAATATAATCACAATACAAACCAATTATATCATTTGGAGAAGTTTGGCAGCCAGGGTTGTAAAAGTGAATGGGCCACATCTGGTCCCCGGGCCTTAGTTTTCACATGCCTGATCTGTGTGTGTGCTTGTAATTCCTACTCTTCACCACTGCCACCCAAATCAGGACAGCGCTATTAGCAGAGGATATCAGTGGTAACCTGGTAGCTGGTGGACTCCAGTAGCAGAAAGTTCGGGTAGGAAGATTTTATAGGTAGGAAAATATTTCAGAACACGGAAAATTTCATTTTAATAAGGGGTATTTATCTGCCTCAACTTAATGACCAGTCGGTGATTCTCACCCATGATGGACGGGTTGGCAGCAAGGAGACAGCAGAATGTAGACAAACAAATTCTATTTGTGTCCACAAGTTTATAAAAGTCTCTTGCGGATCCTTGCAGGGCCAATTCAAGTTAATTTCAACTTTATAGGCGTAGTCGTGGGTCCAATTCACTGACTGTGGAGTCCTGGGGAAGTTGGGCCAAGATTTGGAAGCTATGTCCTGAGTCCAGCTTACGGCCATAGGGTTCTGGGGGAGAAAACAGCGCTCCTAACCCATAGCACCATATCTAGGATCCACCACGTTTATGTTTTACACCAGTAATCTGTGTCAGTTCAGCTAATATGGAACCTCAGTTTTCTGTCCTGTCATCCATGTTATTGCTTGTTATTTGACTCAATCAACTCATCACTTGTCTTGTCCTCCTTATTTTCTCTCCTACAGCCGCTCCAATAGTACGAAGGATCGTTTGCCGTGCAGCAGCCTTGTTCTCATTTACATATAAATGATGAAAGAGTCTGTGGTGTCATGTTCTTCCTCTTCTCTCTCCTTGTGGTGATTCAGTTGTCCTCGTTTTTTTTTTTTTTTCTTCTGCTGCCGCGTGTCTTTCTCTGTTTGGTGATACATGTCTTTTGTCATACTTTGTGTGTCAGTGCGGCGTCATGACCTGTTACTGCTGAAATGATCACCTCTGAATCAGCCAGTCCACTCTGCTGTCTGCTTCTGATTTATATACTGGACACCTCTTTTATACACCAGTAGATGTTCGCAATGTCAAAGACTTCTGGGTGGAGCACAAGTGTTCAGTGAGGTTCAAGAATGTTTACTAATGGTGTTTCTTCAGAAAATCAACAAAAGATTCGTTTTTTGACTTTTTAGTTTATTTTAACACAAAGACAAAAATAAGATGACCTTTAAGGCTTGAATGAGCCTTGTGCTAAGAGTTTTTTTTTTTTTTTTTTATGATGAAATTAGAGTACTTCATTTCAGTTTTTGCTGATGCAGGATCTGAGTAATACTGTTATGGTGTGAGTCTGAGGAGGTTTCAGTAATCCTGCCCTGGGCTGCCTCATAGCTTAGTGACTTCAACTGAAAGATAAAATGATTTAAAAAAAAAACAAAAAAAAAAAAAACTTCTGCATTGCTGCTAAATGGTTTCCAAATGGTGGTTTGTGATGCCAAGGCGGGTCATGGTGGGGAAAAAAAATGGGTCATGAACTGAAAATACCACAGATGGTGCCATCCTATGTTGTATTTGTATTGTACGAAATATTTTAGAGATTGAATATTTTTCTATCCTTCAACTGTGTTCAAGGCAGCAGTGGTGGCCTAGTGATTTATGAGGCAGATTTGGGTCCACAAGGTTTAAGGTTCTCATCCACCAGTTGCCACTGAGGTGCCCCTAGCATAGCACCATCCCATTTACGGTACATAACTTCCAGTGGGCTGAGCCACAGTGTGATTTGGGTGGTGGTCATGGAGACTGCTGCCTGTGAGTCCTGGATACAGATAAGAGAATGAAGACAAACTGTGTCCAATGAACACAATTACCTCTATTTGTTTTTAGCTAATTTTGATGTGATAGCTCAAGTATTGTTGACATTATCCCCAGTTATTGGCAGTGTCTCTGTCTCCTCCTGGGCAAGTCCGAATCCCGGTTAGGCTGGATGCAATGTTATTGGGTGGCCGTCTTAAAGACTGGAGCCACTGCGACCCTGTAACGGATAAGCTGATGAAAATGGATGGATGGACTTCAAGCTGTTTATTATTGACACTTAAATCTCTTTGTTGCTGTCTTCTCCTCAAAGGTGTGATTGTAAAACCTTAAGAACCTTAAGACTTGAACGTATGCTCTTAATAAACTCTTAATACTGATCCATCACCCGAGGGTCTTCACTGTTTGGCTCCTGTTTGAACAGTTTAGCGGCGTGTCGCAAACAAGTGTAGCAAATGTAATTATGTTGTCACTTTTTTCTAGAATTATGGTTTGTATTAGGGTGTAACGGTGATCTGAGTGCTACAGGATATACAGAGTCATTGCAGGTCTGCATTATTAATAACCTTTAAGTCAGGAGAAGGATTTTCTCCACCACTGCTCAGATGACTGCCTCCAAACACATTCACGCTACTTAAGTGCTGCGTTCATCGGCTTCTTCCTTAACGTTCCGCGTCTTGAAACGACGACGTCCGCGAAATCGCATCCTCGTGTATTACGTTTGTTTACCAATAGCAGCATTCTTTTTGTGTCCTCTTGTGTTGAGGTCTCTCTAAGAATGAATTGACTGGACATCAGGGTTAATTCTGTGTGTGACTATGAGGAGACAGGCCCTGCTGGAGAGTGTGAGGGCATTTCCTTCTCGCTGTGTGTATTTTCTAGTTATAATTACAGTCTGCATGGAAGTCTCATGAATATTTAGGTCTTGGAAGAGGAGCGTCAGGGGAGACCCGCATGTGGCCGCTCTGCCCTAATTATGAACACACAGACACACACTAAACACACAGAAAAAGTAAATGTAGACAAAAACAAAGGTCTTAATAATAGCGTGACTAGAAAGGGTTCACGGTTTTGTCACCATATTGGTTAACAGTAAGCTAATCATCACAGTTCCTCCGGACGGAAAGGTCTTGCGTACGTTTGTGCCGTTTCTGCTTTCCATTCCGCGCCATGTCGAGGCAGAGATGAACCAGTGTGACTCATGGAGTCTGTGACAGACGGAGTTGACGCAGGAAAAAGGGAGGGAAAGTTTGGATTATGGCTTGAGAAAGTTGTAGAGGGAGGGACGATAGAAGCGTTTGAAAAAGATGAACTGGATATTAAGGATAGAAACGAAATATAAAAAAGAAAAAAAGGAGACAGAAGGTATCATTTGAGTGTGAAAGGGAAAGTAAGGACAAGGGTGTGGGACAAAAAGTTTGAAAGAAAAGGTTTTTAAAGGTAAAAAAAAAAAAAGAAAGGTGACATGTCTTTTTTTTCATGGTAGTGATTCACTACTTTCCAGGAAAAGAGTTTTGTGAAGAGTGAAGGTGAGACAGAGGGTGAGAGGTGTCAGAAAATGTGGATGAAATACAGAATCAGAGTCTGAAATAGCCTAGCGTAGCTTCACAATGGCAGCATAGAGGCTGTAGGATCCAGACTGATGAACTTTTACAACTTTTTCTTGGCCCCAGAATAGAACTAACATGGAGAATAATTTATATTTGATGTTTTTTTTTGTTTGTGCTTGGTTGAAATGAGATCAAAATGGTCCCTGTAGCTCGTGTTCGCATTAGCATTCATTACAGCGAGATCACAGCAGAGCGGACTTAGCTTCGGCGTCAGGGAATTACAACGAAGACAGATGGGTGCCCAGAACAATCACTTTACAAAGAATGTGAATTTGTTTGACGTTCTTTGTTCGTCAGTTGTTCCGCAGAGTCTGAAATGTTGGGTCACAACATTCCATAGGTAGATAGATAGATATAACTTCATTATTCCCTCGGGAATATCCTTCGGGAAATTATGGCTCCACCAGCAGAACAGCACAGAACAAAAGAAGTAAATAAAAAAATAAATACAATAAATACAGACCAGTAAAGTTTGAGTATGTAAGACCTCAACAGTGGATGTTAGTGGTTCAGTAGTTTACTACTTGATAGATAGGTTGGTTGGATAGGTAGTCTTATTAGTAGATTAATAGTCTGATTATTGCAGTGAGTGGTGATGTTGAGTAATTGCAATCTCAGTTATATCACTGTTATATTTCAC
>JAFBJS010004643.1:20623-37287 GCA_016785265.1 Paraplagusia blochii
GATCCACCAGCAGAACAGCACAGAACAAAAGATAAAAGAGGTAAATAAATACAATAAATACAGACGGGTAAAGTTTGAGTATGTAAGACCTGAACAGTGGATGTTAGTGGTTCAGTAGTTTACTACTTGATAGATAGGTTGGTTGGATTGGTAGTCGTATTAGTAGATTAATAGTCTATGATTATTGCAGTGAGTGGTGATGTTGAGTAATTGCAATCTAGGTTACATTACTGTCATATTTCACTATGCCAATATCACTACTGAGTTAAGTTTGTGCAATATATTATTATCTATAATTATTATCTTAGTATTTATATAAGCATACCCACATTCAGTATAGATATAAATATGTTTATATATGTGTGTGCGTGTATATACATACATATAAGTATATGTATATATGTATGTATATGTGTATATATATATATATATATATATATATGTACACACATCCATTCAGTAGAGGGTTATCAACATACATATACACAAAAATACACATGCACCCTCAAAACAATGTATATCCATTATTTGTGTATGTACATGTTTACGCATGTACATACATAAATATAGTATATTACATACATATACACATACACATATAACATATTATTTTATATACTATGTTATAAGATTTAGAGTTTATACATATACTGTATATGCAAACACACACATATGTATATATATATATAAATATATATATACATATACATATACATATATATATATATATAAAGTTGAATGTATAGATTTTGTTGTTGGTTGTCTGGTGCGAAAATGTTGGCTAATCACTGTGAAAACTACAGCCGGACAGAAGTGACTGTGGCTGCAGATTTTTATCACCTAATGTCCTCAATTTAACTGCTATTTGTTTTTTAAAGTACATTAAAGTAAATTATGAAAATAGAGAGTTAGCCAGTGAGGGAGAGACATTTTTTCCCATTTCCTCTCAGTACAGTCAGTACAGAGCAGTGGACTTTGACCACACCATCCGGACTCACGCACCAATATTCATCATATTTTACCATTTGGCGTAGAAAATGTGTGAATACATTCCTATAATTTAATCACATAGCGTTAAGCTCCAGCATGAAGGCATTAAGGATTACCGGACTATTTTTGGAAAGTAATATTGAGTGCTTAAAAAAATTGGGTCACAACCGTAAGACCCAGGAGAAGTGTAGGTGTAATTTGAGATTTGCTACTGAGGGTGGCTCCAAAACAGCTGATTTACATAAATTTAACGGAAACTTTCACCGACCTATTAGAACCGCAGGAAAACTTCCACATTCAGGTGTTACTATCTACCGTACTTTGAGTACGGTAAGGAAGGAAAACTAGAGTTTAGTCTCTACTAATCCTGGGTTTGTTATTCCCCTGTTGTTGATTACTAGTAAATACTTAGAGTGATTTTCCTGCAGCAGCTTAGCTCAACTTGGCAACTTTATAGAATGGTAACAACTAAAACTGTGAAAGAAGGTGAACCAATCTTGGAGAAGTGCTGAGCAGAGCAGTCTGATGTGACTTAGTGAGCAAACAACAAAGAAAGCTAATGTCTGGGCGCTTCCACTTCACTCACATGCTCTGACTTGATTGTCTCACTGAACACCATCTGACATAAAAGACATCACAAGATGTTTTTAAGAACACATTTCTGTTTTATGGCAACCGGCTGTGACTTGAACACATCACGAGATCCTATAAAACAAACTGAAGTGCAAGACCTAATCGAGTATAGATGGGCTCTCGGGGTCAACAGCACCTGCCCGTGTATGCAGATGTTCCTACTGGGGTTTACTTCAATTTGGAAAAGTCTTTGTTGTACTCTCGAAATTGAAGATCAGTTACTCCAAGTTCCAAGATCTTCAACTCTCCCTTCCCCCATTGGCCTCCGTTACCTGGGGCCAGCTCCAGTTCCCCCTCATGACCCTTAAGCGATTATATAATAAAAGATTAATGAATGCATTTATGCTTCCTGTGCTCGGCTTTTAACCGGAGTGGCTGTAGTTCAGTGGGCAGTGAGCTCATCCCTCTCTCAGAAGGTAGCGGTTTGATTCTAATATGCCATTGTGTCCTTGGACAACACTCATACTTGACCATGGGAGACGTTAGAAAGGCACCCAGATGAAGAGACATATGTATTTATTGCCACTTTGTAAAGGTACCATTACCACGAGACAAGTGTCTGCAGGATGATGGAGACGGTGAGTTTTTTTTTCACAACAGCAAAAATAATAGAGCTTTCGATGCAAACAGAGTCTGATTTATCCTGTGTAGCTTAGGAATTACATTACATTACATGGTATTTCAATACATTTTGTCACATTTATCCAAAGCTACTAAAAATTTTACGTAAAATCTAGTTTGAGTAGGACATAGAAAGATTTAAGCCGAGTAAATCATAGGGTAAGTCAAACCTGGGCAAACTAAGGCCCGGGGGCCGGATGTGGCCTGATTGGCTTTTCAATCGGACTTGTCAAACTTGTCCAAATTACACTGTTAATTTATATTATCATTGTTCTTCTGCCTTTTCCCTGCAAAGCCAGCATTTCCCCAATACATAGTCCAGAAAGGGTCTCAAGCATTTAAGTACTCAGCATTCCTCTAATGCTTTTGAATGGTGCATTGTGATATGAGTAATAGTCGTGGAAACTGCCGCTGGAGACCTGTTAATGGATAAGAAGATGAATTAATGATTTTTTTTCTCAATGGCGGTTACGTCTTGCGGCGATAAGTTTATTTTAGTTCACTGCTGTCCTCTTGGGCGTCTTTTTACTTTATAAACACTCTTTTCTCTTCTTCTGCTATAGTGTCCCCCTTCTCCCGGCATATGGCACAAATTGAAGTTAAACACTTGGGTTTAGGATCAAACATGGTCTAAATTATTACACGTATTGGAATTGACTGACTTTGAACTACTGTCTGTCGGTAGTTCAAAGTCAGTCGAAAAGACAGTTTGGGAGAATGTGAGATTCCTGGAGCTGTGGGGGAGCTCTGGTCCCGACGGGTGTTCCCACTCGTCCCCCCGACACCATGTGTGAGCTTTCATCCAACCACTTCACAGTGTCCAGAGCGGAAACCATACCGCCACCACATGCTGTCGAGGCACGCGCCCGCTGCCGCACAGACAGTGACACACGCTGCTGTGATTATGAGCACAGTCAGTCACCAAAAAACACACAAACACATATTGTGGCATCTAGAAAATACTGCAATTCAGTTAGGGGTGTGGTACTAGGAGTGGAGAGTTGAGCTCTCTGAGAGACTTGGGTTCCGACTTGTGTTTCCGCAAGGTAGTGCTGTGATCGTTGCACCATCCTGACCCACATAACTTTCAGTGGACTCACCACCCACAGCATGGCTCATGACAAGGTGCAATGTGATTTGGGAGGCGCCAGCCCTGTGACCCATCCAAGGACAAGCAGATGAATGTTATCTACTAGGTTAAATGCAGGCATTGCAGAGGAATGTCGCAAAAAAAAAAATGGAATGACAATAAAAGAAATGAATGCTATAAGGGACTGGTTTGGTTGGTTAGCTAATATGCCAGATGGCCACGGGCCACAGCTTGCTCAGGTCTATTTAGAGACAATGCAGTCTGATGCTAAACCTCATCACCCAGTACAACACCAGTTTCATCATCATCATCATCTATTCTTTAGTCTGTCTGCACCTGTCCTTGCTATTTCAAAGGAAAATACCTCAAATTGCCGGTTTGCGTTAGGCCTTGTATCAGATCTGACATTGACCCACATTAACCTTGAGTTTGTACTTTTACTGGAGTCGAGACTTTACCATCTTCAACATTCAATCCTAAATCAACTCCATTATTAGTTGCTTTTGTTCACTTTTATTTACGCTGACTTTTCATTCCGGTGCATTTTCATTTTTGCGTGATTGCAAAACTGACACATATGTGTTACACGGTTTTGGTTAATAAGTCAATTTTTGACTTATTAACTGCGCTACTGTGAAAAAAAGGTGTGAAATTTAATAATAGAAATATAAATGGACAATAATAACCTACAGGTGCTGAGACCAAGGTGTCTTTAAGCTTTTTTTACTGTCGGTCAGTGATCTACTCAGTGGGAACTGGCAGGATATGGAAGATGGATCCAGACGTACTTGTTTTTAGGAAGGGTGTTTGCCATTTTCAGCTCCTTAGCTCCTTAGGAAACAACAGGTGTTGGTATTAGAAATGTGTTGCATCCTGACTAGAACGCTGGTATGTTTTAGGGATCCAGACAACAATAGCATTTCCTTCAATACACAATTACTGGTCCTTTAATAACAATAAACCTTTAATAAATAGATTAGTTGATTTTAGTTAAATTAAGAAAGAAGAAATAATTGATGTGTTTACACTGCTTGTTGTAAGCCATGCAGCCATGTTGTCATGTTATGTTGGCTTAAGCGCTACCTTATCCTATACTCTCTCTAAATGAGAGATTCCCGTCCTAAGATGTGTCCTGTTTGGCATTTTAATCCAGCCCACCAAATTTGTCCAAATTATACTATTGATTTATGTCATTATTATCCTTTTCATCGCCTTTTATTGCATTGCCAGCATAGTCCCACTAGATATCTTAAAAAGCTAAGAGCATTAAACCCTTTATTGATTACTTTCACACGTCATTTATCTGCTCCTGACCTGGACCTTGTGTTGAATTGTTGGACCAATTGTGGTCTGAGGGTCAAAATGTGGACCCAAGTCTGGATTAGATCAATATAACTACTGTCTTGAGATGTAATAGAAGAGTGTTCAGCTAAGGTGAAGGGAAAGGTTTACAGGACAGTTGTGAGACTAGATTAGAGACACTAGGAATAGGTAGAAGACAGGAGACAGAGCTGCAGGTGGAGGAGTTAAAGATGCTGAGGTTCTCTTTAGGGGTGACAAGAATGGACAGGACCAGGAATGAGGTGATTAGGGGGACAACATAGACAGAAAAAAAGCTAGAGAAGCCAGATTGAGATGGTTTGGACATGTTCAGAGAAGGGACAGTGGTAGAAGAGTGATCCTAGAGATGGAGCTTCCAGGTAGGAGACAAAGAGGAGATTGATGGATACAGTGAAAGGAGGACATGGAGGTAGTTGGAGTCGAACATAGAGAGAACAGGGGAAGATGGAATACAGTCTTGTGAAAGTGTCAAAATTCCAGAATACAAAATCTAAACTAGTCCAATCACGTTGTATACATTTGTGGTTGAAGTATATTTATAGCAGTCTCTTTCAAATGAAAATATATTCATTCTCACCCACCTTTTGTTGCCATATTTTTGTGCTTTTAGGTTTTGAAAACCTAAAGGTATACGTTTGTTTTCTGCAGCAGCTTCCTGTCGTCACGTTTTCCCGGTGTAGATGAGTTTATACAGGAGCCTTGCTCCAGGGAAATATTTGGTCTGAGACGGGGGGAGAAGGAGGCAGTGGAAAGATGACAAGGAGATGGAATTATGATGAAAGAGGACGCGATATGAAAAACAATAAAGCAGCTGATCAGGAGCTGTTTATTGGACTCCTATATTTGGCTTCCCATATCCTTCTCACTCACTCTCCCACTCAGACTGGAGACATCCTGCTATGGTTGTCTTTCACTGAGTGCTTGTGTGTGTGTGTGTGTGTGTGTGTGTGTGTGTGCACGTGCCTCCCCCCTACTTTTTCAGTTGTCATGGCAACATTACATCTGGTGGAATATATGGTTGTTTTCGGTTGGGTGGAAGTATAACGAACAAAGGAACATATTCATCCTTGTGACCCCTCACCTTAATAGAAATGGAAAGTGGTTTACACCACGTTGAGTTTTAATCGCATCTTTGCGTTGATCCCCTTGACATCACTTCCTGTAACTGATCCGATCAACAGTGTGAATGTTTTTAGATGCACTTGTTTGACACAAAATTTGTAATTCAATATCACATGATGAATTAGTTTAGAGTGGGCTCACCACACATAGGAAGACTCACAGTTTGGAACAGTGAGATTTGGGTGGCAGTGGTGGAGACAGCTGACCCCTAGACCTGGTAATGGATGATGCACAAGTCCTAGATAACTGCATGGAGTTTCCTAGTATAGTCATTCATTTACCTTTTTCCGCTTATTCGTTACTGGGTCGCAGGGGCAGCAGTCTCCACGACAGCCACCCAAATCACACTAATCCATGCTGGAAGTTATAGCATCTCAGTGGCAACCTTACAGCTGGTGGTTTAGAACCTAGACCTAGTTTTCTTGACCACTTAAGGAAGCAGACTTCCTTCTTTGGCGTACTGGGCAGTAATATGTACATGAAATGTGTATTACGAAGTGTGTACCGTAAGAATCCAATATATATTCCAATCCATTCCTATTTGGAGTTTCCTACTTCACTTCACCACCTAGTGTCATCTGTTTCAGTGGTCGGTACAAAACAGTATTGGCCTCAGGTAGTGTTGGATTCATCGTGTGCCGCTACAGTATTGACTGATACAGATGATTCTGCCTGAAATATAAATGGTGTTTTAATCATCTCCGTTTCTGTAGCTTGTACACAATGAATGTTAAAATTCCTCTGGAGTTGAGTTGGCTAATAAAGTTGACTGGCTCACACTGAATTTAAAGAATAATAACCTTGATTGTATTTAATATTCTACTTTGCGTCAGGCTTCTTTTGTAGACGTCTTTTAATTTTTCTGTCTTCTATCAATTTTATGGCTGTGTCATATTGATCGTGAAAATGAAGTGGACAGGGGCTTTTAATCTGAAAAGATATCCCTAGGTCAGAAAGAGATGTGGAACAATTTGGCACTTGCGGCAGAAGTTGAAAACAAAAACATATAAAAAACTCATAATTCTTTATAGGCTCTGATAATTTTATAAACACAATTTTATTTATGTAACTACTGTTTTTTCGTACAGGTAGCTTTGATTTGTTGAGTACAAATAAATGCTCTTAAAAATTGCCTAAGATACTGTAATCTGTCTTGTTGACACACTATGGATTGTGTCAATTTATTATTTATCACTTTGAAGTCGAATGATAATCGTAAGAATCAGAATTAAATTGTTGTCTGTCAGAATATGGTTCAATAAAGATAAGATTCCGTTCTGCACTAAGCTATATATTTCTATTACATATGTGTAAATGCATGTTGATAATGTATATAAAGTATGGAGCACATATGAAAAACAAACCAGACATGTAAGAGATAAGATAAGATGGCCTACTTTTAACGTGTGGACAAACCTAATGTCTCACAGTATGCAATACTAGCTGTAAATCATCTAAGAGACCAGTGGTCTTTACAGTGTCCCCGCCATTTTTGTGTAGAAAGGACAGGTAGTGAGTGTAGAAGCCACTGGAGCAGCTGTTAATGAATGTTCAGTGATGCTGTGGGGAAACTACAAGGTGTACAGTTATTATAGGTGACACCAGCAGAGAGCTTTCTGTCCAACTGCGGAGTAGATCAGTGTTTCCTCCGCCCGTTTGTCACAACCTGTCTGTCTGGAGAAATTGATCTTCCCTGAGATGCTGCGGAAGTAGGTCGCTGTGGGCTGAGAAATTGCTGTACGCGCTGGACTGTTGACCAGAAGGAGTCAGAACTATTTGTCTCCTGTGAAAGACGCTACTGGCTGTCTTAGTGCTGCTGTCCTCTGAGGCTGGTGATCCACATGGATCCACCACAATTCTTTTCTAACTTTCCTGTTTTGATCTGAAAAATCCCTTTGGCAAACTGACTTCCTGCCCTAGTTATATTAGGACAGTTTAACTACTCTACCTTACCTCAGTACAGGTTGCACCTGCCAAAAAATTCTAGCACACAAGTGCCCCCTAGTGTGACGCCCTTAAAATTTTACACAATCCAAAATGTTTCCATTGATTTTTGAATACCTTTTTGTGTGTACGTTAGCGTGGCTGCTTTAAACCCATGCATTAATAATAATAATAATAAAAAAATCAAATTTATTTATTAATTTAATTCATGCTTACACGAAAAACTAACAAAACTTATCTTTGACAGTCTCAATATTTCAGTTTTCAACATTGTTGTATCAAAGTCAAGACAAATAACTTAACAGAAAATAAATAAACCATCCCATTGTCAAATTGATATTTTGTAGTTCTAACATTTGCGCACAGTAGAGCCAATGGGGTGTCCGAAAACTTTTTTTTTTCCCACAGCTCTATTTTAATACGTCACTTACACATGAGTAAAAGTTACAAATTAAATGAATGTGACATATAGTCTTAAGAATATGGTTCTGCTAATAATTTGGAATATTGCAACTGTTTTTCTAACTGTCCTACTGGATCTAAAGAGTGTATTATATATTTTTATTTAATTATTTATGTTTATGTGTTTATATAATCATAGATAAATAAGATTTTTCCATTTCCTTTTCCAATGTGAATAATACCTGTATCCCCCTTAGTACAATGATAAGTATCTCTGTCTGTCACAGAGGAGACTGGTGTCTGATTCCCTAATGTGACCTATAAATCAGGGCCTTTTCTTTGGCCCAGAGGCAATGTCTCTGTCATTGCTGCTGAACTGCAGGTTTCACCTTCTGGACAATATCAAATCCCAGTGGACTCAGCACCTTGAGGAAGGTCCATGAGGTTTCTGGAATGGTGCAATACGATTTGGTTGGCATTCGTTGAGACTCCTGTCCCCGTAATGGATAAGCGGGTGAAGATGGATGAACCCTTAAATTAGTTTTATATTCATGCAAGCATGGACACACCAATAATCATAAAAATGACTGTTGTCAAGGCTGCGAAGGACCTCGGGTTCCATTTAGGGTTTTGGTGATTTTGCTGTTTTGTTGTCCCATCAATAATTCAGATTATGAGGCTGTGGACTCTGCAGGTAGTGGTTTGAGAGTGGCCTCAAAGAAATAAGAGCCATGAATATGGTCTATTATTTATGCATACATTAAAAACCCAGTCTGCGTCTTACGCTGATTTGTTGACCAGGCGGCATTGTCATCAGTTTGGGACATCACTGGAGTGGAGGACATCCAGGGCCAACAGTTTTTAGCGTGCACTTCTCACATACACATTTATGGCTGTTGTAAATACAGATTTAGAATTGATTTCCTAACCAGGGTTTGACTGCTGCTGGAAAATGAGAAAAATGGGTTTTACTCTCAAATAATGTAGTGAATTAGGGTAAGGGTCAGGGTTGTCTGGTCAGTTTCTGACAGCCGACCAATAGCTGACCTTTCCCCTACGATTCCCATCCAGTAGTCAGTTGCACAGTGAATAAACACGTCCATGTAAAGTGAAGCCTACAGCAGAGAGAGTCCGCCGTGAGCTCGATCCCAGACTATTAAATTATTTTTTCTAGAGATTATATCAGCTATATAGGCAGAGCACTTTAAGCCAGTCCAAATAGTATTAGATCAGGTAAATAAATTAAAATTGATCAATTATGAGGTCCAGGCATGCTGTGTATACGTGTCTGTAAAGATAAAATATCTCTGCGTCCAAAGATTATCTCTGCGTTGGTGTTTTTCCATCCTTCAGTCCGTCTGCGCGCCTCTGACCCGGTTCTTTCTCCCTGAGCCATTATCTTGAAACGGCAGCTGATTCAGCAGAAAAAAAAAAATGACAAGTGCACACATTTTGCCTCTCAATCCCTGTGCAAACTGAACACGTGAGGCTGAAGCTCTGGCTGCTCTGCACGCAGCTCATACGTGGTGGACAGCTGATGGACAGCGTGTTGATATTGATTTGTTTGTAAACACTGCCTCTGTTTGGACTCTGGTGCCTGCTTTGCGCGACCGTTGTTGGTCAGGAAAAATTGATTTAATGCATTGTTTACACTATTATGATGATTGATATTTAGTATAGTTTTAGTTGAACTTTTTTTTTTAATGGATGTCTAATTAACTCTAACCAAAGTTGTGCAAACTTTGCTTCTTCTACAGGTTTTTATCATAGTAGTGGACGAAAAATGATCATTCATTCATTCATCGTCATCTGCTTGTCCAAAGTGGCAACCTGGCAGCATATGGCTTCGAACCAGACCCAAGCTGTCTCTTATACACATCTAATACCCACCTCCCCTCTCTCTCTCTCACTAACTCACCCTCCTCCTGTTCTGTGGAATCATGCCTTTCACGTGGGAATCTTTTTCATCCATCCCTCCGAGCTCTGGCAGATGTGTATAAGAGACAGTGTTGATATTGATTGGTTTGTCAGCACTTCCTCTGTTTGGACTCTGGTGCCTGCTTTGCGAGACCGTTGTTGGTCAGGAAAATTGATTTAATGCATTGTTTACACTATCATGATGATTAATATTTAGTATAGTTTTAGTTGAACTTTTTTTTTTTTTTTTTTTTTTTTTATGGATGTCTAATTAACCCTAACCAAAGTTGAGCAAACTTTGCTTCTTCTTTAGGTTTTTATTATAATAGTGGAAAAAAATTATAATTCATTCATTGATCATCATCTGCTTGTCCAAAGTGGCAACCTGGCAGCATATGGCTTCGAACCAGACCCAAGTCCGCTCCCTTAACCACTTGGCCATTACTGCTGCCTGGAAAAATGGACATGGGGAATTACATTACTCCATGTGTCCAAAGAAAACCCTTTAGGTCTAAACTATATTGATCACAACTTAGAGGCTGCAAGGAGTGAGTGAGTTTGGGAATTGGACCCAAGACTCTTTGCGAGAAGCAGGCTCACTGTTATTGGTAGAAATATCTAACACTTGAATTAACATTTTCAGTTTGGTTTAAACTGTTTCCTGAAATGAGTTTACAGAATAAATCAGTCCTAATGAAGGTTGATCTTCAGTGTTTACCTGCAACTAAGTCATTCTGTCTTACTTCTTGTCCGTCAACTGCAGAAATTTTGAAGAGTAATTCAGAATAAGAGATGAATATCATTCATTTATGCTGTGGACAAAATAAAAAAAAGGGGAAATTGAGTTTGAATCTAATCGTGAGCTCAAAAAAATTGATATTGAAGCTAATCGTAAATTTTTCAGAATCATTGCCAACTTCTGTTACTGCTTAAAAAAATCAGTTCCTGCCAGAAATGAACTATAGACTTTGTTGATAGTCAAATATGTCCACCAGCTAGACATTTAAGATATCTAGCTGTTTATGTTCTACCTGAGTTGTTTGTGTTTGTTTGTGGCGTAAATCTATTATTTACATTTTAAAACTATTATTCTATGTGTTGTTATTATAGTGAGGCAAATGGTCTGACTATACCATCAAATCGCCCAATTGTTATTGAGATTACATCATGTACTGTCATTTTCTGTCCCCTTATTTGCATGTAAAACACAGCTCTATACTGTACCATTAGCTGCTCCTTCATGTCTTGAATGCTGTGTAGCTTGGCTTGTCCTCAGCCATGGATGAAGATGCCAGTGTAGGCCTCTGTGTAATCAACTGCTTTGTGTGACGCTCTTAATTCCGTCGCAGATTTGCCGCACATGTTATCCAGGCCCATTTAATTACAGAATGGGGGGCCTCTCCAGACATTTAATTGACAAATGATACAGAGACGTTACAAAACTCCGCAATTAAAGGATGAATTTGTACGCTCGTAGCCCGGAGGATGGAGACTGTCAACTATCACAGTGTCATTGGGGCGGGGGTGTGAGTGCTTGGGGCGGGGGGTGTGAGCGCGTTAATGATTTAGGGTCTCTGTGGGACCCTGAGGAGGGGGGGAGGTTTGGCACGTGGCAGCCTGCTGTCTTTGAGAGGCAGAGACCAGCAGATGTTACAGAAAAGGTAAATGGGGGGCACTGAAGGGAGAACAGAGGGAGACAATAAAGGAAGATTAGTTAAGGGTTAAGAAAAGGGGGAGATGGGGTTTTGGGTAAAGGCATATTAGGACGGTATTGATGAATGAATGGGAAGAAATTGAGGAAACGGAAAAGGATGAAGTGGGAAAAAAAAATGGAGTGATTGGAAGGAAAAGGAAGGGGATCAGGGAGGACAGGAAGAAGAAAAAAAGAATCATCAGGGAGCTATTTAGAACATCAGCGTGGAAATGTAATTTAAAGATAGGTGAGTACATATCTAAATCCATAAAGAACCAATGCTAAATTTAAAGATTTCTGTCCTTTCCTTGGAGCTTGTTAGGATCTTTCAGAGCTAGATGTTGGACAGATCCAGTCGGAGTGTGTGTGTTGTTAGTGTTAATTGGGAAGTCAGATTACATGGAAATAAAAAACCACTCCAAGCACGTAACACAAAGGCCTGCTGACAACTGTGTCGGTCAAGAGGATCGGTGTGTTGTCCTGACTGAGAAGAAACTTCAGTTGTTCTGCTGGTCTCATTACCAGAGCTTTTCCTCTAATGAAAGAAGACACAGACAGTTGAGAGAGAGAGGAAGACAGAGAGATAGACAGACAGAGAGAGGCAGTAGATCAGTATCTGACCCGCCCGCTGCCTCCATTTACCATCAATGATTGATTGATTTTTAGGTGAGGCTACATCAAGGCCTACCTGCTGTGGCCTGATTAGGCAGCATGTGTTTTACCGTCTGTACACACAGGACATAGGAGTCTGTGTGTTTCTGGACCGTCCACTAAAGTCAATGTTGAACGGCCGCATTAAAATAATATCCCTTCATCGTAATTTTATGCTGTTTCGCTCTCGGCTGAAGAAGCTACTTATTTATTGTCATTAATGTTGAATTTCCTGCATAGCACTAAGAGTTTTCACAGTTTTTTTTTTTTTTGGGGTGTTTATCTGTATCTCGGCTAAGCCTCCATCCGTTAAATGATGCAACTCTATTGTAACGCTGGTGGTTTTGTTGCACTTCCCTTCGTGACCCAGTTCTAGGGAAGGTGTTTGAAAAGGTGGTTGTACTTAAGTCCTTTGTCAAGTCTTGGTCTCGTGTGCAGCAGTACCTGCCAAGTATAATAGTGTAGTTCATGGACTATATATATATATCCATGCTACTGATGCTGACCCGGACTTAAGAGTGGCTATAACTGGTTAACATTTGTTGAACATATTTCATTTCTGCTGCAGACTGACTTTTTTGTGTCCTCACTTAACAAAAGTTGCTTAAAACAGTTGTCCCCATCCCTCGGGCTTTGGGCCGGTACCGGTCCGTGGGTGAATTGGTGCCAGGCCGCAGAGAAATAATGTTTCCATTTGGCCCCATCTGGCTATTACTCACACTTGATAGAAAAGAACTGAACAATAGAATGGCTAGGATTCAATCATCAATAATGCAACTATATTAGGAAATATTTTCTCAGTGAAGACAACAACAAGACAAGACAACAACTCAAAAAGACAAAGAGTCATTGATACAAGAACTTTTTATTTGGAAGGAGAAAGTTATAGACTGTGTTCACTTGAGAAATCCTTGTTGTGCCCATGAACAGTTAACTTGGGTAGGAAGATTTTATAAGTAGGAAAATATTTCAGAAATATACTATTAACAAGGGTTTTTTATCTGCCACAACTTAACGGTCAGTAAAAGTAGTATGGTACAATTAACCATTCCGTGTCCAAAAAAAGGTTGGGAAACACAGGCCTAAAATATTCTACTTTTAAAAAAAGTCATCCATTTTTATACAATATAATACTTCTGGAAAACAAAAAAATGTGCGGTGATAAATATGTCAAAATATTGGAATGTTTTTTTGTTTTTTTTTAAATCATCCATTTCGTCAAATTTTTTGTCAGTGCACTTTGGTCAGGCAGCTGATATAATGGCCCGGACCAGAATGTTCTCGTTACTGATGCTCCTTTTTCCCTGCCATCTGGACTGGCTTGCTTTACCGTCCACTTCTTCTTCCTCTATTAATCCCCCCTGTCTTCAAACTGCCCTCAGTCTTCACCCGGGGGCTGTCTGTGTGTGTTTTAGACCTGTGTTTTTTTCCAGTTTCCTTTCTTGTGCCCTTCTGCTCCTCCCTTCTGTCCATCTATCTTTCTGGGCCTCAATGTCGATTCTGCTGGCTCCCCTGGGCCTTGTGGGCTGTTGGATGGCTTTGTGTTTGACACGTGCTTTAGGACGCACGCACACACACACAAATGAACAGTCACACAAACACACAAATGAACACACACTCTTGGATCTTTTTGTCAGTAGGTTGCTCAGCTGTGAGGCCCCGAGCCCTAATTTGGTAGGTACGGTGAGGACAGGGGCCCCATTGTCTCCCAGATTAACTCTCTTTCTAGCAGACACACACACTCACCTCATAGGGGTCCGTTCTGTGTGAATGGGCCTTGAGGTAGAAAATCACTCAAATGAAGGAAGTGTCCAGCAAAAAGATGCCAGTGTGTCCTTAGACTGAGTAATAAATGATAGTGAGGCCAAAACAATACAAAAAGCAATGTTTGTATTGATATTTTAGTGTCAGCAACGTTAGTTTGTCGTTGCCACTGTACTAGACTATAGGGAGAATTCCTCTGTATCTATAACGTTAAGTAAAACCATGGAGGCGGCCATGTTGGTGGACTGTTGTCATCAATCAGCCACTCCATTGGTCTAGAATGATCAGGTGTCAAACTGTACCACCGCTTGCAAGATAAAATCTTACTAAGCCTTGAAGAAGCTAGTTCAGCAGAACAAGCCTCGCCACAAGTTTTGAGACGAGCAACGTAAACTTAACATAATATCATTGTATTTAAATATACTTCATCCGAAGATGATGAAAAGTTCATCTCACACCCAACCCTTCATAAACATTAGCTCAGCCGTCATGTGCAGAACAAAACTGGAATTTTTAAAATAATACATAAAAAGAAAAATTAATGACAGATCTCACAATATTATTTTTTATCTTACCGTAAAAGTACACTTTTTTTTCTTTTTGGCCTTAAAAAATGTCAAACTTGCCCACAGGAGACATTTAGATGGAAAATATCAATACCAAGAGTGATGTAAACATACACGGTCTAGGGTTAAAATGCTGACAGCACACCTGCAAAAACATGATTTTTTTTCCCATAAAAAATACACTGAAATAGTTCAACAAATATTTGTCTGGTAACTGCACAAAGAGAGGGGAAATAAATGAGAGGTCTCCATGGGAGTAATTTGCCAGATATCTAACCTTAATTTGAATATAGAACCCCCCCACGCCCCCTCCTCCTTCGCCCTCTCACTGGTGGGCTTATGTAAATCCTGCAGTAATTGCTCACTTTGAAAATAACTGGCCGACTGCAGCTGCTGTCCAGCCGTAGTGATTGTGGATGTCAAAGTGCATTGTGTGTTTACTTATTTTTCACCTTTTAGCACCAGTTGTCCTCATGCGGACCTAAATCTGGTCCCAAAGGGGCTGACACTCATGGACTCTAAAAAGTTGAACTCTTTGAGTGTTTCCTGCAGCTCTTACATTTGTCGATTTAGTTTTGTGTTTTGTTTCCCTTCAATGTAATGGCAAGCCATTCAACCTTTCTACATTCAGGGAAATTTTTTATTTATTTGACCAACCTTGTTTTCTCTCATTTCTTGTTCACTTTAATGCCTGGTCCCCATAAAGCAATATTACCTGAAAAATACAATAAACAGGAAAACAAGGAATGCACAAAAACACTGTTTTGTTTTTGAAAAATGTCTAGATATCAGCTCTAAAATCTATCTCTTATAAGCTATTTTTGTTGTTATTAATATATTGTTCCAAACAAATCCACCTTTAATGGAACCAGGAATTAAAATTAACAAGGAATTGAAGGAAACAGCATGGTGGTGTAATATATTTTCCTCATCTGTATGTCAGGCATCTTTCTAGACTTAAAACCATCACCCTTGCTTCAGGAATAACATCAATCATGAATTTCTGTTAGTGACTTATGTGGCTCATTGCCGTAACAAAGTAAAAATCGTTGCCTTTGACTGGTTGGTCGCACCTTGAAACAGAACATATGGTAGCCTAAGTCATGGTAACACAAACACTTTAGTTTGTCTGCTGTTACCTAATGAAAAAAACATGGCGATCTAACGTGACAGGCTAGGAACAGAGCACCTGCTCTTGGGGTAACAGAGGGATTTTTCTGCAAAAGATAAACAACACTTAATGCTGTATTTAGGTCTCATGAAAACCTGAATAAAATATATTCCTCTCTTTACTCGTGAAATCTAGACAGTCTTGTCCCAGAGGACTAATACAGAGTCATATTCCCATGCAAAACTTGTTCTGCCTTCGTGGACAAGACATTCCTTGTTCTGTTGGCGAAAACCGCAGGCATTGCGACTTTTCCGTGCTGTATATTCCATTTGAGTTCCTCAACGGGTTTGTGATGTAATGACGTTGTAATGATGGATGGGGAGACCGAGTGTTGTGGAGAGTTTAGTTCCCCTGTGGTCGTAGCAGTCCTGGGAAAAGGAAGTGAGGACAGGAAGTGAGCTGGCGGTCTCTACTTCAGTCTTTACAACAGTTGCAAGACTGAAGTCTGTTTCTACAGTTGCATCTTCAAATCCACAAGCTCCATGATTTTGGTGCAGTTGTTTAAAGTACAGAGCTGGAAGTACTTCTGCCCGCAGAACAGTTCCCATAAGGTTTCAGCTTGTTTATTTTGCTGACAGAAGCTTCTAGATAAATAGATTTTAATGACTAGTGTTTCAGACACGTGTACATGCATTTATTTGCTACAGTCAGCAGCAGTTGAACCAGTGGACCTAATGGTAATAGCAGTGGTGGGCTGTCAGGGCCAGCAAAGCCTTCTCTGCTGGCTTAAACATACTAAGAAAAACCCATTTATTCATA
>JAFBJS010004643.1:37808-52386 GCA_016785265.1 Paraplagusia blochii
CGGCAGCGGTTGCGGGCGCGCCATGGTCGCAGCGGAGGTGTGTTCCACAGTTGTCCCACGGAAATAATGTTCTCCCAACTCCGAAGAGGAAACACTTTCCTCTGCTTCCTCAAACATGTTCCTGTCAGGGTCACCAATGTGGCAGGATGAAAGGAGATGGAGACGTGGATGAAGTGAACAGCTTTATTTGCAGGCTTACAAGAAAGAGCGCCAATGTGCTCCACACCACAACTCTTTATATCATCCCACAGATGATTACCCATAAATCACCTGGGTGAGAGACCACCCCTTTAAGTGCCCGCCACATTGTAGAATTAAGTTATATAATCTGTAGAAGTGGACCTGGGTCAGCAAGACTTCAGGTTAGAATCCCATGCCTCTGAGCACAGCGCCGTCATGACCCACATACCGTCTAGTGCAGTGGTCCCCAACCACTGGGCCGGGGACCGGTACCGGTCCGCAGGTGAATTGGTGCCGGGCTGCAGAGAAATAATGTTTCCTTTTGGTCCCATGTGGCTATTACTTCCACTTGATCCATACCCATATCAACAAAAGAACTGACCAATAGAATGACTAGGATTCCATCATCAATAATGCAACTTTATTTGATTAGGACATATTTTCTCAGTGAAGACAACAATAACAATACACTCAAAATGACACAGAGTCATTGATACAAGATTCTAACTTTTTATACTGGTCTGGTAGGAGAAAATTATAGGCTGTGTGTACTTGAGAAATCCTTGTTATGCCCATGCACAGTTAATTTGGGTAGGAAGATTTTATAGGTAGGAAATTATTTCAGAACACCGGAAAATTATTTTTATTAAGGGGTATTTATCTGCCACAACTTAACGACCGGTCTGTGAAAATAGTACGGGACATTTTACCGGTCTGTTTGGGAACACTGGTCTAGTGGGCTCACCAGCCACAGGAGGGCTCACAGTATGGTGCAGTGGGATTTGGGTGGCTGTCATGGAGACTGGTGCCCCTCAGACTCTTAACACCCACGGAAGTTAGTTAGGAGTGTGGAAATGCTATTTCAAAATAAAATCTGCTTAGGTTGTGTATTACAGAAGACGGGTGCTTGACTCTTCTGTCCTCCCGCACATGATCCACTCGTGCCGCATTAGTAGCACGTGTCATTGACGGTGGCGAGGCTGGTTTAGTTGGGCAGTCTGAGTGGGAGCTTAAAGTAACGAGGAGGGAGATGTGGAGGTGACGCGGGGGTGTGGTTGAGCTGCCTGTCTCACTGTTGGCAACTTTGCTTGATGAGATCAGAGAGAATCGGCTTTCAGCCCTTCATCTCTCCCCCTCCTCTCCCCTCCCCTCCTTTCTCCTCCCGCCTCTACACTCTACACAGAGTGGGGAGGAAGTGAAACGGGACTCGGACAAAAGTCTGTTGGAAGCGGCGGCTGTCAGTGGGCGTGACAGCGCTGCCGTGGAAACACATTTCAGAGCCGGAGAGTGTCGGTGGAAGGTGGGGGGAGAGGACGAAGTGATAGCCTGGGGGACAGATAAGCTCCGGGGAGTGCGAAAAGGAGGGAACGTGGGAGGAGGTGGAGCACCACCACCACCACCACCAGTACCAGCAGCAGCAGGGGGAGGAGGAGGTGGAGGAGGTCTCAGATAGAGGGAGTCTCTCTGTCTTGTGTTCTCAGTCTGTGCCGCTGCCGCCGGGAGGCTGGAGTCTAGAAGTTTGGCAGCGTTTTCCCTGCTGCTGTGGATACGACCATGGAGTGACCACAGAGGAGCGGGGAGAGGAGTGACCGGAGGAGATGGACTGTAAGCAGCTTGATCTGTTGTCTTATCCGTGGTGTAGCGTGTCACTGCTGAAGTAACGTGCGCCTCACGTGAAAGGGATTGTTGCTCTTCCTGGGACAGACACCCGAGTCCTTCCTCAGTGATGAAGACGCTTTAAATTTCATTTTCTCTGTTTTTTTTTAGTCTTTATGAAGACTTTTTCTCTCATACAGTGGATGATGCTACCTTGTCCTCTCATCCTCCCTTCCTCCCTCCCTCCTTCTGTCTCTCTCTCTCTCATCACCTTTCATTTTCCTAATGGTCCCAGGGACGCAGCTGGTGACTGGGAAAGCCCTGTGTGTGTGTGTGTGTGTGTTTGTGAATGAGTGTCTGCTTTTGTTTAGCTACCGCTCAGTGGAGAATTCTTAGTTACGCAAGGATCCCCCCACCTTCTGCCTACAGTATGAAGAAAAATAGGAGAGATCCTGCTTTCTATTTTTAAACTCTTGTGTTTATCTATATGTTACAAAGAGTCCTAATCTGACTGCTTACTCTGTGCCTGTGTGTGTGTGTTTAGTCTATGGATTTTGTCGGGCAGCTGTGTGTTTGTGTGGTCCAGCCTGGGACAGAGAGATAGGAGCGCTCTTTTCTGACTTTATCCCTTTGTTTTTTCAGCTGTGCTCTCTCTCTCTCTCTCTCCCTCTCTCTCTCTCTCTCTCTCTCCACCTTGCCCTCACTCTTTTTCATCCACCCTCCCCTCCCCTCCATTGTTTGTGTTCTACTCCTTCCTCCACCACAGCCTCTGGCTGTCTTTGGTTAGTGTCTTTATTTGAAGTAGACATGATCTGATTACATTCTTCATTTGGAATTTGAGTTTGGGAGACTGTTGAGGCTGATATTGAGTGGAGATATTGAGTTTCAGCCTTTATTCTTCTTCTTCTTCATTATCTACCATTTATTCCTTCGCATCAGTGCAGAATAGGGTTTCACGGAGGTCAAAAAGGTCACACCCTGGACAGTTTACCAGTCCAGCCCACGGGGAAATTACATATTTTCTTTTTTGTACCTATTAGTTTTTCCCTGGCTTAGTATCTTGATGTTCAACATTGCCGTACATGTGCATTAACCAGAATATGTCTGAGCTAAAATATACTGTAACATGACTGTACTTTGCTAAATAGTACAGTACGTTAGCCAAAAAAAAAAAAAACTAACCAAGGCTGAGATGTGCTGTAAAGTTTTTAATATAAATTTCCCTAATATGTTTATCATTTAACTTTATGTGTAAGCACTGTTTAGAACCCATTTGTTGAGAATACTACAGCCATGTTGATGGACTGTTGTCATCAATCCACTACTGGATTGGCCTCGCATGATCACATGTCAAACCGCACCACCGTGCGCAAACCAAAGTCTTATTACGCCTCGATGTATCTAGTTCTGCGTAAACAAGTTTTTTTAAGGCTAAATTTTTGCCTTAAGCTAAAAAAATAACTCCTTTTGTTTTTCTTAACTCAAGATCTTGTATTGTAGTCTACGTTTGAGCGAGAAAACGATAGTAGGGTTCACCTTATGGCCTAACCTGCACATCTCATGCACAGATGGCTACATTATTTTGATATTATAATACTTCTATTTTAATTTTTTCCCACCTCTTTTGTCTATCGTTATATAATCACTAAATTAACTAATAATTAATTAATTAATAATTAAGTGTCAAAGAGAAAACTAGATAAATGGAGGTGATAAAATTAAAAATTCCTGAGATCCCATGCGTGTTGGAGTCACACCGAGCAATCTGGTGAAGGTGGGGAACAACCCTGTATAGGTTGTCCTTAAGATTCATATCTTCTACTGTTTTCAGTCAGACTGAGGTGAAGAAACCTCATTTCTGATGTCAACGCAGTACTCCTGCGGTTGACTTCAGGTGAGCCGCGCAGTGGCAACAACGTGTCACATCCGAACCGGACGCTGATTCAGTTTCATTACCAGTACGGTTGTGAATCTGCCATCTGAATCTACTGCAATTTCAGAGAGCGTTATTGATGACAGCGGTGAGGCCTTATGTACGTAGGTGCCTGTGTGTGTTGTCTGCACTCATATATAGGTTAGAGGCAGATTAACTGCTTCTCCGTTGAGGTGTGCTCCATCACTTCAGCGCTAATGGTCCCTCTTTAAGGCACAGTGGACTTTAAGGTGTCGGGCAGGGTAAGGATGGAGAACCCTGGTGCATTGGGATTTGTTTATATATTACACTATATGTTTATTCCCAGCACTGTCAATTGGTTAAACTACCGTAATTTCCGGACTATAAGCCGCACCCAATACATTTTTTAAAGGAAAAAACATTTTATACATAAGCTGCAACTAACTATAAGCCGCATGTGCCACATTCTATTAGCTTTTTTTCCACGATGAGGGTCAGTTTATGCTAATTTTATTCGTGTACAAAGCGTATTACCGTACGTTATACTTCTTCTTCTTCTATGGTGTTTATTGGCGGTTGTGACTTGTGTCTTCCTCGACACCACCTGTCTCACACTTACCTTTTCTGCTCCAGTAGTTAGAAAGAATGCATACATTAGCCGCATCTCTGCATAAGCCGCAGGGTTGAAATTATGTGACAAAAGTTGCGGAAATTACGGTACTTCTTCTTTCGGCTTGTCCCTTAGGGGTTGCCATTGCGAGTCAACATTTTCCACCTCACCCTGTTGTCTTCGAACCAACAGTCGTCCAATTTCCAACAGTACCCTGTAGGTTAACAGCCCTGTTGGTGGTCGTTGTTAACCTTGGTCCCAACCAATCCGGTATGGAAATCGTTTTGTTGTCTCGCCTCATTGATTTGGCCAAAGTTTTACGCCACCATTTATCCAGGCTTGGGACCCGCACTAAAAAACACAGACTTGTGCTCCCTAGTGGCTGGTCTAATTGGCTACAGTACAGTTCACGCTTTACTTTTACTTCTTGAATGGTTTCCTTGGTTTTCGAGAAAACACCTGGGGAATTTAAGAATTGCAGTAGTTTCTCATTTCCAAAAAAGAGGATATTACTGCAGTTATATCAGAGAAGACTCGGGATGTGATACGTCAGAGAGACGACAACTGGAGTTATTTGGTAAATAGTTCTAAATCTCGTAGGAAACAGCATGGACATGGGTGGAAATGGACAAAAGTGATGTGTCATAGAAAGTTACTGTCAGCTGGCCTTGCATGCGTCGTCAATTTCCCCTCCCTATTGAGAAAGAATATGACATTTTCCAAGTATGTCTATACTGTTTTGTCCATATGCAGCTGCTTTGCATGTGTTCCTCATTTTGCAGGCTTTTCCCTTCTTGCTGAGTTTGCATTGATCACTGCCTCGCTGACACTTGGGCAATTGGCATGGCATTTCAATGGCATGTGTCATGGACACATCAGAAGTGAGGAAGGAGCCTTTATAAACGGAAGGGAGAAATGCAGATTGATGACAGCAATATCATGGGAAAAAAAGGTGAGATGAGATTCTGATACAGGAAGCCGTATTCCCCTGATACCTGGTACAGAAGTCCAAAGAAACTAGATGTAAGAGTTCTTTTCTTTTTATCCAAAGATCAGTTTTAACTCCCAGGCTGGGTCCTGTCAGTATTTTGACATCATGTTAGGAGCCAGACGGTACAGTTTATGTCTACCTCTGTCATCTACCGCTACGCAGGGATTCCATCAGTAGGAATGAATGTCTGCAATGTAGACAGAATGGTAGTTTGTTTAATCTGGTGTACACGTCGGAGCTGCTTTTACGCAGTGACGTGCCCAAGTGTGCTTCTCATAATGATGGAAAGTGGAACAAGTGACCGTATCGTGATTCATTTTTAGCATTTAGGATTGAGACGAGGTATATTTAGCCTCACATTCAAGGTTCAAATGAGGACAAAGTGGTCTATGATTGGACAGAGTGAAAAAAATGCAACCGATACCAACCAACTCTACCAGTTGAATTGCAGTTGTTACTCATGAAGCTCAGTTTGATATTGAGTCCCACCACCCACAATAAAGGTGACAAGTTCATTCCTTGAGGTTTTAGAGAGTTTAATCTGTTAAAGGGATGATCAATAACATGACTATTGATCATCCCTGTCATGTTGACGGCAAACACCAAGGTATACAAATAAACCAAACCAAAATAATTTAGATTTAACAAGTGTCTGGAGGGACGTTGCCCTGCATCAGTTGTCTTTACTCTTTAACTGCGCCTAGTTGCATTGAATATTTATTTTTCAGCAGCATCTATACATCCAACCATCCATCTATGCATCCGTCCATCCAGTTGCATTGATACATCTATACATCCATCCACCCACCTATCTAGCCATCCATCCATCTAGCATCCATCCATCCATATATCCATCTATCATCCATCCATCCCTCCATGCATCTACCGATCCACCTATCCAACTTTCCAACTATCCATCTATCTATCCATCCATCCATCCATCCAGCAACACCTTTACATCTTTACATCCATCTATTATCCATCCACCCACCCACCCATCCGTCCATCCATCCAGCAGCATCTTTAGAAATCGTTTTGTTGTCTCGCATCCAAAGTTTTACGCCACCATTTATCCAGGCTTGGGACCCACACTAAAAAAAACAGACTTGTGCTCCCTAGTGGCTGGTCTAATTGGCTACAGTACTATCCATCTATCCATCCATCCAGCAGCACCTTTACATCTTTACATCCATCTATTATCTTTTTCTTTTCAGTTTGGGCCTAATTAGACTTGAGTCTGACCTGCCAAAAAGTCAAAGCCATTGAAACTTTAAACAGTGGTCTGTTCAAAACAGAGACAATAATGAAGAAATAATGAATTATACAGGATCAAATAAAGTCAAGCATGTAAAGTAGAAAAGAAAAGTTAAGGCCCCTGAGCCCTATTTAAAAAGTAGAATAAAGGCACGAGCAAGACTGGAGTAAAACTTGAAATTAGTTCGACCTTTGCCTGTATTCTCAATTTTGCAGCAGACTCTCCTTGTTATTAGAGCTCTGCAGCTTTTCATGTTGAATTTCAAGCTTGACCAGTACCACCAGCAAGTGAGAAAGTTTTACATTAACACTGAACCCGACCCTGTGCTAAAAGCAGTATTTGGAAAATCTAAAATAAGACAAGTTCACTGACTCTTGACAGGTGGGGAAAAAGGTTTAGATTTGAAACAGCTAAGACATTAGTGCAGGGTCGGAGTTTTTAGGAGAAAGATAAAACATCGGAATATAAAGGAAAAACAGATTGAATCTGGGCAGTTATGTTAGTTGCCAGTAATGTTTCTTGTAATAGCTTTGCCCACTAACACTCATCAATGTCATATGAAATTTTGGGTTTATATCTTTTTGGATTTTACCTAGTATTTATGTGTTGTTAGAGTTTGATTTCTGGGATTTTCCCCATCTTTTTAAATTCATAATCAACAATTTGAAGCACGATGGAAATCATTTCAACTGGACAAATAAAAACACCCGTCTGTCATGACGCACTGCTCATACAAAAATGTCATTTTACCAAAAGCATCACGTTGAAGAAATCCCTTTTGCACTTCCTCTTTCCTGATAATCACAGTACGAAAGTCAAACATGATTTACACAGTTATTTCACCCTTGCTGATTTTTTTTTTTTTTTTCCGGGGAGAAATATTTGCCAAAGTATTTTTCAGTTTTCTTGTGAAGTTTGTGATCTGATTGAACTTGGACGTGTTTGGATTTAAGCAGCTGGAATCTCTTTCCACGTGTGTCCCGAGCTTTGGTTGTGATCGTTTTCCAGAAAGGGAGAACGGATTCAGGTTTTGATGTTGGTTTCTCCTAAGACCTGGCCAAACACTGAATCTCTGTGAGTACTTTATACACAAACTCAGTTTCAAAAAACTTGGCAATCCTTGAAGGAGTTTTGTGTTGTCAGGGGAAGCGTGCGCTGCACTTCTGGTTGTCTTAATGAGAATTTTCTTCCTACTTCACTTGAGTTTTTTAAACTTATGAAATGCCAAAATGCCAGAGGTTATCCAACAATGGTTGAGGTAATTAACAGGGAAACACCAGCGCTTAGTAGTTTTTGTGCTGAAGGTCAGATAAGTGACAGACCAAGAGGTTCTGGTATATGTGCTGAGCCAGTAGTCCTGGCTTCCTGGAAGGTGGATTTCTTTTTTTCTCTTAGACCCTTTTAGAAACCTGAATACTAATGGATCTGTATTTGAAGTGACTTAAAATAATCTGTTTTCTGTCAGAGTTTATTTTTAGACACAGTTCTTTCAATACTTGGGATCAGCAGGGAAAAAGCCCAGACACATCTCTGGGTGGGTGGTGCATTGAGTAGGTGAGAGGTTCTTTAGGAGTTTCCTACGTCCCTGCGTCTGTGTGTGTGTGCGGTGTACAGTGATTCTGTGTTTGTGTTTGACTTCAAAGCCTGTCTGCCCAGTCAGTGCTTGTTGGATGGTTTTAATGAAAGGCAGTTTGTGGCAGACACACATAAGCACACTCACACTCACAGACGTACACAGGTTTTTGTAACTGGAGCTTGTTAGTAGAGCAGCGGGAGAAGCCAGATGAAGTCAGCCCACACACCAGGTGCACACTGCTGGCTCATCCTTTCAAAGTTTATCACTAGAATTCTGGCCTAATATCAGATTACCATGCACAGAATTCACTCTGATGTTATTGTATCTGACCTTAACGCAGTCCTACTATATAAAACAGCATGCCTTCACACGTTTATAAGAATAATATATAAATACAAATAAAAGGATGCCTGACACTGGAGTAAGAACTTTGTGGTCGACATTTTAATAGTTAACAGCAGGTTATGTACTGTTAAGTTTATTATCAATAGTATACCTTCAGTTGCAACTTGAATACAGAATATTTGGAACATGGGTACCAATATGTTCCAATTATGAGACCATAAACCATGCTTGGGCAAACATTTTTGTCTCCTGAGAAACAGTTTTGTCCTAGAATTGGACATGGGCGCCAGGTTAGGACCAGATTTTCGGAGCTCTTTTAGATAAATGACATGCATATAGGCTATATTCTAAAACATTTTTTAGTCTTTCTCTTTAGAAATACATCTTAAGAATAACATGAACATTGCAGGGAAAAGACTAGAGTTAGATCACAATATAAACCCAATATAAACTTTGTACTGAACAACTTTCGTCGGCCGAATTACAAAGATGAACGTGCAGCATCTGGGCCCCAGGCCTTAGTTTTCCCATGATATAGACTTTTGGACTTCAATTGGCTCCATGTAAATATATAATTAAGGACAAATACTAAGTATACATACATATACATATGTATATGTGTGGTATATTTGGTACTATGTGTTGAAGGATTGTGTTAGCAGCAATTTTCTGGCCTCTGGTCTGACTCAGAGGGCAAGATGGAATCCTGGTTGGGGCAGTGGTCTCACAAGCTGGAGGAAGGTCTGATGTGATGCAGTGTGATTTGGGTGTCAGCCCTGAAGACTACTGCCCCACAATATGCATGGATGGAGTTGTATTTGCTAAATGTCTAAAGAGACAGCTGACTTTCCAAGAACTTTCTAACTCGCCTGAGTGAAGAGGGGACAAGAAACTGCGGGATAAGGAGGGATAAATTTCAAAAATCAAAATGAGTTGGCAACAGAATAAAAGATAGATGAAGTTAGGCAGGGAAAGTAAACAACAGATGGTGGAAACATGTCGCCACAATTCTCAGCATCAAATATCAGCAGCAGCCCAACACTGGTCACTGGGGATATTACCATGCATAAGTGTAAGTGTGATGATGCACGGTCAGAGGTGAAGTGCGTTTCCAATGACAGATGAAACACCAGATTGTCAACCACATGTGGTGCCAGCCCGGGTCAGCGGAGGAGACACACACTTAGTGCAGCGTAACTGGTGCCTGCTTCTATCCACAGTTTGGCTGTAATGACTCTGGAATCTTCCATGTTGGGTCCACCCTAACCCCACCTGCCAACTACCATGACACACACTGAGACAGCTGTCTGTGAGTGTGTGAGAGCGAGAGTTCAAGCACTGACTCTAGGCGGCTGGGCATGAGTGTTGCAGCGTCTGTCTGCCAGCTGATGACCTCACTCGGAGACAAAAATGAAAGAGATGGAACCGGGAAATTACCGACTGTCTAAGGAAGATTTGTCTGTATGTGTCTGTGCATTTGGCCATGTGTGCGAAATGTAATAATAGGTCAATGTGATACATTTTCCCCTGGAAAAAAAACTGGCATTATTAAAAAAAAAGGAGAAAAATAGAAATCAATATAATATTTAATATGCCGAAATAACTCTAAACTACTCAATAATATATGTATGTTATAATGTATGTTAATGTAAATATATGTGTGTATGTATGTTTATATACAGTGTATATACACAAATATATTTATATACATAACACACACACGTGTATATAAATGTATATATATACTATATATGTATTTGTGTGTATATGTGTATGTATGTGCATATATAATATCTATATCTATATACCTATATATATATATATGTATATATATACATATATGGCATGTATTTTCCTCTGGAAAAAACTGGCATTATTGAAAAATAGAAAAACAGAAATCGATATATATTAAATATGCCTAAAATACTTATTACATAAATGTTTATATTTATGTAAATATATTGTGTATATATGTATATTTATGTCTATATAAATATATTTACATGTGTTTATTTATATATTCCTTTGTCTGTGTATGTTTGCGTGTGTGTGCGTACATATACAGTACATATATATATACATGCATACACATGCACAGGAATAATTATGAATAAATACATTATCAGTAAATATATTCATAATTTCCAGTCCGTAACTCCACAGACAGGTCCATTAAATCCTAGTGCTTACAGTAAATGTACACAGTAAATACTGCCTTAATGTCTTACTGGAGGCTGTGACGTCACTGTTGCTTTGCTACGTTAGCTTTCCGTTTCTGTATCAGTTTATCAGAAGTCTGGGCAGCTGGCTGAGGAGATCCCCCATGTTAGAGTGGTGTCGCCGTATGGGAAATGTGGGATTTGAAAACCACATCCTCATTCCTTAACTTGGCAACTGACCGTGTGTGCACTCACCACATGATCTGTCTTCGATAAGCCCCAACTGGCAGAGTTATGACAGCGTCGCCTTCACTGTCTTAGGAACTAGTTGGATAACATCACTCTACCAGCTATCCCCAAAGTATCTTCTTTTCCTTTCGGTTTGTCCCTTTTTTTCAGGGCTTTCCACAGTGAGTCAACAATTTCCATCTCACCCTGTCCTCTGTATCCTCAACCTTAACTCCAACTACCACTGCATCCATCAATCTCCTCTTTGTCTTCTACCTGGTAGCTCCATCTCTAGGATCATTCTTCTACCACTGTCCCTCCTCTGAACATGTCTCCACCTTTTTCTCCAAACCTTCCTGTCTGTTTTGTCTGCCTAAATCCCTAAATTCCTGATCCTGTCCATCCTTGTCTTTCCTAAAGAGAACCTCAGCATCTTTAGTTTAGCTTAGAGTTGAAAAACAGTTCGAGATGTTCTTGAACTGACTGAAAACTGACTAACATTATTTGTTTTGTAATATTGGCCTTAAGCGAACCGAGTTCTGCTGACAGATGTTCAGGGTGAAAACAGTAACACTTCACCTTTTTCTGAAATGCATTAGCTCAGTCACCGCATTAAATACAATAAGTGCAGTGATGCACAACCTGTTTATGTAGACAGTCCTCTACGCACTTCCCTGTCTGCGGCCTGACTGAACTCTTTCAGTGAACAGGAAGCGTCAGTTGCTGTTCTTGGAAGAGCTGTCACTCGGACCACAGACTGTGAGAATATAGTGAAAGATCATCTTTGATTTGGCTTTTAGCTTTCAAAGACAGAACTTAACCTTTTTTTTGTTCTTGCCTCTAATGAACCGGCTTAATGTACAGTATGTTTACATAACAACAGTCTGTCAAACATTTCCCAAGTATTTCATTTACAAAGGTAACAATCTGTTCCAAAACATTGAAAGAGAATCAAAGTGAAACTGATTGAACACCCACATCGGAAACTTCCATAATTCGCTACTAAATTATATCAACATGGAAATATCCTTTGAGTAGGAAACCACAATACCACTTACAAGAAACAGTTTTTCTTTTCATTTTGAATGAACGTTTATATTTAGAACAGCTCGGTGTCATTTGTCTTCGGGTAAGCTGAAGATGAACGTGAACTCTTTTTTTTTTTTTTTCCATAGAAGCATGAGTAAATGAACACCTGCTGCGGTCGCTCTCTTCTGCTCTTATTCCAGCAAATTCATGCGTTACTAATTAAGTTTTCCAACCTACAGGTGAAGAATTGTGATCTGTGCAATGTTGCAGATCTTAGGAATGTTTGGTTGGAAGGTCTGGATGCACGTGCCAGCACTGACGTATGAGGTTGTTGCAAAAAATGAGTAAGAGTGCGTCCCGGTATTCGTGTTCCTAATGCGCTTAATTTCCGCCTCAGACAATCTGTGAAAATACTTTTATGCCAGGAGCTAATTTCTGCCTCCCTCCTTGTCTACTCTTTCAATCCTCGTCTCTCCGTGGATCTCCTGTTGTTGCTGTTGGAAAAATCAATTATTTAATTTCGACTTTTCCCTGCTCTTCTCTCCACAGGATTGGCACTCTCTTTGTCTTCCCGATGATGACCGTGGCATGAGACCAGATCACTTTATTATTTTTCATCATCTCCGTCCCCTACTCTCCACTCTGGAATCCACTCACATCTTCACCGCATTGATGAGGTAACATCTAGCTCTACGCAGCGCCGCATCCCTCTCCTGTCCACCCTTTCAACACCAGTCATGGGTCAGAAGATTTCTGGAGGCATAAAATCAGTAGACAGTCGCGGGGAAAGCGGTGGATCCCCGTCCTACCGGCCCTTGGTTCATCGCCGGCAGCACCCAGCACTGAGGGGCCCAGATTTTTCCAAACCGCCTCGGTTGGACCTCCTACTGGACATGCCATGTGCTGGACTGGAGACTCAGCTTTCTCATGCATGGAACCCTGATGACCGCTCGCTTAACATTTTCATCAAAGAAGAAGATAAGTTGACATTTCACCGCCACCCTGTCGCTCAGAGCACGGACTGCATTCGGGGCCGGGTTGGGTACACTAGAGGACTTCATGTGTGGAGGATCCACTGGCCCTCTCGGCAACGAGGTACACATGCAATTGTTGGGGTGGCAACCTCAGAAGCTCCTTTGCATTCTGTCGGGTACACTGCTCTCGTGGGGTCAGACTCTGAGTCCTGGGGCTGGGATCTAGGACGTAATCGACTCTACCACGACAGTAAAAACCGAGCCCACAGCTCGCTGCCATCTTACCCTTGTTTCCTGGAATCAGAAGAGTCGTTCACGCCACCGGACGCTTTGTTAGTCATTTTGGATATGGACGAAGGAACGCTCAGTTTTATGGTTGATGGACAGTACCTGGGAGTGGCCTTTAGGGGCCTGAAGGGCAAGAAGTTGTATCCCATCGTCAGTGCGGTGTGGGGACATTGTGAGATATCCATGAAGTACATCAACGGCTTAGATCGTGAGTATTTTGCACCACACGCCAAACACAGAAAGAAGGTTCAACACTAACAGAAACATTAGAATATTAATTATTATTATAGTGATTAAACAACACCTAAAAAGTAACGTAACAAGTTTTATTTCTGAAATTGTCGAAAGTGGATTGAAGTCCCAAGAACTGAGTATCTATTATCGCAGACATTTTAGTATATAAACAACTAGGGCTGGGTAAAAAAAAATCGATTAATTGATTTTAATCGATTTTAATCGATTTTTTTTGTTAATAGGACGATATCGATTTATAAATCCAAAAATCGTTTTTTTTTCCTTCTTTTCCCAACAACTTTACCTGAACTCATGCACCACAGGTGATTACGTATTTACGTGGTTACGTGCGAGTTAACACACTCGCACGTACAACAAATGTAAAAACAACATGCCACTAAAATCTAAAACTAGAGTCCGCCTTGTAATTTTGGGTCAAATCATGTTAAATAAAAAATGCATGATGGATCAATATGTCTGCCTTGAGTAAATTTTTGATGGACATAAATGTAAAAAAATACATTTTTTATTAACAAATGGATTAAGTTTCAATTTTAGCTTTGATTCTTCTGAGAATAACATTGGTACCGAACTATAATTGATATGACAAAAACTGAATCGAAAACCAAAGCGAATCGTGAATTGAATCGAATCGAATCGAACCCTTGTGAATCGAATCGAATCGATTTGAAAAATTTGAATCAATACCCAGCCCTATAAACAACACTTTGACAGTAGAGTGAGTAGGATCCACACAATGCAGTGAAGTGACAGTGGATCTAAGGTGATTGCAGCAACTCTTTCTTCCATTACCTCAAGGTCTCATTAGGCACCAGCCGGTTCACCTCAGTTTGTGACTCTGGGTTTGTGCTGTTGTGTCCCTGCTTTGTGTACAATCGTCGCTGGTGCTTGAAGGATTCAACCGATGCATATTTCATTTTTCATTGTGTGCTCTACAGTTAATGAATAGCTGCTTCAGAAAAAGCACAGTTGAAGCAAAAGCCAGAGCGAGACCTTTCCTCTTTCTGAAGAAGAGAAACACAAAAATACCCTCTTTCAGCAAAAAAAAAAAAAAAAAAAATCCCCAGGAGAAAAAGTTTTTGTCCCAGATTTATGATTTATTGATTGATTTAAAGAACTGATTTAATTAGTTCTTGGAGCCCTGAATATTTTTACCCCCTTAAAATCAATATGGACTTTTTTTTTTTTTCTTAACTTT
>JAFBJS010004643.1:52703-62897 GCA_016785265.1 Paraplagusia blochii
TGTATAAGAGACAGGGTGTGTAATGGGTATCGGTAGCACATGGGTATTTTACTGCGTGTTTGTACATGCAGGTCGGATCGCTACTCTTAGACCAAATGGAGTGAGTGGACTGTGCAGAGGAGATCATACAAAGTGTATTTCATTTAAATTTTACTACTTTTCCTCAAACTTTCTGAAGTTTCCTGGAGGCTACAGCAGTTTTGGAAAACTTCACAATCTCCTTACCTCAGATTTTAGAGAGTTGCTTGCAGGGCGTGTTTCCATCTTCTGCAATGTTACGAGTTATCACGACCTAAATTAGATTCAAGAGCAATTTTCAAAGTTATTTTTGGTGTGTAGTATGTTTTAGTTTGTTTAAGGCAAACCAACCCCGTAGTGATGGCATTGCAAAAGCCTGTGTGCGCGCCAAACGCTAGTTTATTATAAACACCCAGCACACAGGGCTGGCTTTATTGGGCAGTAGACCTCAGGTGGGGTAAAACCCACTTGGACCGAGACTTCCTTATTACAGTCACCCTTCGGATGCTGAGGGGTCATTTTGGGGTTATTAGCTCTGCAGCTGCTGCTCTGAATGTAAAACTCTCACTGTGCGAGGATTAATATCCCAGAGCTTCATTCAGTAGTGAAGGAAATAACCTTGAGTCTGCTATTTATTTTATTTTATTTTATTTATTTATTCATGCGGTGTAGGCATACCAGGTTTTCGGGCTCCACTCAATATCAGCTCTGAATGGAGTTGCCCTGCAGATGGCTGCGATAGCGAGGATGAAGTCATATCTGCTGCCTGTCTGTGCAACTGTGAGCAAGTGTGACGTCCAGCTGCACTCCATCCACTACAAGGCAACTGCAGTCCAGACATTGTATCATAAAGTCGTCTGACGCCGTTTCCTTCCATTGTTTTTGTTTTGTGTGTCACTTCAACATGTGCGACTGTTGAAGATCTTGTGGTTCTTTCAGAGGCGGCTTTATCGCACGTAGCTTCCTCTGAAAACCGACCGTTCGGTGCTTTCTGAGTTGTCGGTCTCAGGGGAAGTAACGTGACAGTCAGGTATTAGAGAGAGATTCATAAGTGTGGGGTGTCCTCCGAGGAAATTGTTGTCTCTGGCTTAGGCTCTGTCGCACTATGAACAGTTGATCATCACTTAGCACCGGCTTATGTCATTGATCCCATTCCTGCTATAACAGTACACACATCCACAAGGCTTTAAAAGCAGCAGCTTTTACCCCTTTTACCTGCAGTAAGAGTTTTCACAGTAAAAACTGAAGAATTTTCTATCTATATTTTTATTTCTTGTGTCACTTTGGGAACTTTCCTCATATTTTATCCCATAAATCATACAACTGTTGTGGTCTGACCTTCAGAGTCTCAGACAGAAAGGTTTAGAGAAAAAGCTAGAGAAGCCAGATTGAGCTGGTTTTGACAATTTCAGAAGAGGGACAGTGGTCGAGAGGGTCATTGGTAGGGAGAATCATCCTAGAGATAGAAATACCACGAGGGTTTCAAACATGCGGCCCGCAGGCCTTTTGCAGCCCGTAGAATGATATTTTGTGGCACCCACCTTGATATGAAAGTTCAGCCCCAATATAGCTGCAAGTTGTGAATGCTGAAAATGGTCATTTTGGATGCACTCAGTGGTAAACACACATTGTAGTGGGGACTTTTCACAGTTTTCTCATTTATGGAGATCAGTCTTGATTGACGGCTGAGATGATACTGATTTGCACTCAGTTTTTGGAAAAACCCCTTGTTTACAGATTACTTCCAGTTAACTTTCAGCTTATGGTAAAATGACATTGTGGGCAACAGGGCAGTGACCTAGTAGTTAAGGCAGCGGACTTGGGTCCGCAAGGTCCCCGGTTCGAATCCCCCCACTGCCAAGTTTCCCTACACACTGCTCCCCGGGCCACTGCTCACTTTGACGATGGGTTAAATGCAGAGGCCAACTTTCATTGTGCTCTGTGATGTGAATCACAACGTCACAATGACAAAAACAAGAAATGTAATCTTTAATCTTATTTGAGTTTGAGGCTCCTGAGCTACCAGGAAGAAGACAGAGAGGATATTGATGGATGGATGTAGAGAGGGAGGACATTGGAGTCAGAGTAGAAGATACAGAGGACAGGAGGAGAATGAAAAGGATGCTTCACATAGAAACCCCTGAAAAAGGGACAAAATCTGTGCAGCTGACAGCCATGACTGGGACACAGAGAGTGTATTTATTATAGAATAGTCAGAAAGGTGTCGAGTGACATGCTTTTGTCCATTTCTGTTGCTCAATATGGGTATAAATCAGGAACACAGGAATCTGATCTCCATCCTGAAATAAACTCCAAGATGCCTGCTCATCCTCCCTCTCCCCTGAGCACCTCCAAACCCCTGCTGTTTTCAAACCTCTAAACCCACCGTTCAATTAGTTAATTTCTTCTTCAGCTTATTTTAAATAACCCTGTCAATCCCGATTTTCCACCAACCAGCATCTTTCAATCCACTATCTGCAGCTCAGTTTCCAGTCTATTCAGACGGCGCCGCCGGCTCCCAACCATGCATCACAGCAGGTCTCAGAGCCATCATTTAAACCTCCCCTTTCACTTCTGCCGCTATCAATCTCCTCTAAAGCTATTACCGTGCTCTCTCGTCTGTTTTCTGCACTTGCAACAATTAGCATCACTTTGATTTACTACGGTCGAGTCCGTCCGAGCGTCAGCATCAAAATGTGTCACCGTTTTCTCTTCATCTTTCTACTCAGGCACACCTCACATCGGGCCATCAATCTCCAGGCTTCTCCAGCACAGTGCTTGTTCTCTAGCTGTTGGTTCATTCGAAACCTCTTCTAAAAAAAGAATTTCCTGTAAAGCCACAAGTCTGAGGGTTGTTTTCTTTGTCATTTCAGTGAACAAAATAAGGAGACACTTTTTGTTGATATACGGTATTGAATTCAACATCACTGTTGTTTTTCCAGGTTGAAAATATAGACTTTTTTTTAAAAACTGTTTTATCAGCTGTCGTAAAGTTTTCCAAGCAAAAACCCGAGGACAGGACTGATCATTACTTTCTCAAAAACACTTTTCTCCCTTTTGCTACTTCAACAGTGTGAAGCAGTGAAGTGTAGTTGGAATGAAGAGTCACTTAGAAAAAAGGAAGATGAGAAGTAGGAGAAAAAAAATAGATAAAAATCACTCAGAGCAGAAAGAATGAGTGAAATCAGAGGGAGATGTAAATGACATGGCAAATATATGGTGCTTAAATGTTTACAAGGGTAACAATCGAGACTGAAGACAAAGAGAGCAAGGAGGACAGAGTTTGAAAGACAGGACGTAATGTAGTACAACTGATGCAGAATAACTGGAATTTTTTTTTTTTCTAGATCAAGAAAATGACCAGAGCTCCCTCTACACCATGGTGCTGTACACCACCAACATCATCACAAAATTAAAACCTTTTTTAAAATAATAAAAATAACATTAATCTTTATTTCCAGATTAGATAACCTGGTCTCAGGAGCAGTAGTCTCCACGGCTGCCACCCAAATCACACCACACCATACTGTGAGCCTTCCTGTGGGTGGTGAGCCCACTGCAAAATATCAATAATAGCAATAATAATAATAAAAATATGTAGGTGACAACAGATAAGGGCCTTTCATAGATCTTTATAGGTCAAAGCTTAATTTATTAAATGTTATGTTATATTTTTACTGTTATAAAAGCTTAATAAATTGGGCAGAATCTGCTTATAAACTGTAACATTATCACTGCCACTTGAACCTACAGTACTGCCATCTACTGGTTTCGCCAAACCATATCTAGAGTAGTAAGATTATTCATAACCAACATTAACAAAATGTCATATTCATCAGTTTAAATAACAAAGTACAACAAATCTACCCAGACTAACACTCTGATAGTGTTGCTAGGAACTTATTTCTTCTTAAGTAACGTCACGAGTGCAGGCTCAACACAGACCAACATCGACTAGAAGTGACCCATTTATTCTCCTGCCGTAAGCCAGCCTGATACTCTGACCTCATTTCCTCGTGGCTACTGTTTATCCTGCATTGCATGAACTTACATACTTCACATCGGACTGAGAGCAGCTGCCAGTGCTGCCGCGTGCAGACACCCATTCACCCTGAGCTGTGGAACACTGCCGTGTATTCATGAGCATGACTTGTTTATTTAAAGGCACTGCTCTCTGAGGGACTATTTTACCTTTAGGGTTAGTCTGGTGTTGTTTCTATATTTTTCCAGTTTGGTAATGTATTATAGGATAGAGAATTTACAACTTAAATAGTCAACTGAAGGTGAAAGGAAAGGTTTACAGGACAGTTGTGAGACCAGCCATGATGTACGGTTTAGAGCAGGCATGGGCAAACTAAGGCCTGGGGGCCAGATGCGGCCTATTGAGTTTTTTAATGCGGTCCGCCAACCTTGTCCAAATTTAATTATTTATTTATTTTATCGTTATACTTCAGCCTTTTCCCTTCAATAATACGATTCCCCCCAGGAGATGATGTCATTAAGGGTACAAGAAATGTAGGATTTTAGGTTTTTAGGTTTACAAGATTTTCCCATGCATTTATTGTAGTTAAAATGAAAGCTACATCCTTTGGCTCTGGACTCAGCCCCCGTGTCCAATTTTTGGACCAACTGTGGCTCGCGAGGCAAAAAGTTTGCCCACGGGAGACACTAGTAATAGGTTGACTAAGATTCTAAGATTTACGAGAGACAAGGATGGACAGGATCAGGAATGATGTGATTAGGGGGACAACACAGACAGGAAGGTTTGGAGAAAAAACTAGAGAAGCCAGATTGCAATGGTGTGGACATTCAGAGGAGGGACGGGGGATACATTGGTAGACGAATGATCCCAGAGGTGGAGCTACCAGGTAGGAGACAAAGAGGAGATTGATGGATGCATTGAGGGAGGACATGGAGGTAGTTGGAGTCAGAGTAGAAGATACAGAGGACAGGGGGAGACGGAAATTGTTGACTCGCAGTGGCACAACTGAAAAAGGGACAAGCCGAAAGCAGAAGACGATAAAGGTTAACTGAAGTAATGTTTTGGTGGCTACAAATTTAGTGAAGTGACAAAAAATTTAGCTTGAACATGATCATAACAAGTGTTCTTTTGGACAACTCTTAATTGGCTGAGTATATGTGGTATACAGTACGTGTGAGTAAAATATTTTTTTTCTCAGGTATCGCAAACGGGGTTGGCTTGATCAGATCAACAGAATGATTATTAGTCTTTCATTGGTCACAATATGACAATCCAATAACACTGTGTGAAAGACACGGGTGGCACAATGGATAGGTGCTTATAGCCTTTGCTTTACAGCAACAGAACCAGAAGTCTAATGTTGGTGTCAACTACTGGTCTTTCCATATGGTTGCATGTCTTCTCCAGGTGTGATTATGGATTTTCCAATGTTCTTTGTTTTGTTGCAACAGCCTAAAAACCCGCAGCTACTCACACGCCCACATCCGTAGCAGCTTCACATCGACTCCTGACTGGAATATAAAGGATTGTGGGTTGGTCCAGATTTAACTTGGTCAGCCCTCAGGCACTGTGGCTTCCACTCTGCCTTTCATGCTTCCTAGACCTGTTTCCCTTCACTTTTAAGTGTCAAATGTGCATGCGTGTCTTTCCTTTTTCTCTTCTTCCTCATGGTGTATAGTTAGCCTCTTCATGCCAGAGGCTAGACGCTGGGTAAACAGTGAGATAAATAAAGTTCCATACTGTTTTTTTATAGATCAAAAGGAAAAAAAAGCCACAAACATCTTGGCGTTGAATACTATCTTGTCAGAAAAACAAGTGACTCTTGGAGATATTTTTAGTTTTACTCTATGTTTAAGCATAACGCGAACAATGTTTTTGCACCTTCTTTATGCTCTGTTTACACTTGCCTCCAACATCATGCTGGTGACAGAAAACGGTGAGAGATTCTATTTCAGCTCTGGCAACAACAGTCTGAACCGCTACACTGCCAAGTCCAATATCAGCAGATGAAAATATTGCCTTAAGTCATATGGCGCCCGATAAAACGTACGCGTCTCTCCTCGCCTCAGTGGAAAGAGTTGCATGCCGTCCAAAAAGTTGTTGTTTTTGAGTGATCGCATCTGATCACAGGATCCACCTGCTATAAATGTCATTCAACAGGAAGGGCTACGAGGGGCTGGGTGGTGCAGTGGGATTTTGTGGTAGAGACTGCTACATAAACATATACTGTATATACATATATTCACATACATAATTTTATACATATGTACACATGAATATTCATTTACACATATATGAATACATATATACAGTATGTCTAGGCATATTAATATATATATAAATATATTTATCTTCTTATTTATATCTTTATCTTCATATCTTATATTTATTTATATATGTATATACAAATATATGTACACGCGTGTGTGTGTGTGTATATGTGTATATCTATATTTAGACTTATTTATATATGTAAATAATTAGATATTTGAATATATGCATATACAGTATGTTTGTGTGGTTATGTGTAGATGTGTAAATACAAATATTAAGCATGTTGTGCAGGAAATATACTGTTGAATATATAAAAAGAAAGTCTGTATATTATGTTTATATATGAATCTATAAAGGAATACACTATTTTAAGTACACTACATATGTATGTATTTATTGTTATATATTTATGTATGTATATACTTATATATAGATATTTATACTCATCTATATATAAATATACACACACATATATATTTATATTTTTATAATTTGAATGTACTGTATATAAACTTAAGGCTTCAGGTTCTAACATACCAGCTGCCAGGTTGCCACAGAGGTGCTACTTCCAGTGGGTTGTCAACCCAGTCAACCCAGGTTGACAGTGTAGTGCAGTGTGATTTGAGTGGCAGTTGTGGGTCCCAGCAATGGATAAATGAACGAAGGAAGGAAAACTTACTCAACAAAAAAAAAAACACACAATGCGGTGAGAAACTAAACTAGCAGGATGACTTGGTTAAGAACGCCACGCCCTAATACAGGAGCACAGTCAGTGTCGTTGCCTCACAGCGAGAAAGTCACTTATTTGACCCCCGTTTGTTGTATTTGCCCTGCAGCTTCCTCTGCATCCAGGGACACACAAAAAAAATCGACACAAAGGCAATTAATTTCCAGCATAGGTGTGAATGTTGCAGCCGTTTCTCTGCTCCCACTGCAGCCATTTCACGATAAGTAGTTGAAGATAAATTAGAATGGACGGATGGATAATTGCTGATTTAATTTACATCCTGTCCATGAAACCAGAGGCACTGGAACAATAGTGATTCATAGATATAGCAGTCTCTATGGCAACCTTACTGCCAACTCCTTTACCGTCTTCAGCTCACTGGAAGTTTCACACGACAGAGTAGACACTACATCTCAGTTGTGCCTTATTTGATGATGTCATCAATGTTGTATTAGCGCTGACTCTCATTATGAAAATGCTCACAATTTGTGAGACTGTTCCACATATTAGGGAACCATGCACTAAAGCTGAGGGTGGGGGACCAGACAGGCTTACTTTGTACATTTATATAAATACCGCAGCACTGATGGGCTACTCAGCTCCTGATACAGGACATACTAAACACACTAAATTAGAGTTAATATTAAATGACAGAAATTGCTATTTTTTTTAGCATCTACCTGAGGTACCACTGAATGAACTGTTTAACTATGGTACTGCAGGGTCTTAATTCAGGGGCTGGATGTTGCACAGTGTAATTCAAGGGTTTCAGAACCATTTTTGGAACAGAGGTACATACAGCCTAGTGAGATGTTAAGTGGTCAGACTGTGTCAAGGTCAAGGTCAGCTTTATTGTCAATACCTCTACATGTTGAACAGACAAGTGTATAGAAATTGTGTTCCTTCAATCATGCAATATCTACCTATAAGTACCAATAATGCCCTTGTTCTTTTCCCATTTTTCACAAATATAAAGTATCTAGAAAATGTATTTTTGATTAAATACATTGACAAAACATCACCACCATCTTTGTCAATTTTTCACTTTCAACATTGATCTATCTGTCTGTCTGCCTGCCTGTCTACCTGTCTGCCTGCCTGCCTGTCTCCCTGTCCGTCTGCCTATCTATCTGTCTGCCTGTCCGTCTGCCCATCTACATGTCTGTCTCTCTATCTATCTGTAGCTATCTGTCTGTCTATCTATCTGCCTGTCTTTCATCTGTCTGTCTGTCTGCCTGCCTGTCTGTCTATCTAGCTGCCTATCTATCTGCCTGTCTTTCATCTGTCCGTCTGTCATCTGTCTGTCCGTCTGTCTTTACCTACCCACCTTATGGTTAAACACTTGTCTTCATGTACAATGTCCACGTCTTTGTTTCATCTTCAGCTGGGACACCTAACTCAACTCTCTGACTGACTGAACAGTGAAGGTGACGGCCCTCCTTCTGTTATTGTAATGTAAATCAATGCAGCCCTGAGTTTCTGGGGAAACAGATATAACATTTGTGACAGAGTGAGTTCACCCCTCGATTTCTCCAGTTAGCCTCCCTCAACGTCGGGAAGGATCCAGTTCACCTTCTCTGTTTCCAGCACTGTCTACATGAGTGTCTCCTACGCAGGAAGGATAATGGTGGGAAAATATTGAATTTACTGCACTGGAACCTCTCTGTGTTATTTATAAGCGAAGGACAGACTGATTTGAATGTGATTATTTTACAAAACTATATTGGATGCAGATACGAAACCCGTGTGGATAGTTGTGTTCTGCTCTGCTGTCACCATGACACCAGCCAGTGGAGATTCTGAGAAAAAAATATATAAAGTGAAGTGAAGAAAGGAAGTGAAATCAGTGTTGGCAACTCAGATATTGAATTTGTAGAAGTCAATACATTTATTTAAGGTTCTTTGCACTTCATGTAATGGTTAATATTTGCCTGTAATTGTGTTAGAAAGGTAGGTTTTTGTTAAAATAGACTGCACAGCCAGAGTAAGGAGTAAATCATCTGCTCCAGGGGGGACATTAAACAGACAGGGGTAACTCAGGTCAAGAAGCAGAGGGAGAGAGAAAAATGATCTCACAGCAAATTTTCTCTTCCCTTTTACCTATACATTAAAGCCATTTTATTATATAGAGCAGTGGTCCCCAACCACTGGGCCGGGGGCCGGTACAGGTCCGTCAGTGAATAGGTGCTGGGTCACAGGGAAATAACGTTTCCTTTTGGCCCCATCTGGCTATTACTTCCACTTGATCCATACCCATATCAACAAAAGAACTGAACAATAGAATGGCTAGGATTCCATCATCAATAATGCAACTATATTTGATTATGAAATATTTTCTCAGTGAAGACAACAATAATAAACTCAAAATGATGCTGATAGATGTAACTGTTTGCATTGATGAGTCATGATCAGAGAATGATACAAGGTTCTAACCTTGTATCAATGACTCATCAATGACTCATCAATGCAAACAGTGCTGCTATCGGTCTGGTAGCAGAAGGTTATAGGCTGTGTGCACCTGAGAAATCCTTGTTAATTTGGGTAGGAAGATTTTATAGGTAGGAAAATATTTCAGAACACCAGAAATTTAATTTCATTAAAGGGTATTCATCTTAATGACCGGTATGTACATGGTGCAGAAAAGGTTGGGCAAAACTGATATATGGTAATTCATAGTGAAACCTCCAAATGTGTACATTTTATGTTGCCCTTTTTCCAATGCAGTTCTTGTCACCAGCAAGGTCTACTTTTGATTGCTTCACTCTTCCAGCCCAGAGATCTCGGTCTTTTTGCTCCATACGGTCAGAGCTTTCACCCCGTCCCCCAAGAAAAACACGCATTGAAAACCGAAAGTCCAGTGGAGTCGAAAGACCACTGATTCAGAACGTCATTGTTCAGTATTGATTAAATCCACAACACACAGGTGCAGCCTAAAGATCCAATCACTCTGTCATATAATTCAGGGCAGTAATGAATGGAGGCAAGATTACACTTTCCAAACCTCATCCCCTCTCCTGTTTGTTCAGGAAACTAAAACTGGCCTCTAATCAACACGTCAACACGGTTTCCTGTTCCACAGATTTGTGTTCTTTCATCACGGTGCTTCATAAGAATGATTTCTCAGGCTTCGCACTCCGGCTTTCCACCCGTTACCCTTGCTTTGCTCCGTGGCTACAGGCAACACATTGAGAAC
>JAFBJS010004643.1:63098-150267 GCA_016785265.1 Paraplagusia blochii
GACAGGGGGATTATAGGCGCAAACCCAGAACTACTTCATTGGTTTGCTGGAAATATATATCACCAGCTGTTCTAACGCATCTCTGTAGCTAGTGGGCAACGCTTAACTTCAAACACTGCCTTGCTGTCCATATCGATTGATATCGGAATCAGAAATTAGGTATTTGGACGCTATATGCAAAACTTACTTTTGTACATCCTTATTTTTTACATTTAATTTTATATAAAAAAGCATGCTTTTTGGTTATTATTTTCATATTTTATGGAGTGCAGTAAAAAAAATATGAACAATATGTTTTATTTGTAAATAACTGGTCATTTCTTCGAAGAAGATCTGATTAAATTTCATTATGTGTTTTATTTTAGAAAGATAAATTAGGACAATTATTAGAATAGGCGATCATTGCAAAACTTTCATAACTGTGTGTTTGGTTTGAGAATTAAATTATTTTACTCATTTTACCGGTGTTGGGATTCAGAATTCAGGTGTAAATATAAAAGCTAATCTGGAGACCTGAAGTTGACTGTTTACTCTTTCTCAACAACAGTGGGACAGACAGATATTTCTCAGGGGTAAAATTCAACCACTGCTTGTTTAATATATTTCACAATGTAAGGAGTGTATGAAGCAACTGAATTTAAATGAAACTTTCACAAGTTGTGACATCCTGTGTTGCATCAACTCACCAAGGAGGAAGGTTGGTGCTGTAACAAAAAAAAAAAAGGAAAAGGCTAAAGTCAAGATGTGATGAAGTTGCACATATATGAAAAACTCATTTCATACAGACACATACAGTCTACATCAGGGATTCTTAACCTTTTTGTCACCGAGGCCCAATTTTTTTCAGTGTCAAGTGACCTGGGGCCCTTAATAATAGCAGTTTAAAATTTTCACGGCCCTCTAGGGGGCGCTTGCGGCCCAACTTTGGGCCGGGGCCCAATGATTCAGAATCCCTGGTCTATATCACCTTTGTTTAACAGTGTTGTTGTTACCATTGACATTTAGGTTTGTACTCTACTACAGCAGTGGTGTGAAAAAAAAAATCACTTGAAGCGCAGACTTTAACCTTTATCTTCATCTTCCTGAATCTAATTGCCACATGTTTTCCTTTCTCTCACTGGGCTCAGTGCCCAGGCAACTGCTGATGTGGCCCAGTCGGGTCGCTGCAAGAGAGGCTGCCACACACTTGGACTCAAAATGTGTTTGGAAATAGAACCAGCGTGGCTTTGAAACGTTTGTGACATAATTGACTCAGACAATATTTCAGACTAACGTGTTTTTTATCATATTCTTAGCCATATTTAGATTAGATCAAACATATAGTAAATATGGAAGAGAGGTGAAGAGTAGAGTAGAGTGTAGGCGAGATAGAACTGTGATCTGCAATAGAAAAGTCAGCTAAGGTGAAAGGAAAGGTTTACAGGATGTTTGTGAGACCAGCCATAATGGATGGATTAGAGACACTGGGAATAGACAGGAGACAGAGCTGAAGGAGTTAAAGATGATGAGATTCTCTTTAGGAGAGACAAGGATGGACAAGATCAGGAATGAGGTGGTTAGAGGGACAACACAGACAGGAAGGTTTGAAGAAAGAGACAGATTGAGATGGTTTGGACATGTTCAGAGGAGGGACAGTGGATACATTAGTAGAAGAATGATCCTAGAGATGGAACTACCAGGTAGGAGACAAAGAGGAGATTTATGGATGCAGTGAGTGAGGACATGGAGGTAGTTAGAGTCAGAGTAGATGATACAGAGGACAGGGGGATAGATGGATAATGTTGATTAGCAGGGGTAACCCCTGAAAACAGGACAAAACAAAAGTAGAATAAAATGCAACATAAATTTCAAACAACATTGTCATTAATAGAGAAATCCTATTTAAGCAACCACGGTAATGCCTATGTTGTACAGTTCGTATTCAGTTCTCTTTATTTTCCAGGAAGAGCGTGACTGTGATCTACACTGATGTTTTAATATTACTCAAGACATGTTGCTCATTGTCATCTGATTCAGACATGGACAAATGATTGACTCCTGGGCCACAGGAAATGGAGAATTCATGTGTACTAAGATAAACAACATGTAAAAATCATGCAAAGAAGTTAAAATGCTTCTAGAACAACAATACAAGTTATTAATAGTATGAGTTGGCGAAATTTGGCCAGCTGAAATAAATTGCCAAACCATCATCTGACCAACAACAGTCCCAGACTGCCCTAGTAACCAGGATAGTTTTTTTTTTCTAATATCAAGTCTTATTTAAACAGTGACAGTAAAGTGTTATTATTATCTCTCCAACACTGTTATCAACATGTCGTGAGTGTACGATTGGACAAATGTCTAATACCTTTATTACACTCCTGCTTCTCAGGCTAAATCTAAATATTATTATCAACTTCCTAAGGTTTCAACTTCCTAAATACTTAAAGAAAAAAAATACCCCAAAAAGCTATCAGGTAGCTGAAGAATTCCAATGCTATTCACCCCTTATGTTTTGGAAACAGTAAGTGAGGTAAAACTAATGAGCTAAAAGACTCAGGTCTATGTGGAATCTCATTATTGGTAGATGGAAACAGCACAGGATAAAGTGTGTTTCCGCAGCCTCCACTTCAGAGTCAGCGCAAAGAGGGATTTTAATTATGATTTATTTTTCCTAAAGTTCCAGTTCGAGATCTAATCTTGTGCCTCTCATAGTCGAAGGATTTGATGTAAACCAAATTGACATGCAAATCAACTCGGGGAGAGTTTCCTCTGTCAGTTAGAGCTAAAGCCTCTTGTGTCATGGTTGGCTGCAGTCAAGCTGATGTGAATGAGCTGAAGCTCCAAAAAGCTTTTGTACAGTGATGCACAAACAGCTACTCAAACTAAATGATTGTTGCTGTCCTTCTTAATGGCTCGTGCAGAGAAATTGTTGAGAAGAAATACACTCTTGTCTTCCTTGCTGATCAGAGTGATAGGGCTATCCTTGGTTTACAATCTTCACAAACTTCAACTAACTGTGTTACGTAGCGCTCTCCTGTGAATTGATTAGGAAAGTTTTGTTCCATTTTCTGGATAAATGCTGTTGAACCAAAGGGCGCACGGGAATTTGGACGAGCAGAGCAGACAAATACTTGGTCGCGAGGCAATGTACATACGGAAGCTTTTTTGCCTTTTATTTTGAAGGAATAATCTTTAGACCAGCGTAGACTGCGCGATTTTGACACGATTTTTCAATTGTGCGACGATCGCGTATCCAGTTCGACACCTCACGACTGATCGTGCGAAAATCAATCATGGTTGAGATCCTTGTGATTTATGACCATAAGGCGCACTGTACAGTTATGTGTGCCATTACCATATTTAACACACACATAAGGCGCAGATGATTGTAGGGCGCGGGTTTTATATACCATCTACGCCCACACTTACCGATTTATCTCATGGTGTCCTCTACTACGTCTGCCTTACAACAACACACACAAGCATACAAGTTTGTGTATTTAAAAATAGAGCGGGAACAAAAAAAATAGCCACACTTCCCTCTTTAACGTTCTCATGGTGTCCTCTAATACGTACGACTTACAACAACAACACACAGAGGGCACTAGGCACTAGAGAGTGCACCGTACATTTTGAAGAAAATCGTAGACTTTTATGTGCACCTTCTAGTCGTGAAAATACGGTAAACAACAGAGCGGCATGGCAGAACGTCCTGTAATTTTCTGTCCATGCACAGAATGTGACTAACTACCAGGGAAATTAGTTTTGTTTGCTGAGCATTATTCTGAAAAAATCTACACTATGGAGAATAGAATAGTCTCAAAAAGCACACATATGCAACCATGGATACGCTAACATATTCTGAGGAATTCACAAATGCACTTTCAGAATAAATGCACGAGCACGGACCCACGACTCTATTTTGAGGAATTCACAAATGTATTTTAACAATAAATACACATCAATTCACACAACAAAATAAATTTGTGAATTCTTCAAAATACATTGTTGAATTCCTAAAACTACATATGTGCATTGTCGTTCGCGCATTAAATTGTGCTTTTAATTTGTGAAACTGCGTGCATACGAGTGTGTATTTTTTGAAACTCTTCTTGCACTGACCAGATACGCCTACGTATTTTTTCTACACTTTTTTTCTTGTCAGCAGCCAATCAGAAGTCTCGCTCGTTTGCAGCCAATTACACAGCAGTGTCCCCACAAGAGTCCATGTGTGACGTCATTAGACTGTGCAATGGATCTAAGGATCCAGCAGAAATGGTGTCTGTAAGCGGCAACGGCTAGCACTCAGTACGTTCATGGATCCGCGCTTGCGTGACTATTCTGGCTCCATACCACACATCTCCCACTGCGGCTTCATCTTCCTCCTCCTCAGTGGATCACAACAGAATTCCTTGCTATTTTCACGTTTGTAACAGCTGTCAAATTCTTCTGGAAAATCTTACAGGAGTAAGATGCTTGTATGATAGTACAGTGTGAGCAACAGACGGCTGGCATTTTCCCAACTGTGTCTTAAAATATGTTGTTCCCACTGTGGTTGTGTAGGTGATTGACCTAGGCACTTACCCACCGTACACAGAATTCCGACTGATGAGCTGATGAGCCCCTCGTACTGCGTTAATTACTGTGCAGTTTGGGGTAAATTATTAAATTCCGGTGTCAGGATTTAAGAGTCGATTAACAACGGGCCTCTCAAGGTAAATCCAATGTCATGGGCTGAGATTAACCTTGTTGGTTACAACATGATCAACCTTGCACAGCATCCTGACTGTGTGCCGGGAATGAGGATTAACTGTCTGCAGCAGGTGAGGAGACACAGCAATTCCCCGCAGCAAATTGACAATTTGGCTTAAATGTAATAAAATGGTCTCTGGATCAGACATGCCGCTGCAGGAGACTGTCTCCTCTTCCAAAAAAAAAACGCAACACAAGAGAGAATATAATTAATGTTAACCAGTTTGAGCCCTTAGTTTTCATAGAATCACCTTTAGAAAGAAAATTAGATTTAATTATGTGCGAACGAGATGATTTCGCATCCTCTCACGTTTCATTGACATCTCTGCTGTTGACGTACCCGCTGTTCCTAATTAGGAAAAAGCTTGTCTATAATTACAGTCTGTCGCGCGACAGTTGATGCTTTTATTTTTAAAAGCATTTTTTTTGTCACTGCAGGCTAATAACTTTTTAAATCCTGCAATATATTAATTTTTAAAATATACGTTGACTTTCCCATATTAGAGTTTACAGGGAACAGGATGAAAGGAGAATTCCCTTGATTCTCTGTGACACCTTGAAAAATGGACGAGCTGAAAAAAGTTGAATATGAGTTGACTTAACATAGATACACATAATGTATTTGTTATTATTCAGTTTATTTTCCTAAATTAAAGCATGTAAACATCATTATTTGTATGTTAACTACATACTACTGCTGTTACTACCATCAAATAAATGGTTATTAACTTTTTTGTCAAAGCCCGAGATATTTTTTCACCAAGTTTTTATGCTATGATAATATGATAATAATGCATATTTTTTTTTATAATTTTTTATGCATTATTAGCTCCTATACATCCTTTAAATGTATAGGGAAGGAAGACTAAAGATGCTGGGGAAAATATATGATATATAGGTAGGGAGAAAGCAAACTCCTTTTTATTGCGATACACACCACTGCACACACTGTGTGGATTCGAACCTTGAACCCTCTGCACCCCAATCCAACTCCTTAACCACTAAGCCATTACTTACCCAATCAGCTTCGGCCTTCCATAATGCAGTGGTGATGAACACGTTGTTAATGTCATTCATTCATTCATATTTCTGGTTTACTAATTCAGAAATATCTTCGATGTCCATACATTTATATAAATTCCTGAGATTATGAGTCTTTCTCTCAGCTTTGAAGCAGCAAAACTACCAACAAAACTACAGTTTCAGTCAAAACGTTGTGTTTTGTCTTCTGTCTGGACTGAAGTTGAACTTTGAGGCCATCATTCTTGGTCTCCCCTCCTCTTCTTCTCTGTTCTCTCCTCCATATTCACAGCCTGAATCTTTCCCCTCTTTATCTTCTTCATCACTTTGTCTCCTAAACTCCACCTCCAATCTTTCCTCTTATCTCCATCTTTCTCCACAGACTTTCATCCTTGATCTCTTGCCTTTTCCTCAGGCTGCATCCCCCACTCTCTCCCTCTCTCCCCCACTCACCCCCTTCTTCTCTTTCTTCCGTCTTTACCCTCTCTCTTCCGCCTCTTGTTCCATGTTTATCCTCGCCTCCGCTGTCTTTTGTTTTCTTTTCACACTTCCCACATTAGTCTCTGCCCCCGGTTGAGCTCTCAGCTGCTGCTGTCTGCGCCTCCGTTCCTCCACTAGCCTCCGGGACACGTGACGCGTTCTCCTGCAGAATGTCCTCCACTCTAATAAGCAGGTCTATAACCTGCTCCTGCTCTCCTCCTCCTCCTGCCTCACCTCCACTGTTATTACCTCTCCTTACCTTGTCATATTTCATCCACCTTCCTCTGTCTACACCTGTTTAAGAATCTTGTTTTGAGCACTGGCATCTGTCTTGTTACCTTAGACATGGCATCCATAGTGACACTTGTCCATTAGCCACAGTAGGGCAGGGACTCCTGACTTAATGTGCTGGAGGACATCACCTCCAGGTCTCATAAAGTTAATACCGTCGTCCTGTGTCCAGACAGCAGACAGCAGAGGTCAACATTTCCATTTTTGTTTCTACTGCTTTTTAGTCAGAACCACATGACACACACGAGACCTAGCATATTTATTTCATATTTCCCTCAATATTTTCGTGTAAGCTACATTAGTTTGTCATAATTATTTGTTTTAACTCATAGACTACAGTGAGTATTCTTCTGTATCAGTAACGTGAAGTGAAACCAAGTGGCGGCCATCTTGGTGTACTCAGCAACTCTATTGGTTTAGCTTGATCACATGTCCAATCATGCCATCGCTCACAAACCAAACTCTTATTACGTCCTGAAGAGGCTACAATTTTTTGGGGCAACCATCTAAGGTAAAGCAAACCCAAATCATCCGGATATTCGTGTTGAAGAAAAGAAATTGCTCACAAGTATTTTGTCTATAATCATAGTATTACTTTATTATGTACAGTATCCAAAAAACGAAGGATGTTAGACCCACACTGAGAAATCTGTTGAGGAAACGACAAGTTCTGCTGTCAATTTTGGCAGTGAGAGAATAAAAAGTAGTGATAAATTAGTTATTAATGCGATGCACAGTTGTTTCCTCAAAAGGTTTTAATATATTCAACACAGTAACAGGCTGTTACACTAAATATAGAGAACACGTATCATCAACCCATGCTATAGGAAACCACCCTCTTCCTGTTTACAGCATTTTCTTTCAAACGTGTGGCAGATTTTTTTTATCGTCTTTAGATCAGATTTTCTTTTTTTTTAGTCAATCTTTTTTTAGTAAGTGAACTGTGTGTGGAAACAGAATTACCATTTAAAGCAAATTGAATTAGAGCAATAAAAGCCGACAATCCTAACAGTTGACACAACAGAATTTATAATAAACATGGATTTTTTTCTCTTATTCCTCATGTTCCTGATTGAGACATGCTTGTCTTAGCACAGTGTTTCTCAAAAAAGTGGGGCGGGCCCCCTGGGTGGGCACGGCGTGATGCTGAGGACATGCTTTTTTTCCCGCCGTACTACAATAAAGTGTAATTGCACATCCTTGTAAGTTGAACTATATCTCTTTTTTTGTTTTCTTTATGTTAACAAGGATACGATGTTATGCAGAGGTGTAGTATTTTATAGACAAATGCTATTATTTATAGTTGCAGCGGAGAGTGGGTGGTGGTGGAATTGTTTTCTTCTTGCCAGGAGGGGGCGTGACAGAAAATAATTGAAAATCACTGTCTTAGCGTGACAGTTTTTGTCTCTGCTCACACTTTCTGCCTAATTAATCCATCATCTTCTGGATTAGCAGATACAATTCCACCTTGTCGCCGCTCTACCTCAAACACCTCATCTCCATTTCTGTACTGCTGACTCCAACTTCCCGAAGAGCTCATCAAACTTTTATAATTCCTACTCAAGTTTGTTCTGACTCCTTGGGGAAGTCATTCCGGAAATTGAATTGTGGTTTGTTTGTTGTGACTTAACTTTTTTTTTTTGACATATTTTAATTTAGCAGCTAAATGGTGTTTGATAATTAACATGGACGGATGACTACAGACGGACTAATCCCTCAGCGCAGGTTAGTTTAATAGAGCGTTGCTGCTACATTACGCTCCAATGACAGCGGTGTGTAGACAGGGACGCACGATGGTTTTAGACCTAGAAAAGTTAGGCTGATAATAAGTTCCATTTTATCTTTAATTCCATCACTTAAGTGCAGAAGGTTTATGTCTTTGGATAATTATGATCCGCCCATGCACCGTGCAGACTTTTATTATAACCTACCCCGTGTTTTAATCCGACTCCTGCGTGTTTGGTTGCGTCTCGCTCAGTCTCCTACCGCAGCCTTGTGCTGCTGGTTTAATTCCATCAACGTGGTTTTTACAGCCTTCATTACAGCAGAACAGTTAAACTCTCTTTCAAGCTTTTTACAGACGGCGGACTCCTGCACCCGTCTGACCTCATTTGCAATTTAACTCCATCTCGGACCCTTCAACAAACGAGGCTAACGCATTTGATTTTTCTCCCGCACACGAACGGTCATTAGTTCAACTCCGACTGCTTGGTGCGATGGACCGTAGCCAACAGTGGCTGTTGCTACACAACATGCTAATTAACATTGTCTACGTGGGAGTAACATTTTTCGCCTTGGGATTTCTCTGATCTGTTTGGTTTAAGACCGAACTGTTGGAACCGAAGTTAAACTTCAAATCATCTTCTTCTTCTCCTTTTAGCTTGTCCCTTTTCCAGAGTCAATCCTCCTTTTCACCCTGTCCTCTGTATCCTCACCTCTAACTCCAACTACCTCCATGTCCTCCCTCACTGCAACCATCAAACTCCTCTTTGTCTCCTACCTGGTAGCTCCATCTCTAGGATCATTCTTCTACCAATGTATCCACTGTCCCTCCTTGAACCCTTGTCCCTCTAATCACCTCATTCCTGATCCTCTCCGTCCTTGTCTCTCGTAAAAAGAATCTCAGCATCTTTCCCCTCCACGTCCAGCTCTGCCTCCTGTCTCCTGCCTATTCCTATCGTCTCTAAACCAGTCATGTCCAAGTCTCTAGTGTCTCTAATCCATCCATCATGGCTGGTCTCAAAATTGTCCAGTAAACTTTCCCCTTCACCTTAGCTGACTCTCTTCCATCACAGATCAAACCAGCTTAAAATTATAATTATTATAGATATTGTTTTCCTATATACCTGTAGTCAGTCGCCTGTTTCAGTTAGTGTTCCAGCAACGCAGAGACGAGGTTACAAAGATCACCCGCAGAGTCTCTGCAGGTTACACACAAACAGCATCCTGGATGATTTATAGTCCTTGCAGAAAAATTAATTACCGCCTGGGATTAGAGGAATCAAACCAGTGTGTTTCCTCCAATATTGATATTTTTATGAGCGGAGTCTGCCTGCCTGCAGTTCATAACAGTCAAGGATACGTGAGGGTCAGACAGGGAGACGAGGCTTTCTCTCCACTTTTCTCTCTAATCACAGCCTCTGTCCTCTTTTGTGTCCTTCCTTCCGTCCTTCCCTCTCATCTCATGTCCTCTTCCCACCCTTCTCTATTCTATTTCCTCTCTTCTTTTCTCTCTCTTTTTCATTTCATCCTCCACTTGTTATTTTGTCGTTCCCTGCTTCTCATCTTTCCTGGCCCTGTTTTTCCTATCATTATCTCTGTCTCATCCCAGAGGAGACAGCGAACACTGGATTTACAGTAATGCAGGATGAAAAAGAGACAACAGGGCTTTAAAAAGAAACACTGTTGTGTCTTGTGTTACCACCAACTCCTCTCCAGGAGTCAACAGGGCCAGTCATTCTGAGTGACATAGGGTCTAGACAGAGTCGACTTAAATGTATCTTAAATTAATCATCAATCTGCATTAGCCCGAGACGGAGTTCATTGAGACTATTTCGAAACAGATTGTCCTACGCGTCCTTCTTATTTGAGTGGGTTGAACTGAGTCAAAGTTTGTTTGATTCATTCCCCCTCCCACTGAGTGGCTGCATTCAGGGTCTCCTGGAGAATCCACATAACAATAGTGTGAAGCAACGCTGTGTTACTGCACAACAGAGGTGATTTCATGGTCCTCTGGTCTGATTTTTCTCAAAATTGGCAATGTTGCAGAGTCAGCTGCAAGATACCGGACACCAGCGGAAGCACATTAGTTATGGATAGCAGCGAATTTCCTTCCCTGTGAAGGACATTGTTGTTGGCACAGTTCAACATATTGTGTGTCTGAAAGCAAAGGGGAAAAAAAAAATGTGTGTTAATGTTTGAACACCTGCACAACTTTTGTTTAGTGTTAAAATACACAATCAAGACAGACTGTTTGAGAAAGACTGGATCAATGCTGTCATCTGACTCATCCTTTTCTGGTTGGCAATCCAACTTTTTCAGGGGTTGGAATTGGAATCCTGAGTTAATGATTCAGTTTCCTGACTGCTGGTTTCTAAACGACTGGTCTTCACTGCTTCTTGAGTTACTTTGATACAGTTAAAAACATATACTGCAGGTTCAACAGGTTCACAGGTGTCAAACTCTGGCCCGGGGGCCAAATCTGGCCTGCATTGTAATTATTTTTGGCTCGTGAGATAAAATCAAATGTGTACTATAGTTGGCCCACCAGTATGTAGACCTTACATACTCTCAGAATTGGTTATATTGATACTACATGCTTTTTGTTATAGCACATACGGTTTGTTCTCTAAAGAAAGATTTACATTGAAAATGATCTGAAAAGACAACAAAGAGACCGAATAAGAAACAAATTCCAATAACGTGTGAATTTTTTTTTATCAAAATGTCTCATGTGTTGATACTAATAAGCGTTGGCTGTTCCAGATTTAATGTATCCTCTTCAAGAAAAAAAAACAACTTCATATCCAGAGAAGAGGCAAAACATGCAAGTTTATAGTTAATTTCTCAAAATATATTGAATTTGGCCTGGGACTTTATGTCAGTTTTCAATCCTGGCCTCTGTGAAATTGAGTTTGACACCCCTAATATAGAGTCACCCAAACAATTTTATGTTTTTGTGTCTTTTTTACGTTATACGGCCAGTAAAAATATAGTCAAGACATTGAAAAGGTTAAAAATAATTATATGCATTGTTAATAATAATTGCTTACATGACAGCACAAGGGTTTTCTAATCATTCTGACGCAATAATCAAAACCCATAGTACCATTGAAACACTACAGTGACAGTTGCTGGACATGGACATCTGTAAACTATGGAGATATTGCACCGAAAACCAGAGTCATTGGCCACCCTAGAAAGGGATTTATGATTAGTTTTATGTTTTTCGTCAGTTATTTTCTTTTACAAAAATTTAGTGACCCCAAAACTTTATTTTTCGTACATATGTTTTGTTTAATGAAACTATCAATCTGTTCACTTTAAGTTATTGGAACCATGAGAACAAGTTTATACCACTTCTAGTCTACAGAATACTAGTGAGGCCATTCGTTTTATCTTCATCCTCTAATGTGTTACTTGGTCTTGGGGCAGCAGTCTCCACCACTGCCACCCAAATCACACTGCACCATACTGTGATCTTCCTGTGGGTGGTGAGCCCCTTGAAACAGAACTTGTATTTCAGCGAGTACTTCCTAGTGTTACACTCCTGGAACTGTTCTTCTGGACCCTCAGTGTACTTTAGTACAGTTGTGTCTGGTCTTGGTTAGACTGTTTTGGCTAAAATCACATGAACAGTTGTGTTATTGTTTTCCGTTTGCTCAACACTGACTTTTATTCCCCAATCCTACTTGTTTTTATTATTTTTTTCTCAGGAAGAAAACTAAGGTCTCTGCTTATATTTCCTGTTTTTATGGCTTTCGCCTGCGTCCATCCTCATCGTATCTGTTTTTCTTTCTCCTGTCAATTTAAAAGACGAGTTTGAGGATTTCCTGTGTATAAATGTTTGTTCTGCTTTTAGAGGACAACGCTGAGCGTCTGCAGCAGTTGCGGCCATTAGTGTGGGGGTCAGATGAGGAGAGTAAGGACTCAGCAGTGGAACAGAGAGGTCACATGATTGAGCTTTGGGGGGTGTAAAACATTTGCTCTTTACCTACACCTACCACACACGCACAGAGAGTCCGGGTTATTCATGGCATTCAATTCTACCACTGTTTTCCCTGCGAGGCCTTGTAATTACAGTTTGATTCTTTTTCCTATTACACTGGCTTTAATTAAAGGCTTAAAGGATTACATGCTCCTCTGACTTTGTCAACCCCTTGGGATGTGAACCCGCTCTGAATTAAAAAATCATTCAGATCATTTTGTTAAACAGGACAAAGAAAAACAATTTTCCGTGCAACGTGTCAACATTAGGAGATTAAGCGATATTTGCACTCTCTGATGTGAAGGTAGTGTACAACGTCACCTTATTGGACAAATTAAGAAAAATGACAAAATGTGAAAGAGGAAAGAAAACAAGGTGAGACAGCTGATCATCATGAAGTAATAAGAATGTGGAAAAGATGAGAAGCTCGCGTGCATCTGCATCTTGTCCTATTTCAGACTTTGGTAGTAAAATCTAAAATGTAGAACATTAGAAGTTTGGCCACTTGATGCACCAATGAGAAATGATGCACATAAACTAAGAAAACAAGCTTTTAGTCCTTTTAACTACTGCTACTGAGGCTACTACTGGGGATGTGGACCTTGTAGGTAAAATACAACATGTATTCCTTCATCTTCATACACCTAGTCCCAGGGGCCGCAGTCTCCACAACTGCACCACTGGAAGTTATATGTGTCAGGACGATGCTACCCTCAAAGCACCTCAGTGCTAAACCGGACAGTGGATTAAAACCGGCAACTTTGCGAACCCAAATCGTTTCTTCTTCACAGATAGGCTGCCACTGCTGCCAGTATAATGACAAAAGAAATCACTAACATCATTTGGACGAGTTTGGTTCAGATTAAAAAGCCAAACGGCCCGCATCCGGTCCCTGAGCCGTAGTTTTCTATCCCTGGATTACACAAAAAAGTTTAAATATTAGCTCTGATACATTCAGTTGACATGGAATTCAGGAGGACATGGCAAATCCTGTTGTATCTAAGGCTAGGTTCACACTGCGCCCTGAAACGACTCATATCCGATTTGTTCAGAAATCCCAATTTTTTCGTAGGTCGTTCACATTTCCCACTTATCTGGACTTGTATGCGATCTCCAATATGGACGGGAAACCACTCAAATACATCCCTCATGCGCAAATTGACAGGTATAAGAGCGTCTACATAATACATAAACAAATATATATACATATAATACATATAAATCATTGTTAGCCTAAGAACCCTGGACAGTTTAACAGCTTTTTTATCAGTTTTCTCTTAAAACTATAATTTTAGAAAAAAAGACTTTAACTTTATATTGGAGACCACAATTTAGAGCATAAACTCCTCAAATGACCACAGTTGTAGATCAGAGAGGAATCATTAGCAAAGGAACATATATTTACATCCTCACATTCATTGACTTTACTTTTCCAATATTTTCGGCAAAAAGTTTATTTTCTAAATCTTTTGACACTTGGTAAGTTTTTCTCTCAGAACTCACAGTGTCAGATTTTTTTTTTTTTATGTACACAGTTCTTGGCCTTCTCTCAGGTCACTTCTCACATCCATCATTTTTTGGGTGAAGCTGCAGTTGCCATTTCCACGTTCCTCTCCTATTATCACCGTCTGCAGACCATAAATCCACTCTCTGCTGCATTTCATTACAGGCGTGGTGTCACTCTTTGTGACCCTATTACTTCTTGTTCCTATCAGAGTGGACCCGGGGTCATCCTTCATATCCATATAAAGTGACTCTTCGGAGAAGCGGCCCTTTGCTGGCTGCCATTATTCCACTCTGTGTCAATCTCATATTATTGAGTACTCTTCTTCAGAAAAACACTCCGTTTTATACAGTATACAGCTGACACCGACGGCCTAAGTATAACTCAATTTTATCAGGCATTTCAGAGGGCACCTACCCTACGTTGGTCCTGTATGTTCAGGAAACAGCGGTTAGATTTTAACAACATATATTATGACTCCTCTGTTGTGTCTTAATAAGTCTTTTTAATGCACTGAATGTGTAATGATGCAGAGGTTAAATGACCCACTGCTGATCACCCACCCTCGGTCTGATCGTTAGCCTGACGGAGAAGTGACGTGATGGAAATGTGTCATTAGGACCATCAGAGTAAGTTATTGGCCAGCACAAGTGCTCTGTATGACTTAATAGATCATAGGGCCATGATGCAACACAAAGGGTTGTCTTTGACGGTTTCCACCCTGTGGGGGGCGCAGCAGGATCCTAGGGCGTTCTCAGGAAATAGTAGGGAAGATAAGAAGAAAGAAATCTCATAATTATTATGATGTAACCACTGCTCCAAACTATGTGTATAAGAGACAGAAACCGGACAGTGGATTAAAACCGGCAACTTTGCGAACCCAAATCGTTTCTTCTTCACAGATAGGCTGCCACTGCTGCCAGTATAATGACAAAAGAAATCACTAACATCATTTGGACGAGTTTGGTTCAGATTAAAAAGCCAAACGGCCCGCATCCGGTCCCTGAGCCGTAGTTTTCTATCCCTGGATTACACAAAAAAGTTTAAATATTAGCTCTGATACATTCAGTTGACATGGAATTCAGGAGGACATGGCAAATCATATATATATATATACATATATACACAATAGATGAGCAGAAGGTGAAGAGTTAATGTTATTGGATCAGTAGGTTACTAGTAGATAGACAGGGTCAGTGTAATTAGTATTAGTAGACAATAAATCACTGTGTGTGGTGTTGAAGTTATTGCTATTGTATTATAATACAATCTTTCTCAGTCTATGTATTGTATCATGTTACTGTATATATGTACACATACCCACACACATATATACCTCATATACATACATATATATCCACAAATATACATATACAGTCAAATATACTTTAACATGTACACACACATACATATCTGAGCACATATACAAATACATACACATTATAGGCATATATAACATGTGTGTTTATTATATGTACACATATACACGCAAACTGAACAGAGCCCCGACTCTATAGTTATTTATGTTTTTTTTCTAATGCTTTTATATCTGTTTTTAATGGTTTTAACAGTCTAACAAGTTGATGATGCTAATGATCATTCATTTATAGTGTAGCTTTTTATTGTTTTTATTGTTCTTAATGGTGAATGCTTGGTGTTTTCTCATCATTATCGTATCCAAAACATCCTTAAGAGCTAATGCACAATGATAAAGAGACACTATTACATCACATTAGGCAAAGTCTAAAATTCTAAGAAAGATTATTAATAATTCATATTTGCATTATAGGAAGCATTCCTTATATGAATGTCAGGCAGACAAACCTCTGTAGATCCATTAACTCGGAACATTTTGACAGTAGGCTGGGATTTTGATGTATTACCTGTATTTGAGTTGGTCTACAAGTTTGGTCTCCCAACTTTTCAGGCCTGAAAAACTGCATTTTGAGCTGAAGATTAACTAAAAGTCCTTTTGTGGAAAATAGAAGGCATTTAGTTTTTGCTATGCCAGGTATGACTTAAGCATTTACGAAAAAAAAACTAATGTTTTAGGCATATCAAGGAGAAATGAAAATACCAAACAGCATAAGCAATGGTGTTGCAGATGGTAAAAAAAAGGCAAAAACTCTCACTTTGACTTTCTTCGGTGGTGCTTTATACCGTTGGTTACTGCAGCGAGACAACAAACCAATCTCTCCAGTGTTCCAGGATAAATCTCCCCAACAGAGCCGGGCAATCTTATTTAATAGCCCATTAAGGAATTATTGCTTAATAACAACAACGATATTTCTGCCCACAAAAACTCTAATTGGATGTGGTACAATAAAAAAATGCTCCCGTTGAAAGGCACTCACACGCTGAGCTGCAGATGCTCATTTATCAGCATCTGTCTGGTGCATTCTTTATCTCCTGACCTGAAGAAATCCTGCCAACGCTCTTAACTCTGAGATCTACTTTAATCAAAAAACAAATAATGTAGGTCTAAAAAGTCTCCGAAGTCACGTCAGTTTATTCCTCTAGATTGACTTAAAGCTCGTGTGTCAGAAGGTAGGTCGAACCTCCTGGCTGCCGTCAGACTGAACAACAAGACTCTATCGACGCTGACTTGTGCAAAAACACTGGCGAAAATATATGCAGTGCGATTTAAAAAAAGTAAACCCTGATCTAGATAGAGGTAAAACCTCAAGTATTTGTATTTATACTCCACCATAGTACGATCAAATCACCATCTTATCTTTCCTTAAGCGTCTACAGGTCTGCGGTGATAAATATTGAAGTTGAAGTATAATGAAAACACCAACACATGGTCCAATCCCAGCTGAACGACTCACTCTGTGATTTCCTGGGTTAGTATTGTCTGCTGACACAGACCTGACACTGCACTTTGTCCAATACTCTGCAGACTGATCACCATAACAATGCACCACTGACCCACTTCAGGTCCGGGGCAATAATTGCATCCAACAGTGTGTGGAGCAGACATGGGTAAAACTACGGCCTGCGGGCTGCATGTGGCCCACTTGCTCTTTGAATTTGGCCCATCAATCCTTTCAAATCATGTTATTATGGTGCAGTGATCTGATCTTAGCACCGTCCCGATCCACATAACGTCCAGTGGGCTCAAAATTCACAGGAAATCTTACAGTATGGTGTGATTTGGGTGGCAGTCATGGAGACTGTTGCCCCTGAGACCAGGTTATGGATGATTCCCTATGTAAGTTCTATGTTTGTATTTTCTCAATACATGGTGTAAGAAGATTGTCAGCTAAGGTGAAAGGAAAGGTTTACAGGACAGTTTTGAGACCAGCCATGATGGATGGACTAGAGACACTAGGAATAGGTAAAAGACAGGAGACAGAGCTGGAGGTGGAGGAGTTAAAGATGCTGAGATTTTTTTAGGAGAGACAAGGATGGACAGAATCAGGAATGAGGTGATTAGAGGGACAACACAGGCAGAACAAAAAGCTAGAGAAGACAGACTTAGATGGTTTGGACATGTTCAGAGGAGGGACAGTGGTTATATTGGTCGAAGAATGATCCTAGAGATGGAGCTACCATGTAGGAGACAAAGAGGAGATTGATGGATGGAGTGAGGGAGGACATGGAGGTGGTTGGAGTTAGAGTTGAGGACACAGAGGACAGGGTGAGATGGAAATTGTTGAATCGCTGTGGCAACCCCTGAAAAGGGGACAAGCCAAAGGAGAAGAAGAAGATGGTGTAAGAAGGCCAGGCCATTAGCATTACTACATTACTAGGGGCAGTTGGTGGCGTAGTGGCTAAGAAAATGGACTTGAGTCCACAAGTCCCCCGGTTTGGTACCCAAAGATCCCGCTGAGGTGCCCTGAGCATGATGTCGTCCCCACACACTGCTCCCCGGGCGCTGGCTCAGCTGTCTGCCCCCTGCTCACTACGGTGATGGGTTAAAAACTTGGGATGAACAACAACATCCTTCCTTCCTATTAGTTTCTCTGTCCCCTCATCAATTTTAAAGGACATACTGAGTCCATAGGTGGTCATGTAAGTGCTGTATTATATGTTAATTCACTCATCTTTACACAGATGAGTGAATTAACAGGTTGCTCTTGTTTTTTTTTTTCTTCTCATTATTATACATTATACAGAAGCTCATGATGCAAAATTATGCATCTGAGTGTGAATTCCTCTCGGGCCTCTTCCTTTATTCTCAGTGCATTCTAATAAGTTTCTAAAGCGGAGGTCAGAGCTGCTGCCGTGTCTTCGTGACAAACATGGTTGTGACAAGTCACATTTCAAGGGCTCACCTTCACAGGGACGGTGTGTGTTTGCGTGAGTGTGTGTGTGTTTTACCTTGAGCAGAGGTTGATGGGAGAGAGGCACCAGACTCACAACAGGTGATGACAGCGGACTTTACTGACCTGCAGGGAGCAGGAAGGTCCTGACAGGGACAGGTTTTAACCTTGATCATGATTTTAGCAGAGTTAGTAGTGGTGGCCGAGCAGTTTAGAGACTGGATTTGGGTCCCCAAAGGGTTAGGGTTCAAATCCACCAGTTTGCGTCCGAGGTGACTCATTACATGTCCAGTGGGCTCACCACCCACAGGGTGGCAGTCATGGAGACTGCTGTCCCTGAGACCTGGTGACGCATCAGAGAATGAAGATGAATGGTTCTAGCAGCTTCCTCCTTACAGGATTCTTTTACCAATCATCTTCATCGGTTGATTAATAATAAAACTGACACTGACATTTATTCAACAGTCAGTGCTTCTCCTTTCCTGTCTGTAACCTGCCTTTTTATTCATGGTCTTTTCACACCATGTCTGTCACTACCTCTTTCAGATGAGTGACTCCCATTGTTGCTGTTCTGCTCCATTTCTCCACTTCCCTGCATGTCCTTCTGCTACGGTTATCGTGCGGTTGTGTGGCTCGCGTTGTTGAAATATTGTACATTTGCAGTGCGTCTTAGATGAGCCTTGACAAAGTCATTCTGGATCGCCCCTATGATGAGATTCAGATGTGTTTATTGAACTATAAATTAGTCTGATGTTCAGGAGAAGTTGTAAAATCAGATTAACCGGCATTCAGATCATTTGATTTTCAAGCAGCTTGAACACGAACATCCATGAGATGTAAGTTAATAGTCAAGTGGCTCAGAGTCAGTGATGTAGAACTCCAGTGTTCAAGTCCCAGTTAGGGTTGGACCTGGTAATGGGTAAGCGGACAAAGACGGATGGCTAGAGATAACCAGCCTTATTATTCATACATGATTTATTATTAATAGGTGGACGACCTATTAGTCTAATCAGATGAGACTCCTGTCAACACTCTCACATGACTGCATGTTATGTAGATTTGATTCGGGTTTGAACTTTGAACCACGGCATGTTAACAGAAAGGTCAGTGGGATATATCACGATGCACACATCGCTTCTAATGCTAATGTACTCAGTGAAGAAAGTATAATGAGGTCCAGGTCAGAGAAGCGCATGGTTTAATTTCATTTATTTTCATTGTTGATTCATATACGTCCAGAGTTGTTTATACTTCAAAACAGGGCAGAAATTGGTCGACTGACAAACACTGGCTGTAAGTGAGATGATGGAACTGGTCGTAGATGCAATGCTTTTGGGCTAATTGTGCAACAGTTATTGTCTTCAGCTTGTCATGCATAGATCACTGATAGATGTTAGAAAGATGATAGATTGGTGGATAGATCGATAACTAGGTGAATGGATTGATTATCAGATAGATGGGTGTATAGATGGATAGATGCATGAGAGATGGACAAAAAGGTGGCTAGATAGATAGATAGATAGATAAAGAGATGGTTATATTGATGAATGATAGTTAGATTAGTTAGATGAATGGATAGATAGGTAGGAAGGTAGATAGATCGAAAAATAGAAAGATAGATAGATAGATAGATAGATAGGTGGATATAGGGTTAGGTGGATAGATAGGTGGATACAGAGATGGTTACATTGATGAATAATAGTTAGATGAATGGATAGGTAGGTAGGAAGGTAGATAGATCGATATATAGAAAGATGGATAGAGAGTTAGGTGGACATATAGAAAAAAGATATATATATATATATATATATATATATATATAAATAGAGAGAGAGACAGATAGATAGATTTTAATATGGTACTTTATTAACACAATCCAGGAAAGAACAGAATCCAAGACACTTTCATCAGCAAGGTCAAGATTGACAACAAGTGAAATTATTAAAGTCGGCACAGTATATAGTGCTGTCTCTTATACACATCTAGATAGGTAGGTAGGTAGGTAGGTAGGTACGTAGGTAACCAGTGATGTCCACTGAACATGGCATCATTCCCAATCGCTCCCCCTGTCTCTTATACACATCTGCTCCGGCACTACCGATGTTCAGGTGTCAGAGATGAGTTTAACACGGAGCATCTTCTTTGATTTAGCGGCCAGTTTATGCAGCCTGAAGACCTCTTGGTCTGTCAGGGTAGACTCTGTCCTATGTCTTAAAAAATATCTGACAGAAGTGTGAAACCCCTCCAGATAGAAAGGTGGATAGATAGATAGATAGATAGATAGACAGATAGATACTGTAGGTGGATAGATAGATAGATAGATAGATAGATAGATAGATAGATAGATAGATAGATAGATAGATAGATAGATAGATAGATAGATCGATAGATAGATCGATCGATCGATAGATAGATCGATAGATAGATCGATAGATAGATAGATAGATAGATAGATAGATAGATAGATAGGTGAATGGATAGATAGGGGGATGGAAAGATAGAAAGATAGATAGGTGGATAGAAAGATGATACATAGATAGATGGTTGGAAAGATAGACAGATCGATAGATAGGTGGATAGATGGATAGACAGATGGAAGGATAGATAGGTGGATAGATAGATCTCTTGAGATACTCTTTTTAATACAAGACTGTCTGTTGGATGTGCTAATAAAAAACATTAATTATATAAACACATATCCCACCTTTCCCTCCTCCTCCTCCCTCTCCTTCTCCTCTTCCTCCTTCTCCCTGTGGTCTATCTCCAGCAGCTCAAACCACACCTTCTAGTATCTGTTACTGCTGCAACCTCCAATGTTAAGGTGAAGGTCGGTGAGCAGAGGCTGACCAGAACCTGACACTTAAAACTCACAACATCCACATATCATGCTGCGTCCCTACAAAATAAAAAAAATTACACCGTGATGTTTCCCTTTGTTCCATCTCCAGTCGTCCTGTCAGGAGGTGTTCTTCCTCAGCTGGTAGGGTGAAGGGTGGCCCTCGTTGCGAGTGTGAGATGAGATGTGAATATTTAAAGTCGTCCATGATTGCTCTCTCTCTGCATCACTACTTTTGTTTCTTATTCCTCCATGCATAACAAATATTTAGTTGCATTATTCATGTACAAGAGACAAAGAGTGTAAACACAAACATGCAGGCAAATCAATTCGTGATATCCCACCAGCAATAGACCCTTCAGACACTAAAATAGTCCAGGTTTGTCTTCCTTCTGGACACATATTTAGACTGCATTCCAGTCTATTAAACCTATTTCTGTTTTGTTTTCTGTCTTGCAGCCGAGCCTCTCCCTCTGATGGACCTTTGTCGGCGTGCCGCCCGCCTGGCCTTGGGTCGGGAGAGATTACAGGAGATCGAGAGCCTCCCTCTTCCTCAGTCCCTCAAAAATTACCTCCAGTACCAGTGACTGACAAGAAAACTGGCAGAATGTCGACACAAACCAGACCACCAGAAAGTTTCAGGGATGACGAATGGATGAAATAAAGTCTTTATGTGATGGATGGATGGACGGACGACTGTCCACCCTGAGGGTCCACAGCTTGATTAGAAAATGATTTTTATATGAACGAAAGACGACGACCTGATGGTGGAGGTCCATGCTTTCACAACAAGGGCAGGGCAGTCCCAGCTTCTTCAGAAATTTGAGCTGCTCTTCTTTTCTTTTTTTTTCTTTTTTTGTTTTAATTATTGTTATTTTTGGACTTGAAATAATTTATTAATGATGGTGTCCCATCAGTGCGTCACTCAGTGAGAGAAAAGCCCGTCCACTGGACTGCACAGTGCAGGAAAGCAAGGAGAGAGGCGATGGTGTTGAGACAACACCGCCATCTAGTGGGGGTAATGAATGCTGCATCGAGAAGGCACAGTAATAAATAAATAAAAAAAAAAAACAAAAACACGGAGGCCTTTCTGACGTAGAGTCAGTGACAGTATCACTAACAGGACACCAGTGTGTGTGTCTGCATTCTCCACTGACACAGGTTACAGGCTGCAGGGCCATACGATCCAATAGGATTCTAGCACCGTGGCTTGTCACATTGATGTAACAACTCTGGGCTGACTACGGGCTCCCACGGCACACACAGGGGATGAACGTGGACTCAGGTGGAATACAGAGATTATTTAAAGAAGAAGAAAGCCTTACCTCCAACCTGATGCACACAATTTGGGAATGAGTCCTTTTTAGAGATAGGAATGTCTGACACTGAGGGATTGAACAGTAGATTTAAAGAGCATTAAGTTGATTAAACTGTCCTTATTTGGTCTTCAAGAGTCTTAATAGTGGAATTACATTACATTCAAGTAGGTTAGGTTGTGTCTAAGATTGATTTCTTGATGATATTGTCAAGAAACATAATTCTTTTTCCAAATATGTACTGATGCTAACAAAGTTAATATTTATCTATTTAATTATCTAAGTATGAAATTGATTAAATGAGCCACAATGCTGCCATCTAGTGACGTTCACGGTAATTATTTATCCCTAAAACTTTTTAGGGCACATAACCCAGGCATTTTGCATTATCAGATGACAAAATGATTACGATTATGTCAGATATTTTGTAATAATGTGCTGATAGTTTTTGATCTCCCTATGCGTCATATTTTTTTAATATTTCATTCCTGTTTGGGGGGATTTAACAGCAGCTAATATAGTTCCAGTAACAACATCCTTCTATCTGGATATATTTTCCATTATTCATCTTGACTGTTTACAGAGGAAAGAGAAAACACAGCCAGGGGGCAGCTCTGCTGCATGTGATCAGACGATAATAAATTGATGCACGGATCATCTAAGAAGGACCTGTTCACCAAAACTTTTACTACTTACTTATTCAAAAAAGTGTTTTTGCACATTATTAAGAAACATTCCTCAGCAAACACTGAACTGCGTACTACGATGTCAGTCACGACCAAAGTATTCCACCCTGAGACATGATCTTTTCACCTGTGTGTGTGTCGGGGCTTCAGGTTCCGTCAGACCATAGTGTTGCTGTCATAGAGTCACCAGTTCTTGATGGTAGCACCGGCTGTAGCTCCCTGGAAACCAGACAGTATCTGTCTGCTCGCTGCAAAACTGTCTTAAAGACCACAGTACAAGAAAACATGCAGATCTGGAATCACTAGGTCTATGTTAAAGCCTGAGCAGGCTGGGAATTCAATGTGGTCGACCAGTGCACAACTATACACGCATACACACACACAAGCACACAAAGACAGAGACAAAGACACACTTTTGTTCCTAAAAAGGCTTGAGTCACTTTTTTTTACTTTGGAGTTTGTATTCTTCATTATTCCTATTAATTATTATTATTATTAATATTATTATGAGTGTGGAATCTGGTTGTGATGATGACGATGACTGTGATATTGTAACTTATCACAAATAGTTTCTATGTTTTTGACTGATGGACGGTTTTACATTCAGGTAAATCTCTTACAAAGATGCTACAAGTGAAGGGAGAGAGAGACAGTAAGAGAGGAAGAGAGAGGGGAGAGAATCCCAAACAATTGATTCAATGCTGCTTTTACTGTTAATGTTATTATTATTTTATTAATGTTCTAAATATTATGTTTGTGGCGTTGATGGTCTCACCTCTGCTTCCGTCAATTAGATGAGGGGACAAGGACCAGTTCAGAGGAAATGTCGAATGTAAGGACATTGTGTTTGAGATGTCGACAGATAAGAAATGTGAATAAAAAGCCAAGTGATTAAAAAAAAAAAAAATTGTCGTCTATTCATTTAACATTAAGGATATTTCATTAGACCAGGGTTAGGCAAACTTTGGACTTGAAGGCTACAATGTGCCCTAGACATTGGGTCATACGCAAAGGCTTTGAGGAAGGGGGAAAGAAAACTCCTTGTGATTGTGATCCACACCACTGCCACAACGAATGTAACCTCTACATTTAATCATCACCAAAGTGAACTGTGTGGACAGTGCCAAGGTCAGTGCACCTCAGTGGTATCTGAAACCTAAGAATCTGGACACAAGTCTGCTTACTTGACCACTAAGCTACCACTGCCACTAGTAAAAATATTTATCATATTTTTACTAGGGAAAATAAAACTTTAAACTGTTCCAATTTATTTAATGTTACATTCTGTAGCAATTTAGTATGTATCCTCATAATTACCCACAATGCACTATGATATCAATTCAAGAATCTTCAGTCTATCCGCCAAAAAGTTAAAAGTGTCAATAAAAGTGTCAATAAGACAAAAGTATACAAAATTAACTTTTCTTCTGATTAACTCATCAGCTTGTAGACACTGAAAAACATTGCATCTCCGACCCATGTTTGGGCCGTGACCCACCCGTTGAGAATCACTAATTTAGACTTTTGCTTAGTGAAGAACTGATTTATATTCTTCTTCCTCCTTTCAGCTTGTCATTTTTTCTAGGGTTGGAATCACCTTTTTCCATCTCCCCCTGTTCTCTTCATCTTCTACTCTGTCTCCAACTACCTCCATGTCCTCCCTCACTGCATCCATCAATCTCCTCTTTGTCTCCTACCTGGAAGCTACATCTCTAGGATCATTTGTCTACCAATGTATCAGATGTCCAAACCATCAATCTTGCTTCTCTAGCTTTTTCTTCTAACCTTCCTGTCTGTGTTGTCCCTCTAATCACCTCATTCCTGATCCTGTCCTTCCTGGTCACCCCTAAAGAGAACCTCAGCATCTTTAACTCCTCCACCTTCATCTCTGCCTCCTGTCTTCTGCTCATTGATAGTGTCTCCTTCATGGCTGGTCTCAGGTCGCACTGGTCCAGTGGTTGAGAAAGGGCACAAATGGGTCCGCAACACTTCAGGTTCTAATCCACCAGCTGCCAGGTTGCCACTGAGGTGCTCTGATCATATCACCGTCCCAACCCACATAACTTCCAGTGGGCTGTCCACCAACACAAAGACTGACAGTGTGGGGCAGTGTGATTTGAGTGCCAGTCATGGAGACTGCTGCCCTTGAAACCCAGAGGCGGATGAGCAGATGATGATGAATAAATGATTGGCTGGTTTCACAACCAACAAAACTCTTTATATAACAATATTTATATTTACATTAATAAGTCAAATTTCCAAAGGCATAAAACCTGCCCATTTTGAGACATTGATTGATATTGACGTACGTCTACTGAAACTCCTAACAGGCAGAGCTGCAATACAACACTGGTGGTTTAAACTGTGCTTAAATACTTTCAGCACCTTGTGCCTGAGGAACTCCATTGAACCAGAAGCTCAAGCAAAGAAAATTGGACCATAAAGTCTGAGCCCATAAGTTTCTCCAATTTTGTAAAGTCTGGTTTCCACAGCAGAAGAGTTAAAGGCGGCAGGCAGCTCATCAGCGCCCGCTGCTGTAAATACAGCTTCCACTCACAGACACTCAGCCGGAGAGATGTTGACGCTATCAGAGTTCGAGATGAAAAAGAAGTGAAAAAAAAAAATAGAAAAATCCAGAACACAGTCTTGAGTTAAAGTTTATGTGTTTACTGGCTTCATATTTCTCTACCTTTCTCAGACCAGACTCTGTAAAAGCATCATCTGGTCCAGCTCACCGTCTCTGAAACCCCAGGAGGGACTGATGTCCTGGAGATCAATAGTAGACAGAGCGTGTAATGAAGCTCCTGCGTCACCGTGCTGACACCGTTCTATAGATCTGAGCCTCACAATCTAATAGGAACAGAGACACTATCTGATCACAAACAGCTTTATTTATCTCCACACTCACACTCTGACATGAAGTCTCAGAGGAATCAGCCGGTGCAGGACACAGCAGCTTGACTCTGATGAGGCCTAACAAAAGAAGCAGGTAAATTATGGCAGACTGGGACGTGACGACAGATGGCTATGAAGCAGCAACAGGACAGATGCTGTGGTGTAAAAGAAAAAGTCAGATTCAGGTGAGGCTTCAAACACACGTTGCACAGAAACTCTGCAGTGATCAGGTCCAAGTGACAAGGCCGTAAAGTTTGATGTGATTCAGTTAACGCATCACAATCAGACAGAATCAGAATCAGAATGCCCTTTATTGACATTTTACAGAAGTAGAATGAACTTCTAGCCGCTCTATTCAGTATTGACACAGAAGAAAGATAAGACAACTAGACAAAAAGTTAGACAAACGTATGCACAGTAGACCCTGTAGAAACCGACTCACAAATCATAACATTAAATAACATTAAATCTGGGTTGAGTGGGAGGTAGTTTGTTAAATACTGCACATGACAAGCATAGAAATTGAGCATAAAACTCGATTGCACATGAGGTGACATTCTGTAGAGTTTTAAAATAGCAAATAAAATAATGGGATGATGATTATTCAACAGATACAGAAAGTTAACATATTTAAAGGAAGGAACACAAATAGTTCCACAAACTATTAATGCTATTATTATTATTTTAACATGCAATAATAATATTGGTAAACACTAATATTCTAAGTATTATTATATTCAATAATATTATTAGTGCATAACACAAAAACTAAAATAATAATTATGATAATAATAGTAATAATAATAATAGTAATAATAATAATTATTATTATTATTATCTTATGGTTGCCTTCGTATCAGTTGTTTTTATTCAATAATAAACTATTAAATTTATACAAAATAGTTTCTATGGTCATTATGAATAGTGTGAATAGAAAATAAAACAAACAATTGATGCCCGCGCCGCTCTGGGATTCTGGCCAATCACGGGTCGGTTTAGAAGGAGACACGGCGTGACGTCAGAGGCCGAAAATGTCCGTCACGTACTAATAATAATAATCAGCTCCACCTGGGCTGATTGAACAGCCGACATGGAAAAGTAAGTTTTTGTCGGGGTTTTTTTCTCCCAAATTTCGACGTGTTGTCCTAATTTATTATTTATATCCAACACACTTTGACTATATAGAAGTTTTTTATTCAGTCACTCGTTGAATTTAGTTTTTAGTATTAGTACTTTTGTATGTTTGTTTACAGCGGTAGCGGCTTCCACCGTCTCTCACATTGTATTAAACTTATCCACAACAGATACGTTAGGACACGGAGACCAGGTGGAAGTTTTTAAATGTCCACTGATGAAATTAAGGGACAAGGTGAGTCATACACAGGCTTTTTTTATTTATTAAAGTAAATATCTGACTGAAGTTTCGTTAACTCAAACACATTTTGGTTTATGTTCCAGAATTGGTCACCAGGAAGTTCTTCAACACAGTAAGAATCTATTTTTCTTTTGTTTTCTGTTTTTATTCTGTCCGGCCGCCGTGCCTTGCTGCAGGTGTGTGAAAACATGGCGGTATAAAACAACAAATGTCCACCTGTCTCTGGTCTTGTTTTTTTGTTCCTTTCTGTTTTTCCTGTGGTGTCTATGGTTGGCAGCAGGAGCCATAAACAGGAAGATGGTTAGCTGGTCATAGAGGCTACAGGTGGATGGTTCTGTCCTCAAGGCTGGTCATAGACAGGATGTTGTCAATCTGGTCCCTTTCTAAAGGTTAATATTGGCTCTGGATGTGGTTCAGTAGTGTGTTTCAATGACAGGACTGCTTTGGAGCTCACCAGTTTGTGGCCATTGAGTGTGAACGGTCAGTCTCACTATCTGTCCACTAACAATTATTACTTTCTAGGTGCTGTCAACAAAGGGTGAGTCCAAAACCTTTATTTTTTGCCTTTATCTGTCCATGTCCTTCTAGAGTCAGACATAAAAGTATCTTATAAGTAATAATTATACATTAATGATATTCCTTATAAAGCCCAAAAATAGTTTTGTAAGTTCAGCTCATTTAATTTTTCTTTTTTTTTTTTTAATTAATATGGCTAAACAGAGGGGGGTTTACAATGTATGGCTGAACTATATCTTTTAGTACAAGTTTCCAGACCCACACATGCCTTGTGATGTTGTGTCTTTATCCCATGGAATTCCTGAATGTCTTCAAAGTTGTGATGATGGGGATCCAAGGTGTGTTCTCTTTAGAGCTGCGTTTTGATGCCATGACTTTTTTTTTTCCAATTATTTAGAGGAAGACTAAAAGATGAGCACTGTGAGAAAACGATTAATCCCTTTTAGTTGTATGGCTAAAATGTGACACAAAGTAAATGCTTTTCCATTATAAACAAATTGCTTTAAAATGACCTGTTGTGGGTCAATGATAAGGAGACAGTAATGGCCTCAGTTCAGCCTAAAATGTAAGCAAAAAGTTGCATAGAGTTGGCAGCAGAATGTTTCTGGTGTGTGTTTGTGTGTCTGTCTGTAAGGCACCAGATATTGAACCAGGGCTGAGCTTGACACATTGTTTCTCAAGTCTAGGTTAGCCTGGTTTGAACTGTGAAGATGCCTTATTTTGGCTCCTGTGTCAAAACACTGACATTCAGTTCTGGGTACAGTGCTTGTGTGAAGAGCCTCCTCTTGGCTGTCTCTAATAACTGTCTACGGTCCTTTTCGTCCTGCCAGTTTGGCCTTGACTAGTCTCACTACCTTTTTAATGTTGACTCTCCTGGCAGTTTTTGTAACTGAACCTACCTACTACCTCATTTTTATGTCCTGTTTGTATTCTGTTTACAACTTTGGTAGTACTGGTTAGCGCTGGGCGATATGACGATATGTATCGTGGTGGCGATGGGAAGCTCTCACGACATTTCGTGCAATATCTTCTATCGTTTCTACTGTCTCAAATCTTTCCTTTTTTTTTAAATCAAATATTACACAAAATAAATGGTCCAATAGCCTACGACGATATTATTTGTGGTGTCTTGTCGCTATACATACTCTTAAGTTTAAATAAGTGAAAATAATAAAGATGGAACGTCTTTTGGTTTTGCGTTGCGGGTCGCTTTACGATACTTCAAGCAAGTGCTAAACGATGGACGCGCAACAGGTTGAAGTTTCATGCTCAGAGTCGCAACAGACGGAGAGCTTCTTTATAAGCAAGAAGCACTTTTACAGAAAACAGCAAACTGGGCTGAAGGACTGTTCCCGCACCTCGTTCCGACACATCACCTATGGAGGGTCCAGGAAAAAGAATACATAAAAATCCGAGCTAAAACAAGTCGAGGAGCGAGTGCAAGTTGCGAAAAGAAAACTATCCTCAGCTGATGATAAAGCAGTCACACGGCGTATGAAATAATGTCCAAGTGCCATAAACAAATCACATATGGCATCTCACATAAAAATCTGTAAAGCCACATTTCCTGTGTATGTAGCATTTTATGTTTGCACTTTAATTCATGGTTAATGTCATGTTTTGTTCAACCCTGATAATTTTTGACAGTTATTAGTAGGTTGCAAACTTGTACTAAAAAGTTACAGATAAAGGAATTAAAAAAAAAATTGCTGATATTGGTGCAAAAATGTGTTGTTCTCAGAAATCTGAAAGTTTTGTGCTCTAACAAGATGTTGATGTTGTTGTTTTTATGCCAATTTTGTTTAAAAAAACTGCTTTGGAAAAAAACTGTGAAGGCTACTGTACCTCCACCATGGCTGTTTTCATTTGATCCATCTCTACTGCTGCACTAAAATGTGTTTTTATTTCTGACAGTTCAGTAAAATATCACAGAGAAATAAAGTTGAAAGTAAGCACTGGCATTTGTCTGACTTTTTATTGATATATATCATTATACCATCAATACCTGATGTTTAATTTGACATATCTGAAATTGTGTCAGTGAGACATTTCTTTCTGAACCCTGAGCTAACATCTTAGTCCCAATCTTTCTAAAACATTTACAACACTTCTTTTCCTTTTGGCTCGTCCCTTTTTTTCAGGGGTTGCCACAGCGAATCAACAATTTCCATCTCCCCCTGTCTTCTATCCTCAACTCTACCTCCATGTCCTCTCTCACTGCATCCATCATCTCCTCTTTGGCCTTGTTCTCCATCTTCTATCTGGTTGCTCCATCTATTTTTTTTTTTTTTTTGTCTTTGACCAACAGTAGTCCAACTTCCAACAGTACCCTGTAGGTTAACAGCATTGTTGGCGATTGTTGTTAACCCAGCCCCGACCAATCCGAAATGGGAATCATTTTGTTGTCTTGCATCCTTGATTTGGCCAAAGTTTTACACTGGATGCCTTTCATGACACAACCACCGCCATTTATCTGGGCTTGGAACCGGCACTAGAAAAAACGCTGGCTTGTGCCCACTAGTGGCTGATTTCTTTCTAAAACTTTCTAAATGTGAACAAGATCTGGAAATATTTTTCACATTCCTCAAAAATTGGTCTACAGTGAGTACAGACTGTATTCTTTACCCAAACCCCCTCCACCCCCCAACTCCCTCTTTTTTTAATCTGTAATGAGATCCGAAATCAAATGACTTTCATATTCTGAAAAAAGCCAACATCATAATGAGTTGCCAGGGAGGCTGTATGATTTATTGCTCTCATCAGATAAAACTGTTATGAGCTGATCATCGGGGACTGCAGAGGCTGCACTTTCACTTTAGAAACTGGGAATACATAAAAACCATGGAACATAAACTCCTGGTTTCCCGTAAAGGTCTGAAAGGCTTTATTGTCTTGGATGTGAATTCTTAAAATCCTGTTTTCTGATACATCATTAGCATTTATTCAGAATTATTTCTTGTAATACCTCTGGCACCTGTTTTGTTTCTTTTATTAGTGGATTGTTAGTTAGTGAACTGTTTGCTGCATCTATCAGCAAGATGCAGTTTTAACCATAAAAACAAATCCAAAACTTGTGTAGAGTCTAAAACAAGTCTTTATTGGTCAATATACAGAAAGCAGTGGGAATACCACTAAGGAGAGAGAAAGAGAGAGATAGAGAGATCCCGACCACTTTGTTTACCAAAAGTAAAAGTATATATAAAATAACTGTCCTGAACATTTTTTACAGTTTGTGTTGTAATTTGTAAAAGTTTTCTTTTTTTTTTTTAATTCTTAAATCTTTCAGAAGCACAATATGACAAAGAGGGCAAGGCAGTTGTTTCACAATGATGACATCACAATCACAGGTGCTCAAGGGGCAACAGAGGCAGGGAAAGTTCAACAGGAGACGCATATGATGACGAGCAAACGGGTGAAGACTGAATAAAAGTTGTTTTTTTATCGTTTCTTTTTTTTTTTCTTCTCTCTTAAATCGTTTAACTGAGAGGAAACCCTGCTGTCTATGCTATCTGCAGCATGGTGGCACATGATGGAGTCAGTGTCAGACCAGGTTCTTGGGGAAGGTGTGCAAGACTGTGGACTTGATAACACCAGCAAAACAAACATTTGCTCTGCCTCTTTTTGTTTTTTTTTTTTTATATATATTTTAATCATCTTTACAGCGATGCTCAGCAAAGAGTCTCAGAAAACAGAGGTATAACCCAACGGTTATCTTCGCTTTAACGTAAAGTCTAAGTTTCGCTCTACTTTAATGACGTAAGACATTCCACAACAACAAGGACAGATTGATGTCAAATCTAAAAAGGACACTGGCTAACTCAGCTCTGCCGTCCACTGATGGAATCACGGGCAGTCCGGAGATGTTGTGCAGAGATGAATGGAAAGATTTAGTTTTTTTTTTTTTTTTTACAGACTGTAGTTACTGGTGAGAGGGTGAGAATACAAATAGTGACAAATTCAAGGGCAGAGAAAATGAACGGCATGTTTCAGCGGCCTGAGCGTCTCTGCTCTGCGCCGTGACACCAAGCTAAGTGTGTTCTTCACTCCTACTCTGTTGTATTCAGCACTATTAGGATGCAACGCTCCTTGCAATTGATCACTGCTGAAAATAAAAAGGTGAAATGCAGACGGAATTATGGGTAAAGACTGGCATTTTGACATTAAGACGGAGCAATTTGAGACTGATTGTTTCTAAGACCATTGATTGAGAGTGGACACTCTGCTCAGACACAGAGGCTCTTGTAAAAAAAAGATTTCACTTAAATTAACCTTTTTTTTGTTTTTGTCTCTAACCAGCTGACAACAGCAACAGAAGTGACACAAGTGAGCGTTAGGTTACAGAAAAACAGACGTCACCTCTTAAAACAAGTCGGATTGAAACCGTTTATAAGTCAGGAGACATGGAGAGTGGTTGGTAACGCATGTAGAACAGATCTATGCAGTTTCTAGGCCACTGAATCAGAGCACACGGATGTTAGAGAAAAGGTTGGAGAACAGAAAAGATGCATTTTAATAACAATAAGGTGACATCATAATAATGTATGGATGTAGTTGTTGAGGAATCAGTATTTCTTTGCTTTTTGCAGTGGTAATAATTTAAAGGTGAATTTTAATTGTGAAAAAGAGATAGTGATTGGCTTGTTTTCTAAAACATATTTGTATGTTTATATTTTTATTGAATTAAAACGTCCACCTCTGCTTATGTGCTTGAGTTTTCGCTCTTCAATTTGTCTCAAAAACGGTGGTAGACGCTGCTGTTTCTTTACTTTAGACATTGTCCAGCAGAGGGAGCTGTTTCGTCAAAAATAGGAACCTTTTTTTTTTTTTACACGCTTTCCAAATAATTACTCATGATGTACTCTGGATGTGTTGTGTTTCTGTTGTACACGTGAAGGCAACATCAGCCCTGATGCATGTTTGTGTCTGTTTGTTTGGAGAGAGAGAGAGAGAAAGAGAGAGAAGAACTAAATAGACAAAGTTGCAGAAAATGTGCCATATATGTAGGTATATTAATGGACATGTAGGTGTGTGTGTGTGTGCGTGATCAGTAGGTGCTGGAGGAACTGTCCCACTCAATTTTTCCATCATGCTTCCTCTTGTCCACCACGTCTCTCTCATCCTCTTCTTCCTCCTCATCATCCTCCTCCTCCTCCTCATCATCCTCGTCGCTGTTTTCTGACTCAGCACTTGTCATCCCCTGTTCCTCCTCCTCATGGCTCTCCTCTTTTACCTCTTCGTCCTCAGCCTGGTTTCCTGCAATGTTCTATAACACAAAACAACATTCAGTCAATGAATGGACCACACGCAGGAAACAAGGACAAAACCAGAAAGACTTCCAGAATGTAGTAAGGTGAGGTCTCAGTTACCTCCATGGGGTTGACGATGATGGTGAGAGCAGAGTTCTCCCAGTCCATTTCAGCTTCTTTGACCTCCTCCTCGTCCTCTCTGGACCCCTCCTGGTGTGTGGCGTGGATCCTGTACACGCCAATGACCACAATGGTCACCAGGGCGGCGATACAAACCACAATGATGACTGTGGCTGCTGGAGGTGCTGTTCCTGAAGGAGGAGAGAAGCAGCACAGTGTCGTGAAAGAGTGATATTTGTAGTGCAGTGATAATGACAATAGGAGACACTATACAGGTTCATGATACGTTATTACACTCAATCAGTACAACTTCAAAGACGTCTTTCACTAAAATATCTAGCGAGATATTCAGGTCAGCAATTTCGACACTGAAATTCTCAGCCTGATTATCAAAAGCGCAATACGTTTTGTTATTTGATCGTACGTCAGGCTACTGCTGGGCAACTGTGTTACTGCACATCATTCGGTGGCATAAACGGTGGATGAACTGTCTATAGAACAATGGTGAATTAAGGGTTGGCTGCAGAAGGGTTTCTGAACAACCCTACACGTCTAGAGCTCTCCTGTAGATGTAGCACCTTTGATAGTTTACATTAAGACATACAACATTGATGGATTTCCGCGGAATGTACCAGAACAGTTTCCACGCAAAAAAAAATAGGAAAAAAAAAACCCCTCCAAAACATCTTCATTTAAGAATTTATATTGAGTCCTTCTGAAGGACCTTACAGAGACCAGTACTCCAAAACTGAAGTAAAATACTTCTGCAAACATTGGGAATACTATTATAAATCTACTGCTGTTATTTTGGCATGAATAATATACACCAGGCCTCTCAATAATGCATGTGGCATCGTCACAGCTCTGCACACACACACACAAACACACACACACGTTCAACTGTTACCCCTCACTCACTCTCTCTCATATAAACCCAGACTGTGTTGCACTGCTGCAGCATCATCAGGGTAAATAAATAGTCTTTCTCTGGACTCAGATACGATTGGCTTAATGAATAAGCATCATCTACTTCTCCATGAAATCAGCCTACAGAGCAGAGAAGAGCAGATTCTCTACCTGCGCCTGCGTGTGTAAATTAACACCGCGCTCCACAGCCCACCTCTCGCTTTGTCTCTTGACAGCAATACTAATTTGATTTATACAGTCATATAATTATTGTTTTGATTTTTTTTTTTTCATTGCATTGTCCCTGCAGATTTCCGCCTTAAATAATATTTTCAATCTGACTAAGTCTATTTGGCTCGGGCAGCTCAGAAACGACGCCTCTACACGGGTTTTCTCATTATTGTTGCTGTCAGTGTGTTGGCATTCGGCTCAGGCTTACCTGGCATGTGTGAGTTGAGAGTGTGTATCATGAGTGGGTGATGGACAGGCCTTATGTACTGCGGCTGGGAGGCCAGGTGATTGACATGCTCCACAGGTGCGGAGTGGTGGAGAAGGCTGACCTGCAGGACAAGACCAGTGGCTGTTCAGCTGGTAGAGGACCAGATAGATCAATGAAGAGCTATCACAGAAATCTGAAACTTAATGTAATCAACACATGAGGAATTATGTCAGAAATATTTCGCTAATCAGCAGTATTTGTTTCTTATCCTGTCTCTTTGTAGTCTTTTCATATAATTTTTAATGTAAATTTCTTTGGAAAAAAATATGTGCTATAACAAAGAGCTGGCAGTATTAATATAACAATATTATATTCTGACAGTATATAATGGCTCCATACTGGTTGGACAACTCTGGTACAAGTTTGATCTGATCTCGTTGGCCAGATTTGTCCCCCGGGCCTAAGTTTGACACCTTAGATGGATAGATTGATTGATTGAAGCTACTCATTCGAAAGAGAAAGCGGAAAAGCGAAAGAAAAATTAGACGACACCACTGAGGAAACCGCGACGACGACAGATGAAAGAGCAAACATAATTTGGCGCCGTGCGAGGAGATGTGGAAAGAGGATGAAACAGAGGAGATGAAAGACGTCGCAGCAAACCTCCAAATTAAACTCGTTGCTGGTGTAGCGTCCGTTGAGTTCAGAGCAGGTGAGTCTGAACCTGCGCTCAGTCAGGGTGGCGGGTCGCCAGTTCCTGTAGCGCACTTGTCTCAGTGCCTGCTCGTAGTGAACCATGGAGTCCACACCTGATAACACACACACACACACACAGGAGCACAGGACAAAAAGTCTTACACAATTTTCTCCGTACGTTGTCACTAAAGCGCGTCGTGCGAGTGCCGTCTGCAGGAGTCCACTGAGAGAGCTTCAAAAAGGATAGTTATTTTAAATGATCTCTGAGAAGATACAAGATAAGCATCTTAAGGTTTAATTAATCTTCCACTAGTGCTGCGGTTTCAGTTGAAAGGAGAATCTGTACACCCTGGAGCTACAAATCTGAAGGACTTTAACGTGCTGTCAGTCAATTCCCACTTTGAATTGTGGGTATTTAAGACGCTGACTGTCGTTAGCCTGAGCCGGAGTTCACTTTTCCTCTAAATTATGGCAATAGCCAATCAAAATGACAGCATCACTGTAGTCATTTACGAACGGTATAATAAGTGAGTGTAAATAATAAAAACATAACAGCATATAATAAAAACATAAAAAAACATACAGGTTATATTGCTACTACAGCTTCTAAGCAATTCCTCATTTGATCAAAGTTCTTCCTGACTCAACCAGCACCATTTATCTGGGATGGGCACTTAAAAAAAAAAAAGGCTAGCTTTCTGCCCCCTAGTGGCTGGTTTAATAAATTAAGATGGTTTACACATGTTCAGAGGAGGGACAGTGGATACATTAGTAGAAGAATGATCCTAGAGATGGAGCTACCAGGTAGGAGACAAAGAGGAGATTGATGGATGCAGTGAGGGAGGACATGGAGGTAGTTGGAACGAGCACTTAAAAAAAAAGCTGGCTTGAGTCCCCTAGTGGCTGGTTTAATATATTGAGAAGGTTTGGACATGTTCAGAGGAGGGACAGCGGTCATATTGGTAGAAGAATGATCCTAGAGATGGAGCTACCAGGTAGGAGACGTAGAGGAGATTGATGGATGCAGTGAGGGAGGACATGGAGGTAGTTGGCGTTATAATGGAAGATACAGAGGACAGGGGGAGATGGAAATTGTCAAAGGAAGAGAAGATTGCTACTACAGCTATTGTTGTTGAGGTGAATCTACGTTTTTCACAGATCCTGATCATAACAATTATATTTCCAGTTCATTTACAGAGATGCTGTACATGTACGTGCATGGTGAAGCATAATGAGGCTTCAAATTATACTGTATCCCCTCAATGTCACACACTTTTTTTTCAACAGGAGTGGTGGATGAGAAAAATCCACAAGGTCATGTATGGATTCCATGCAGACCAACAAAGAATATGTGACAGAATCTGAATCATTTTTTTTCCTTTTTGTCCGTTTTGCGGTTGTTGATTTTTGACAAATTAATTGGATGTAGAAGTGTGCATTTTTTTTTTTTTTGTAAGCCACATCACATAATTTGGATTGGACTTGGCATTTACTTTCGGGCCTTTGCTCACAGACAGCGGGCCAGCTAGCAGGGCTCTGGTGAATTGGGCTTTAATGAGTGCCAGCTGTGGTTTATTCATGGTGAGCTGTTCTGACCATAAGCTGTTCAGTGTTGTATTGTGACCTTCAGTTTTTTTTGTTTTTTTGTTTTTTTTTTACATTGCTGTACATTGGTGGACTGAACAGATTTACATTTACTTTTACACTGATTTACATTTACTTCCTCACTCTTACTGTTAACAAGTTTCCTGTTGTGTACCTCTGATTTCATTTGTTCTCCTGCAGCTCGTGGTAAAGAAGTGATAAAACTTGAGTAAACTACACATAGTCCACCAGTATACAATTAGTTTAAAATATTTGTCATGTATTGTAGTAGCCAGTGATGAAAGATGTAGTACTCAGTACAGTATACTATAAACCAGTGTTTTACAAACTTTTTTTGACCGTCCAAGTCAATCCATTAATGAAGATTTTTTTTTTTGTTGACCTAGTGTTATCTGAACAATAAGTATTACTCAAGTTTTAAACAACAAAAAACAGTAATTTTACCAGGAAAAATAACAGTGAACTCATAGGAAACAGAATGCAAGATGACCCTAAAAATGCTTTCGTGACCCACATTGTCCCTGTACCTCGTGTGTTACCCAGCAGTCTGTTTGAGGCATTGTTTCCTAAAGACAAACAGCAGCCAAAACGAAAAATATTTGATGCTTTGTTAAACATACGCTGTTAATAGAACCAAGAAAATAATGTTCTTCCTCCTCCACCATCTCATTGTTTATTATAGTCGTAGGTGTAGGTGGAGACTCTCCCTCCCACACCGGTAGAACTGTGCTTCTTCTTTTGGTTTTTCCCCTTTTTCAGTGGTTTCCACAGTAATTCATCCTTGTCCATCTCCCCCTGTCCTCTGTATCTTCTACTCCAACTACCTCCATGTCCTCCCTCACTGCATCTATCAATCTCCCATTTGTCTCCTACCTGGTAGCTCCATCATACTTTTAACAATGTACTCCTCTGAACATGTCCAAACCATCTTAATCTGGCTTCCTTTGCTTTTTTTCTCCAAACCGTCCTGTCTGTGTTGTCCCTCTAATCACCTCATTCCTGATCCTGTCCATCCTTGTCTCTCCTAAGGAGAACCTCAGCATCTTTAACCCTGCCATTTTTAACTTAGTAGTTTAGGCACTGATTAAAATTGCAAGACAGACAAGAGTTAGATAACGGCTCATCACATACTTGCATGCAAATACCACTCAATGTCCCTGTTCCTGAAGCTCCACCCACCGTATATTGAAATCCCAGAGGTGGAGTTGGTGGCGTCCAGGTGTTTTCCCAGCAAAGCGTTGTGATGAATCTCCAGACTTTCTGCGTCGGGACTGAGCTCCTCTCCAATGACCAGGATGTCACAGTAATCCAGATTATGCATCACCTCCATCACACCTGTACGATGGACTGCAGGAGGAGACACGTGTTTGAAAGAAGAATATATCAACGTAGTCATTATCTCTAAAGTGAATCAGAAGGCTGCTGTGACGTGACAACTCTGTGGGGACCAGGTGCTGCTTCCCCACTCACATCCACCAAAGCTGTCTCCTTTCATCACGGTGCTGGTGATGTGCAGCTCCTTGAAGGGCGCCACGCCCAGCGGTCCCTGCAGGTCAGACGCAGGCCTGACCAGTCGATTAGATCCTGTAATTGTGATTCTCGGTTCACTGGGCGGCAGCACCATAACAACTGCCTTGACATCAGGAATGGAGAGACATGTGTCCTCCCCGAAACACCTGAGACACACACACAGACAAACACACACAGAGGATGTTACTACTTCACTGCCTTCACTCAAGGCTAATGCTGTTAGCATTTGTCTGCAGAACTTTGACACCTTGACTCAGGTCATCTTTCCTTCCTGTCTGGATTTCATTAGTCATCCGGGCGTCTCTTACTTTCTGGCTACTTGTTGACTATTTTTAAAAAAAATTTTCCTGTTGGGCAACTCTCAGTTGGTGCCAGGTTTTGGGAAACATTTAGGAACATTTGCTCTAAATTGTATCTTCTGGTATTTTAGATTTTGGACCTCATCTCTTTATCTCAAAATATAAACTTCTTTTCCTTTTGGCTTGTCCCTTTTTTCAGGGGCCCTCCTCTGAACATGTCCAAACCATCTCAATCTGTCTTCTCCATCTTTTTCTCCAAACCTTCCTGTCTGTGTTGTCCCTCTAATCACCTCACTCCTGATCCTGTCCATCCTTGTCTCTCCTAAAGAGAGCCTCAGCATCTTTATCTCCTCCTCCTCCAGCTCTGTCTCCTGTCTTCTACCTATTCCTAGTGTCTCTAATCCATCCATCATCAAACCATTCTGTAAACCTTTCCTTTCACCTTAGCTGACCTTCTATCACAGGTCACTCCTGACACCTTTCTCCAGTTGTTCCATAAATATATATTACCCATTTTTGGGAAAAATGAGACATAAGACAGGTGCCTTCTTTTCATATAAACTCTTCTAAATTAAAAAATATATATATATATGCACTAAATTGTAGCATCAGAAACTAGAGATAATGATTTAAACTGTGTTGTCATCACAGTTAACCTAGCATTTACCAGACACGTGTGCTGAAATACTATTCTACTCAAAAAACATCTATGTTACACTTGGATATGTTTTGCGCAGAAAACAAATACTGTGAACAATGATAACAAATTGTGGCTTGATATTCTTATAGCAACAGTAAAAGTAACATTAAATATAAGTTTGGATTTTAGGAGAATTCTGCCTCCTATTGTAGGTTTTCTTATGCCACCTTAAGGGAAACTACACACATTCCTCTGTTTTTTCCTTAGTGTTCTCCCTGAGTGGAAGCATTGGTCTTTTCCCATCTTTATTCTGGGAGCTGGGAAGAGTTGTTCAGGGAAGAGCAGCCTCTACAGCTGCTCCTGGAGCTTTTATCACTTTATCGACCGACTCACTGCTAAGCTGATTGGACCCGTCTCTCGTGTTGCGCGATGTAATGAACAGACAGTAAATGAATGAAACACATACGCCGGATGGTGTGTGAACAAACTCCCACTTATGTACGAGTGCAACATAGATAAACACACACACACTCACACACAAATACATGGAAACCTGCAGCTGAACCTGTTCCATAGTAAACCAGTGGCCCACAAACCACCAGTGTGTTTCTTTTTTCCAACCACAGAACAGTTTGATGCAGCAATGATGCAATTTTTCCACAGACCAGTGGCACGGTTACGTGTGTGTGTGTGTGTGTGTTTGCGAGGATCCATAACAATACACTGTAAAGTGCATTATAGATGATTCCTATATTACATCAATAATGGAAATGGAATTGGACTTTAATATTTTTACACTGTGATTTAGTTATTCTTTAATGACTGAAGCTGACGAAAGTAAACGTTTTTCAAAATAAAACGGCATGCAGACTTTCCAAATTAATAAAACAAAACTAAAACTATTTTAGTCCCCTGTCTTTTCGTTTATCGCATTATTCAAAATAAGTACAATACGTGAATTTTTTTCCATTTATGGAAATGATTTTGATCAGCAGTATCGTGTTAAACATTCAGAAAATGACACATTAACATGCCCAACAATTCAGACACATTGAAATTTGCAAAAATAGAAATATTATTTTGACACTCTGATAATTTTAAGATAAAAAAAAACACAATCTAAAATAAATAAGATGCTTTTGAAGTTTGACATATTTATGTTTGACTCTGGGATTAAAAAAAACATTTTATTTTAATTCCGATTGCAGGATGGATTCGGATGGTTTGGCGGGCCGGTTTGGCGGGCCAGTTTGGCCCATGAGCCTTCAGTTGATTATCACAGCAATAAACCAATGGACAAAGTGATCACCCTTGAAAAGATTGGGTCCTAGTAACAGAGTGGAAAAAGTCTAGTGGATCTAATCAAATACAATTCACAGTTGGATCCATGGGTAGTCATTCACACACACACACACACACACACACACACACACACCAAAGAGATTCCAGCAAAATGTTCATTTCAATCAGCAGAAGCTTTAAAGGTCCTTAATGACCAGCTGCTCTGTTTAGTAGTTCAATAGTTTTTCCTCTAATGATCCGTCCTCTGCTGTCTCACTGGGACCAGTGTGGCATAAAGTCGAAGGCGCACACACTGACAGAGCTGCCCTTTAATGTTTGACCGTCCTCCTTCATGTGACCGTCCAACTGGACTTCTGTGCGCCCTCTTGTTTCTTGAATAATGTATGAAACATAACACATTAGAGAACCACTGTAGGGTTCACACATTTGATTCAGCGACTTGACATCTCTTTCAGACTCTATGAGTCTGCATGTCTGTGTGAAAAGGTAAAAAAAAAGAAAAACATTATGAGATATGAATTTATTGGCATGGCTTAAAGTGAGGGGGGAAAAATCAAAACGCATGGCTGGAATTCCGAGAATCTACACCCTCCCTGACTCCCTACTGGCATCCATGAAGTGAGGATGATACTGAATTGTCTATTGGCACAGGGTTTTAAAGTGGTAGCCAGGTCCCCGCTAGGGAACTGTGAACCTTTTCCAGGATAAGGTTCAGTGCAGGTACGGGAGTAAAATGTGAAGTTTTTGGAATAATTCTTTAAAGCAGGTCATGGAGAAGAGAGTGTGCAACTAAGTCAAAGCAAAATGTTAAATCTGTGTAGCCTGATGAACGTGTGTAGTTGATGTATAATAATAATATTGTTAGTAATAATTCATTTATAATAGGCTGTGGTGTCTCCAAACTACATGATCTTAAGTCACAGCAAAAAAGTTTGTCGCAGAAAACCCTGCTCATACTTTAAGCTGTGGTATTCTGTGCAGAACTAGCTTCTTCATGACTTAATAAGATTTTGGTTTGCGAGCAGATGCATGGTTCGACAGGTGATCATGCTAGATCCGGGTTTTTAAACTCAAATAATTGAGAGCCACTACCCAAACTATCATTTAACAAAACACTGAACCAGAAGGGGATCATAAATCAGGGTTTTGAGAACTATAGGATTTACCATAAAATGTGGAGAACAAATCTATGAAATATTATTATAAATTCAACTTTCACATCAAGGTGAGGGCCGCAAAATATCGTTCCACGGGCTGCAAATGGCCCACGGGCCACAAGTTTGAGAACCATGTGCTAGAGTGACCAATCCATTAGTTGATTGACATGGCTGCCGGACTGATTTTACCTAACGTTATTGATACAGAGGAATTGTCCCTGTAGTCTTCTACAGTGGACCAAATGGATTCTAATCAGTGGCTTATTCTTATGCTTGAATGTGTTGAAACCAAAAATTATCAACAACTAACGTCCCTCAGAGCAAAATATCAAGGGAAATTTGTGATAAAAATTTGAGTCTGGCATTTAGAGGTGGAAAGTCTCAGTCAGTTGTGTTACAGAAAACAATATTTCCAATTTTTCAATATATATTGATTTAGCATTTAGTAAGAATACTAACAGAAAATGCATCTCGAGTTTGATTTTTTTTTTTTTTTTATCATTATTTTTGTCCTGTTTTCTGTTTGCTTTCCATGGCTAATATAACAGAGAGACACAACTATGTCTGGAATGAAAATGTTGAGATAGACTTCAACACCACCCACAACCCGCAACTTATTTTCTTCCCCTGAGGGCTTGATACTATAAACGTGTTCATGTGTGGTAACACATGCTAAACACTCAAAAGTGTAAAGGATTATATCGTTGATTAAAGGATGTAAAAACTGGCTTGAAATATTTTCAAGAGATTCTTAGATTTTTCACTACGTCCTAAAAATGTTATGGATGCTGGCGGTAGTAAACGCAGTGTTTCCCAAGTCTGGGGAAAAAAAAACGACCTGAAAGTGATGTGACACATTTTTCATAAGGGGAACAACATTTTATGGTCTGTGTGTATGAGTGCACGTACTGTACTGTGGTTGTGATGTGCAGCCGCCGGAGACCCGGTGTAGGGAACTGTCGGGAGTTGATGTAGGAGACCTTGGTCATGGCTGTGTTGATGCTGCCAACATCCTCTCCTTCCACCACCAGCACAGACTGGGCCGGGTTAAAATGGAACTGGACCCACACAGATACACAAACGGACGTCATTCGGAGAAAACCAAGGCAATGAATCTGATCTAAAGGTTAGATCGCAACATGTGCGCTAAGATAAATAGGACAAAGCCTCGGGTGAAGCAGGCGTGTATGGATTCCGTGCGTTGTTTTTTTCATTTTGTGTCCTCCGGGCTCCTTTTATTTAAACGCACCTTTATGTCCTTAGCCAGGCTTTCCAAGGAGTTGATGTCCAGTCCTTCTTTACAGGCCTGCAAACAGGAGATAACCTTCTGGGTTTCAATGCGGCCTGGGCGAATTGTTAGACCTGACAGGCTGCCACGGAAATACTGCGTGAACCTGGGGGTTGCTACTTCACCACCTGGAGGGGAGAGAAGAGCGAGGGGGGTAGAAGAGGGGAGGAGAGGAGAAAAAGAGAGGACAGTAAAAGAAGAGCAGTCACGAAGAGGCGTGGATAAGAGAGATGAGGAGGAAGAAGAGTGAGAAGAGAAGACAGGTCAATATGGGTTGAAAAGGACATCTGACAAATGAGGTAAAAGAGAGGCCAGCGGGGCCAGCAGTGGGTTAACATGTATTATGTATGTAGTGTAGGAGGAAAGTCCAACCAACACACATTTACTGCTGCCTGGTCCAGGGATAGAACTGGACACTGATGTTTCACAGTCACCGTCTCTATCCTTCGAGTAACCAGACTCAGATCTGAGATGTTGACGTATAACAATTAATCTAAAATGTTATGTTAATGTTATGTTACAAAAATTTAGTCCATCGCCTTCAGAAAAAAATGTTTTTTGTTCTCCAGGTATAGTTATGGACCTGCTTTGTTGTTCTCTGTTGTTTTTTTGGGGGGCACAGGAGCCAAACTCAGGCCCGGGGACCAAATTTGGCCCGCACTGTAATTATATTTGGCCTGCGAGATAAAATCAACAGTGCCAGTATGTAGACCTTATGTAGTGTCAGAATTTAGTTCTGTAAGGGAAGGTTTACATTAAATGATCTGGAAAGACTACGAAGATTCCAGATTCCAGATTCAATGCATCCATTAGAAAAAAAACAACATTAAATATCTGTAGAGAAGGGAAAACGAGCATGTTTACAATTAATTTCTCAATATATATTGAGTTTGGCCCACGGTGAAATTGAGTTTGACACCGCTGGGCTACAGAATGCACAGTTTATGCCGCCTTCAGTGGTTGTACTGAGTGAAAATGGTTTGTGAGCCTTTTGATTTATGGAATGATTTATATCATGTGTTTTGGCTGCTTTTATTTTGCTGCAGCATTAATCTATCTGTGTTTAATTAAAATCATGGAGGTTGTGATAAACATCAGCATGTCCTTTCTCCACTTCTTAAGAAAGACTGTCAACACCTGCTGTTATAAAAGGTACATAAAAAATTTCGCCACCAGCTTTACCCTGGAGAACTTGAAAAAAGTTATTTAAAAATCTAAATATTGTTTTTTTTTTCATTTGTCAAGCAATTTTTACACAAATAAAGAAAAAAAATAATGTAAGCATCTTTGGATTATTGTTCTATACGTATCTGAGATTCTAAAATAATAATAATAATAATAATAATAATGATAATAATAATATAAAAAAATTATAAATAGTCTTTAACAGAAACATTACAAATCCCCAAAGAATGAATCTAATGACAAAATTACATCTTGAAGCGCTGCTTCATATTAGTTCTTTTTCAAATCTAATAAAAAACACTGACCATCTCGACCGTGAGGGTCACGTGCCACTGAATGAGTAAAAAATGACTTTGATTAACTCTGATGGAGACACAAATCTAATCTAACTGGACCATGTGACACCGAAGGACCTGTAAATGCAGAGTGGCTTCTCTCTGGCTCATGAGCAGAGTGAGGCTGCCCGAGTTCAAAAAGTCACGCTCTGAAGCATTATTGAATTACACTTAATGGAGGAATATTTAACGTCTTGATCACGACCAGTGGGAACGATCACATTTGGAAGAGAGGCGCCGTCAAACTTTGTCAGTAACCAAACTGTAAAATGCTGAGGCTGCCTTTTGGAAACACAATTTCCTCCAGCAGTATATGGAAAAGACATAAGACATATTGTATAATGAGTCGTGGCAGTGGAGGCAACCCACAGGAACAGTTTTATGTGGACATTGGTCACCAGACTATTTCCTGGTGTGTGGGTAATGTGCAGATAAAAGGAAATATGGTATGGACAGTGGGCAGCCACTAAAATGTATCATAATGTGAGGAAAAAACCTCAGGCTTTAATAAAAAAAAAAAAAAAAAACAAAAAAAAAAAAAAGCAAAGTGCATAAATCATATATATGGCACAAACACACTGTGTCCAGTGATAATGTGGAATAGGAATGAAACGGAACGGAAGTACAGGAGGAAATACAATGTTGTATCACCACCATGAGCTGTGTTTTAGAGACAATGGACGACCAAGTCAGAAGATTGAGTAAACACTATGTGTATATTTAGGATAAAGAGATTATATATGTAGTAGTTAGGAAAGTGGATCAATTTAAATACATTAAAGTATGTATGTATGTCCATTTGCATTGACCTCGTCCTCCGTATGTTTTCTCTTTCTCAGTACTTCTAAAGCAGCTGAGCTAGTTCTCAGTGGGGAAAAAACATTTGCCTTGAGGAAGCCGGCTGCTTGTAAACATAAATAATAAAAATCTCTATACGAGAGTAGTGGTGGGTAGAGGGCAGGGGCGGGGGCCTTATTCCAGTCCACCTGCCCCTTCATTCACTTCTGATGCACACCACCTTTCCACTCCCTCTGCTCATGTTTGTTCTACAGATGAAAGGGCATTTAGTGTTAAAACAGCTAACTCTATACATTTAAATCCTTAAACCTTGAAGACCTCCTCCACTGACTTTTGCATCTCTGCAATCTACTCTTATTTCTTAGTTTATTTGTCTGTATATACTGTATTGACCATTCTTCTAAGCATCATGATTGCATCTATTAAAATATATGGCAATAAGTGTCACAAATATATATATATATGTATATATGTGTATATATGTATATATGTGTATATATGTGTATATGTGTATATATGTGTATATATGTATGTATATGTGTGTATATATTTGTGTATATGTATATATGTACGTATACATACGTATATATGTATATATATATACATATACACACATAAACATTAACATATATGCATGAATGTATATATAGAGTAGATATATATATATATATATATATCTATATATCTATATATATCTATATATGAAAAAAACAAGAAGCTTATGTAATGAAATGTAATGTTGTTGTAGTTTAAACAAACTAAAACACCTGCCTGTTTAAAGACAATGCTGACATAATAGCAGGAATTGAAGAAAGACATTCAAGATCTTAATAAATTCAATAAATAACCAATCATTTTCCCCCTAATTTAGTGACATTGGACAGTTCTCCACTGCAGACCCATTGATCTATCACGTTACACTAATGTTATACTAATATATCTTTGTGTACTGTAGTATTATGCAGTAGTGCGAATCTTTTGGTGCCTTGGAGGTCACCTGATGTTGTGTCCAGTTCCCGCCAACCTTTACATTTTTACACCTAATTTCCTAAGTGAGAGAGATCATCAGTGATGAGTTTAACCTGTAGACACAGGCTCTATCTAATAAACTTATTAAATTGAGCATGCAGGTATTTGAACTGGTATATATTGTTGTTAATATTGGTCTGATAAATAAATAAAAAAATCCCAAGCCTAAAATATCGATTTAAAAAAAAAAACCCAAAAAAACTCTGGTTCCAAGGATGGAACATTTTTACATCACTTAAAGTTTGGAGTTAAAGTTGAGGAAAAAGTTAAAAAAAAAAAAAAAGTTGTAGCCTGAGCCAAGTCTCTGCTGGTGTGAATATTATGTCTAAATATCAAAACATAGTTTCCCAGGACATTTCCACGATAAGGTGCTGCAGTTTCACTTTTTAAACAGTGTTTTATTTTCCAACTTGCTTCAGGCGTTTATTTTAATATTTTAAGGGTTAAATCTCTCTCTCCTAAAAAAGACTCAAGGACTTGTTTACTTCCACAGCTGAATTAAAAAGGTTGTTTTGCTTTTTTAACATTTAGACAGTGAGAGGAATAAAAGTTGTGTTTTATTCAGGGTTTTCTCTCTGGTGGTTCTTCTATTGGACCTGGTTATTTTACTGTAAATACCTGAGAGATCAGGGTTTCAATGATGGACAGCTTTGGAGGAATGAAATCACTACAAATGGAATGCTTTAACAAAAACCACTTGCAACACAATTGGACCATTAAAAAGTAAAATTATCGGTTCATCGACCTGGAATAGATTTGGTTAATGAGCACGTATACAAGGCCTCTTTCTAAAGGTGAGGATTTGTTGTTTTTCACCTTTTTTTTTAAAGCTGTACCTACAGGAGAATAACTGTCAGGCTAAGAAAACTCTTGCGTCGCAAAAGACATTAAATAATTTACAGCCGTAACCATCTGCAGTTCTTATTAATAAAGACTCGAGAGACATGTCTCTACACGGCATCCAAGGATGTAAACTTCCGCTGACTATGCATGATTTCTAGCATCACTTCTGAACTAGAACCCTCGACTATATGCTATGCTATTAACTTGGGAGTAAGTTCCAGAAACCAAGAGTTCAATACACCACTGAACTAAAGCAGAACTTTCAACCACTGTACCACTGCACTGTACTGTTTCGTGAGATTCAGTCAGGTGTTCTGCGGGACAATATCTATTTTTGTATTTTTATTGTTTACATCGGCTACATGCTGTCAAATTTTAAAATTTTCGGCCGGTGTGCGCCTCGAGATTTTCCAAAGAACGAAGTGTTCCTTGGCTGTGAAAGGTTGAAAAACTGAAGTCAAAAGATTTTATTGGAGTCTTTAACCAGGGGTCTTTAACACAACCTTTACAGTTGTTACAGCTTTTAAAAAATCCTTTGTTTACACACTTCGACTGAGGAATCGCAGGCCCCCGGGTTTTGCCAAACCAACAGTAAATGTCTCAGTCAAGGAAAATTATTCCTAAATGCCCAAATTAGTTAGGTAGATAGAGCGATAGATGGCTCAGTGTGTAGATATATGTTGTTAGCTAGATATTACTTTGGCTTTTCCATTCTGTCGCACAGACTTCTGTGTATAAACTAAAGAAACTTAATATTCAGCCAATATAACTGGCATGTAACAAGTTTGATTTGAGAAACAATTCTCGCGTCTTTTTTTTTTTTAAGTCGTTCACTTTTTTGTCCTTAGGGTAAGCAGTCAAAATAAGGTTGGAATAAAATATGAAAGCGTTCAAATTAATTTCCATAAATTGGAAAAAAAAAAAACGTCGTCTCTCTCTCCTTTCCCGGTGACAATGCAGTGCAGCTTCACTTGTCAAACTCTATTTTCTTACTGGATTCAGGCAATATTTTAATGTTTTTAAGGGTTAAACTCCACCCCCCCTGCCTCTGAGTCTTGTTGGCCTTCTTACCTTTTAAACGAGGAATAAAAGCCGTGTTTTATTCTGATGCTTTTGTTCCTGCAGTTCTTCTATTGTTCTTGGCCATTCTACAGGATTTTCTGTAAATACCTGAGAGAACGGGGATTAAATTGGCATTACGGACATCCGTACTCGCCGTGCTGCGGTGATAATGGGCTCGAGTGGATTTAGTTCAAATTAAACGACAAATGCTCTTTACGTACGAACTCGGGTCCTGTGTTGGCTTGCCTGGTGCACGCTCACTCCCATTTCTTCTCATTTCTCTGCTCTGGGCTGCTACGAAGGAGAGTATTATAATTCTGCATAATCTACATATGATTAAAGATGGTACTGATGGTTTTCTGATTGATGTATTCATTTTCTACATGAACCCCCCGCCCTACGTTAATGTCTCCTCTACGCCGTTGAACATCAGAACACTGTAGGCTGGTTTTTAGAAACTTTACCCACCCTGCCTCCCCCACGTCCTCTTCCTGCCTGTATATTAAACGAGACGGCAAACACACATATTCCGCGTGCAGCTCCCACGGCAGGGATCGGCAGAAAGCTCCTCGGAACAGAGCATTTGCATGTTAACTCTGTCTGTGTGCGTAGTGAACACACGTCCCCGGATTTTTCTGCTGTCGGGCTTCGCGTGAAAAGTGCGGTCTGAATGTCTTTTGTTCCACACGTCCAATGCTGATGTTGTTGATTGCGGGGTAAAGGGTGGGATGGAGAGATGATAGAGGGAGGGAGAGAGTCAGAGAGAGAGCACTCTTGCTCACTAATGGCCTGCAAAGTTATCAGTTGCGGCTTAGTGAAGCTTAGAGCAGCTTCATTGGGATGTAATAGCTGACAAAGTTGTCCTCCATTCACGCTGGCTAATCCTTCCTTCAGGGCATCTCTCACCATCAGATATTCATAGAAAGAGAGGGAGGGAAACATGATGCAAACAGGAATCCAGACAAAATAAAAACGGCAATCAAGCACGCCAGGAGAAGACATTTTAAACGGCACCAAAAAACACCATCAGTGCTGAAAGATGATGTCGCGAGTGTTATTTACGCAAGCAATTTTGTGTAATTATTCAACTCATAAAGATGGCAGCGGCACAACTCTCCTCCACGATGGTGTGATCTCTCGCTCCGATCCCTGCCGCTGGAGATAACATACAGAATTTCCAGTTTGATAGCCACTCAGCTCATGTCTCCTATTTAAAAGAAAAAAAAAAAAGAAAGGGGGAAAAAGAAGGAGACAGCCAGAACAGCCCTGGAGTATAAATATTAATCTCTTTATTTATCTTTACAGCACAGCACTCCCTGCCTCTTTTTCCTGTTTGTGCCTCAAATTGCAATGTTATTGGAAAAGTGGCGCGATGTGCCCCATTTATTTATGCATTATCTCTGTTTACTACATGTCCTCATCATGTTGGACCGTCGCCTTCAGCAAAAGAAAAAAAAAAAACGACTGCGTTTCGACCACCCCTGCCAGGCAGTAAACTGATTATTTTGCCTCTTCAAGTGCTCGAAATTGCGTTATATTGAACATTGCAGGTGAGGAGAGAACGGAGTAGACAGGCCGACAACAACGGCAACAGCAGCGGGCTTTAGACTAAATTAATGTGGTGAAAAGGAAGCCTGGGAAACAAAGCTTTTCTCATTTGCCGAGCGATTTACGATGAGCTTCCAACAGCGACTTAAAGAATTATCCGACTCCAGACAATGACTGAATCCAATCCCGCCGATAGAGTTCAATAGTTAAGCGTCAGGAACGGGCTGGTAGAGAAGCCACTGCTCATCCAGGGGAAGTCTGACCATCTGATTAGGGAAAACCTCCAGTGCATCCTAAAAACCAGACCAGAAGGTTTTTAACTGGCGCGCACATGAACACAATCTGTCCCGGGAAAGCACAGGGAACCAACTGGAGGACATAAGTGCACTTTATGGTACTGAGAACTGATATGTCTAACGACACATCACACTATTTATATTGCATGGATGAGGGGATGTCTGCATTTTTTTTTGGCTCTTGATTTCTCAATATAGTTATCTGTTAGGGCCTTTGCTTTGGCCCAGAGGCAATGTCTCATTGTCATTGGAGTGGGTTCACCTCATGGCCAAGTTCGAATCCAGCATAGGGCAGTTGGCTCACCACCTGCAGGAAGGTACAGTGTGTTGCAATGTGATTTGGGTGGCAGTTGTGGAGACTGCTGCCCCAGCGACCCAGTAACAATGTGTAATTTGATATTTATCACAACATAATAAAGTTCGAGAGAGCTAGTTGGAGAAAAGGCAAGAGAAGCCAGATTGAGATGATTTGGACATGTTCAGAGGAGGGACAGTGGTAGAAGAATGATCCTAGAGATGGAGCTACCAGGTAGGAGACAAAGAGGAGATTGATGGATGCAGTGAGGGAGCACATGGAGGTAGTTGGAGACAGAGTAGAAGATACAGAGGACAGGGAGAGATGGTGATTGTTGACTTGTTGTGGCAACCCCTGCAAAAGGGACAAGTCGTGAGGAAAAGAAGATAATCAACCTCACTACAAGTCCAATGTTAAAAAAAAAAATCACGAAAAGTCAGTGAGCTGAACCAGATGCCAAAAAAAAGTTTATCACAAACTCATCAGTAGATAAGATATTAGGTTCAAATGTGGAACAGAAATAAATCTCCTAAAGAGACAGAATGTTAAAGAAGTGAAATAAAAACCAAAATTGAAGATGGGAGTTATGATATCTCCATAAAGAAGGAAGGGAAATGGACAGGACCCAAAGTCAGTGAGGATACTGTACATTTCTGTTATTTAAATCGATAATTTCAGGATTTTAACAACTTTCAAATGCAGTTCAACAGCACATAATGATTGGTATTTCACCATAAAGAGGCGTTCGTCATATTACTATATAATTACTCTCCTGGGTCTGGTGCTTAAACTGAGGGAATAATTCACAGTTTAAAAAGTTGTATTATGTCTTCAATAAAAAGAACACCTCCTTAGGATTTATGCATGAGCGTTCGTTCAGCACAGTTATTGATTATGTGACGTCCCCGCACTGATGCATCTGTGTCCATATTTTGACCCTTGTTGCATCTCATCGATTCAAAGAAACCGCCCCGACTGAGTGGATAGACTCTTCGTCGCTCTTTATTTTCTCAGCCACGCTTTTAAGTTATTTCAGTGAGATGTTTTTTTTTTTTTTTTTTTTTTTTTTCTTCCTTTTTTTTTTTTTTTTTTCCTTCCTTTTTGCTATGAAAGACAAATGATCTTTGATAAGGCACAAAGCAAAGTGCTTCCTTTATCAATATGCAGTCAGGAACCGGTGATAAATATTCACAAATGTGGCCCCTGATGTGAAAAACATGTCCAGAAAATTGATTTTGTAATTCATGTGCACCACAGTAAGAAGCCATAACCAGATGCATTCAAGGCTGCTGCATGTAAAACACTTGGACTCTATACTGCAGCTGTAAACATGTCTGGCAATATAACATATAAGCATCAGCACCCTACTGGTCCTTCCGGCTTTTTTTTTGTGAAATCCAGAATTCATTTTAGCCGAAGGTCAAAGCGACTGTGAGAGCGTGTGTGCGTTAGTTTGTATTTTTTTTCCGACACACAGACACTGACCTTGCCAGCAGGCTCCAACAGTCAGCTGCGTATCAATCTTAGAGGCATGGATGGGCCAGTCATCTGTCACCAGGTAGGGCTCGTAGGTCACGCCGTCTACAAAGAGCGTCACCGCGGGAAATTCCACATTGATCACGTAGTAGTGCCATTCTTTGTCGCAGATCTGCAATGAAAAGAAAAGGGATGTAACAATGTAGGCAGTGGTTTATTTTTCTTTAATGAGAGCAAATTTATATATACACGCTTTAAAAAATGTGGTGCTCCAAATTAACATTTTCCAGAGTCTTATTTGGGTGGGAAGCTTCTCCCAGAGGATGGCATTTGCTCCAATCATAAAGCCCAAAGCCCGAGGCGCATCACGGAATGTTCACCAAATTAAATGGATGCACCGAATTCCTCTCCTCATCCCTGGATCATTTGCTCGCTTTCATCACAAAACTAATGAGGTTTTCATCTAATGAGCTGTTCATTAAAAGCCACACAATGAGTCACCGACATGGCTACAGATGACCTGTGAGCTGCGCTGTTGTCATCAACCCTCACCCATATTCCCCGATTAGACTCACAAACACATACAGTCGTCCATACAGACAAAAAAATGCTTGTTTTACCCTAAGAATACTCTGCCACATGTATTGGTCCGTATGGCTATACATATCACGATGCTGGAACAATACAATAGATTGCAATCAATTCAATACTTTAAGCCTGGCACACGGGGAGTATTCGGTGCGCGCCGATTGCTCAGCGCCATATTCTCATCGTGTGCGCGTAAATTTACGTGCGCCATTTGTCAGTCGAGGCCGTGAGCAAAATTTCGATCGCGCTCGATTTCTCACGCCGCGAGCGAACAAAGTCTCATCGTGTGCGGGCTACGTGAGCACTTTTCTCACTACAAATGATTTGTGTGCATGCGTAACAATGATGCATCAAGATGGCAACCAGCAGCGTCTTATTCAATGAGACGATAATAGAAGACAAATTCGTGGATCTTTGGCAAGACCATCCTTGTCTGAATAATATTAGTCTTGGTGATTTCAAAGACAAGGACAAGAGGGAAGTGGCGATAAAAGATATTGCTAAGACATTGGCGCAAACTGGTAAGAATTATAACTTATCACGTGACCTGGGAAATCAGCTGACTTACTAGTGAGACGTGAGCGGAATTCTCATTGTGTGCGGGCGTACAATCAGCGCGCGTGGTTGGCGAGTCCTCCTCGAGTGCGTCGCGCTTTAGGCGCAGCTATTTTTATTTTTATTTATATAATTTTTTTAAATTTATTTTTTACATAATTGCTTTGGCCCAGAGTCAGTGTTTCTGTCATTGGTGTGGAACTTCAGGGTTCACCTCCTGGGCAAGAACTAAACCCTGTTAGGGTGGTTGGTGTCTACAAGTGGGCTCAGTGTGCAGGAAGGTTCAAGAGGTGCTAGCACGGTACAGTGTGATTTGGGTTGTGGCCCTGGAGAATCCTCTCCTGTTAACCCGATAAGATGAAAGGATAGATAGAAACCTTGTTGTACGAAAAAAAAAAAAGATTTTTACTGAAACCTAAATGAAATGAATCAGTGAATATTTGCACGGTAATTGCGGAGTGACCTGATCTGGTTCTGTAGAATATTGATTAAACACATATCTTATATTATCTTACCAATATTTTATTACACCTCGTTAAATATTAACAAACCAAGGCCCATTAAACCTCACCTGAAACCCCTAATTTGTCGGTCGGTTGTAAAAATCTGAGAAATGTTTTTCTCTCCCAGCAGCGGTGAGACAGCTCTCCAATTACATCACACAAGCTGAAATTATCCACCGTCTCACAGTCGACCGAAAATACGTGTGAACCTTACTAACGGGTTTTCAGCTCCAGCTGTTAGCGTCTGCGTCATAACTGCAGGAGAGGTAAAAAGAACAAACGTCGTGGCTGTGGATTGATGGAAAGGAGCCAGCCATTGATGCCTTCTGTGTCTTTGGAAAAAGTGTTAAAAACACAACTTACTTAGTACAATTGGTGGTAGATTTATAAGAATAATGTTCGTTTTGGAAACACAGTCAGGGGCCAGTTTTTACCCACAGGCCACAAGTTGTTGATCACTGAAGTATGCAGTTTTATTTATTTATCTTTACATTTTAATACTTGCAAATACAGTAACTTGTGTTTACGTCATTCTTCTTCCTTGGCCCTTTTTCAGGGGTTGCTGCAGCAAATCGTCCTCTGACTCCAACTACCCCCATGTCCTCGCTCACTGCATCCATCTTTGTCTTCAACCAACAGTAGTCCAATTTCCAACAGTACCCTGCAGATTAACAGCACTGTTGGCGGTCGTTGTTAACCCGGGCCCCGACCGATTCGGTGCTGAATGGTTTTGCTGACTCACAAATTTGATTTAGCCAAAGTTTTTACACCTGATGCTTATAAAGAGGCAACCCTCACCATTTATCCGTGCTTGGGACTAGCATTAAAAACACTGCCTTGTGCCCTCCAGTGGCTGGTTTAACTTGTATTTATGTGATTGGTGATTGATGATTGTGATTTAAGGCAGTGGTCACTAACCACTGGGCGGGGGACCGATACCGGTCCGTGGGTGAATTGGTGCCGGACCACAGAGAAATAATGTTTCCTTTTGGCCCCATGTGTCTATTCCTTCCACTTGATCCATACCCATATAAACAAAAGAACTGACCAATAGAATGGCTAGGATTCCATCATCAATAATGCAAACTTTATATACTGGTCTGGTAGCAGAAAGTTATAGGCTGTGTGCACTTGAGAAATCCTTAATTTGAGTAGGAAGATTTTATAGGTAGGAAAATATTTCAGAACACCGTAAATTAAATTTTATTAAGGGCTATTTATCTGGCACAACCTAATGACCGGTCCAGTGCAAAAAAGGTTGGAGAAGACGCGCAGATTTCAACAAGTAACTACAGATTAGTCAACCACGTGCATCCTATTTAGTTAAAGTAGTTTTTTAGGTTAATGTCCCTTTACTTAGTTTGGAGTCATGACAAGTCAAAGACAAAAAAGAATGATTTTTTTTTGTCTCCATAGCTCCCGCTTCTGGATGTTTGGCTAAACAAAACAATCAATAGGATTTGGATTTAAGTGTAATTAAAGTATGCAAATCGACTTGGACTTGACTAATTGCTTATCATCATGAATATGACTCATTACAAATCACAGCGGTGAGCAAAAGAGAGATGACTTGATTAACCACAGGAGCCTAATAGAAGAAGGGACGAGGTTAGATAACGTAAAGGAAGATAAACGCTATCGAAGCGCCGGATCCACTGATTGGACTGCAGTAAGTAATAAATGACAATAGAGTGTTGATTGATGCGCATCTGCTCCAGCATTGAATATTGGCCTGTAGCTACTTCCCGCAGCGTTTCTGTAGGCTGTTATCCTGTACGGGATAATGAAAATTGATGAGAACCGAGCCCCGACGGGGATAGAAGAGGGCCCTAATGGTTTCCTCTGTCGAACACACAGACTTGACTAGGTGGTGAGATAATCATTAAGTCTCCTTTGTAAACCTTACTCTGTTTTAATTGAAGCGTGATTATGCAAAAGAGGAAAGAAAAAAAAAAGAATCAGATTTTCTTGTTGCCGTTTTAGATGATTTGAGATGATTGAGAAATTCTCCTGGTCTTACAGCGGTGGAAAAGGGAGCACAGTTTGCAGCAGACTGTAAATCCAGACGCATCACGGAAAACTAACACTAAACCCACCCATGTGGAAGAGTTTGGAATTAAATTTGCAAATTTGCGAAATGTGTGCAACATTTCTGCCAATTTAATTTTGTTGATCAAAATATACATGCAACACAATACGTCAGGCTCGGTGCCGGATGTGTACCACGAAACATTGCTGCGCTTGGGCAACTAATTGAGGACCAAACTTCTAAAAAGTCAAGGAGGTCCGGAGTACAGAGTGCAGAGCCATGGTTCTCATGTACAAAATGTCCGTGTGTGAATTCTTATAACTTCGCTGATTTATTTTTCACCAAGGAGAGTTTTGTTTTCCTGTTCTGGCAGGAGTCACTCAAATAGTTTTACTCAGCTTGGTTCCTGAAATAAAGCACATTATTCACAGAAAATAGAAGCAGAAAGTGGTTTGTACAGCAGCAGAGCAAAAATTTATACTTTTATAAAATAATGTTTATGGAGTATTATTGAAATTATTCTTCCTATGGGCACACCACCTGCTGGAAGGTAAGGTGCGGTGCAATATGATGTGATAGTCATAGAGGCCAGGGCTTTGAACCAGTTCAAGGAGCAAAAACAAAAATTTAAAATAGAAATTTTAGCTTTTTGCTTTTTTTTTGGGAACACAAACTGTATTTTAACGTTTCTCATTTTGGGTTAGACCCATGATGGTGACGCTCCTGAACCCGGCTAGAACCAAAACTTATTATTTCTGTATCATTTTAGAAGATAAAGGACTTTGAATTTGAAAAGAACAAAACAGGTATCAAGCGGGTACCATATATATTGTGTTTATATTCTGAAACAAAATATATATATATACATATATATATATATATATATATATATATATATGTTCCTGGTTTAGTTTCTGTTCCAAGCAAAATGCCAACAGTTTCTGGTTTTTGTTCCTTGAACTGTTTCAAAGCCCTTGTTGAGACGGCTGCCCCGCCAACCTGATAACAGATGGCGGATGAAGTAGATGAACATAGATAGCTGGATGGATTAGTCACATCTATCTAAAATAGGGATTACTAATAATATAAATGATATCAAGAACAACAAAAACACTATCTGGTTAATTGATAGAGTTAATAATAAAATGAGTCAAATAAGACATTATGAAACTAACTATAAACACCAAGAAGAGGCTGCAGCAAAAGACTATTTTAATTGTCAATCGTTGCTAGTTATTAAAATGATCAGGCAAACCATTTTAATAACAGCAAGAAAGCAATAAAAGAAACTGAGGTTGTCGATGAGGTGACTGTGGTCAACAAGCGAAAATCTCAGATGCTAGAGTTGGAAAAAAAGCTGCTACTTTAGATCATTTATAGCTTTATTATATATTTGTGCTTCAAGTGAGAATGTAGCAGGTGCTTTTATCCAAACTACCTCCCACACAATACTTAAAAAAAAAGAGTTTGAATAAGCAATCAGACAGGGTTCAGGAACACATGAATTCAGTTTACGTTGGTTCCTTTGCGGGGAAATTCTTTCAGTGCTTGTACTTTTTCAGTTCTTGAACGGCCTTTAAGAACAAATAAATCTTGAAAACTGAGGTTACACTGTATTTTCGTCTATTTTTGTTGAATATGATGGCTTGATTAATCACTCCGCTCCCTCCTTTACTTTCTTTTCTTTGGTGATTAAAAAAGAAAAAAAATCCAAAATGTGATATATTCAATTACAGAGGAAGCAGAAGTCTTTGCTCTACTGTGAATGGTCTCTGGAGATTTACAGCAGTCGGCATCTGGATTACTGCGCCTCCTTTACAGCTCTCCCATCTTTCCCACTGTGTGTGGGTCCAATGTCCATATGTTTAACATAAATGGGCAGAGTGAACAGTAATTGCAGTTTGTTCCTCTGACTTTCAGCGTGATGACTTCCTCCTGCTGCTCCTCTCTCTCAGCTTGTCATCTGTTTACGTGCATCCCCGTTAATCTGAAGCCTTTGGCTTTCGTTCTCCTCTATCTCCCATCCTCACATTCCCGTCTGTCTTGTTCAATGCACTTTATCTGAACTACTTTCTGCTCTTTCTTCTCCCCCCCCCCGCTGCGCCAACCTCCACCTCACCCCTCTGTCCCTACATCCACCTATCTCCTCTCTCTCTTTCCTCCCATCTCCTTTGTTATATTCACATTCCTGTCGACTCGCTCCTCTCCTCCTTTCTCCTCGGCTACTGTTGTCGCGCTGCATTATTGATGTTGGACTGTTATTTTGTCCGCGTGCTGGTGGGGAGTCACAATTATAGGACGACTAAGTGCAGGCAGATGTAGTATTATAAAAGTCATCTCATGTAAATAAAGAGGAACACAATATGTCAGATGTAACCCACCGTTTTTTAGAGCATCAAAAAGACAAAATTGTATTTTTCATAAAGCCATGGGGAAAAAAAAAACAACATGAAAGTGAAAATAAGGATAATGCAAAAGCGGTCCTCCATTACAGATCAAAGGTCGACTTGGGAAATGTTTTGCTGCAGGGTTTCGATAGTGGTGTTCTCTCTACACCTTGTTTGATAAGTGAAAATTTGTAAATTATTGAAAATCTACCATGAAAACAAAATGAGGAAGCAAAAAAAAAAAACCAAAAAGATGAAACAGAGGGCAGGGGAAGATGATCAGATGGAAAAAAAATGAAGCATAAGAGAAAGTATCGGTGCATTAGTATGCTCTCTGAATAATTACACAGTGCATTTAGACCACTCTGCAGACATGCTGAGTGGTCCATAAGTAGCAGAGACTGTAGTTGCATTAACTACAGCCCTCAGCAGACACTCACTGAGGAGACATTTACATTTGGGGAGCTCTACGTGGAAGCGGCACCAAAAAAACGCCCGAAGCAGACAAAGTGCAGAGCAGTCCTTAAATTAGGTCGAGCCGGAAAGGAAGTAAACACCGAGCAGAAAAGACTTTGGTAAAAACACCAATCTTCTCTGGGTTTTCTGATGTAGAAAGGAAGCAGAGCAACTTGAATTGATGCAACAACACCACGATTTCTATCAGCAAATTGGGGTTGATCTTTGTATGAGGGGGAAAAGTAGATTTCTTTCTTTTTTTTGCTGCAGCACTGACTGAAAATGACTGATGGAAGGGTTGGGGTTAGTTCAAATTTCAAGCAAAGAGGTGGGTGAACTTTTTGACTCCATGATACACATGACAGGTTCTAAAATTTGACAGCAAGGCTGAGCCTGGAGCAGGAAGACAGACAGGGTTGGTGTGAATTGGACATGTTAAGGCTGTACATAAATGCTATACCGTTCATCGAAAAGTGACGACGGATACTGTCTGCCTGGAGTATAAGTCGCACTAGCCAAAAAAAGTTGACTTTGAAGGAGATACATTTTTATTCCTAATAGTTTTTACTAAGGTTTGCAAGTTCAAAAAAAGGGCAAAGACAAACAGTGAGGTGGGATTATTCCAGCTCGCATCAGGAGTGATGGAATTACATTGGAATAATATCGTAATTATGTAATTTATTAATAAAATTTATGCGGGCTGAATTAAACAGGCCATGTGTTATTCAAAGAGAAATATTTAAAAACTTAGAAACTTAAAAAAAGTAAAGTAATTAATTATTATTAGGGGTGTGACGATTCACTCACATAACGATCCGATTCATATCTCGATTCACAGGCTACGATCTGATTCAGGAACGATTCATAAAAAAACATTAAAATATCAATCCGATTTGTTTCAGTTCAATCCAAACCAATCCAAAACGATTTATTTGCAAACCCCTAATATATATATATATAGTGAATATTAGGGGTGTGACGATTCACTAACATAACGATTCGATTCATTTCTCGATTCACAGGCTACGATCTGATTCAGAAACAATTCATACAAAAACATTAAACGATTGATTCAGTTTGATCCAAAAACGATTAATTTGCACAAGCCAAAAATTATATGATTTTTTTTCCTTAAATTACAAACATTTTTACCTACTAGCTACAGACATCAACCTAATTCACTTATTTTTGTAGTAATATATTCTATACCGGATCTCCTAAATATGTCCTAAAAATAAGGAAATGTGAACACGCGTTGTGCCACGTTTTCACTTTCTCCCAACAGCAAAAGAAATGGATTCAGCCCCAGGCACTCACTTTTTGCTGTTTTTTTAGATGCTGCCTCCAGGTCAATGTTTCTCTTATCCATTCCTTTTTTTTTTTTTAACAGACTACTAAACAGAAAATGTTACTCTCTGTCATTGTCGGTATCATGGTTCTGTTCAGTGAATTAAAGTCCATTTCCGTGAAGGCATCTCCCAGTATCTCATTCATCACTGTGGCCCCCTGAGGCTGCTGTGATATTGAACCAGGTATGAGGGTAGAATAGTGTTTACATTTTACATGTGTCACGTTCATTTTGTCCACCCCATTGTATTACATATCCTTAAAAAGGACTAATCAAAGCCGCATAAAACCTATCAACCAATCACATTCCACCACCTACTTGCTTCCCTTTCCTTCGGATTCTTTGCAATGGGTTTATTGAAAGCTCTTGACTTCTCAGTGCATGAAAGACTCCATCAGTTTCCTTTACCTAGTGTAGCATTTCTCAAGTTCTACATTATTCTGAGATAACAGTAAATATTGGTTGGTATATTTAGGGATGTATTTACTTGTAAGTGTTTATGAGATCAATTTTTCACTGTACTCCAACTGCCGCTCATTGTTTATTTATTATCCGTGCCTGCAGGGCTGTGTGCAGCCATTTGTTTTGGTAAAATGCCACATCTGTCGCCCGTGCCTTTCGCAGCTCACGGTTATTTGCGTCGTGCAGTTCTTCCGCAACCCGAAACGTATGGCCTTTTGCCCTGACTGTGACAGAACGTTCAAGCACTAACTTGCTTTTGATTGATTTTTGAAGCAGCATTTAAATGAGCCCCCTTTTTTGACAAAAACGCCGCCAATGTGCTGTAAATACTGATAAATGGGCATCAATAGGGTAAAAATAGAGTGAGGTGTTTATCTTCGTGTCTGCTCCGCTTCAAATTCGGCCTTTAATAGGAAGGGCAATCTCACCCGCTATCTACGACGCGCAATCTCACACACACAATGTCCAATTAATCTCCAGGGGGACACAGTGAGCGTTCTAATCAACACAGCTCAGGGAACAAGCTTTGGAACAACAAACATGGTAAGAGCAGGTAGATAAGGCTGATAATTGTAGGAGCTGTGGAGACAAACAGGACGAGGGGGTGAACCCTCGTCCCCCTCCTCAACATTCAGTCCCCGTAATCGAAGTCCGGCGTAAAGGACAAACAGTGGGGATCCGGCTTCTGTCTCAAGCAGTGTAATTGGAGGAATTGGAAACTCTACCTCCAACTCACAACACGCCAGCCAACACCACGCAGAGGCATCAGTCGTCCGGTTTTTCTGTGATTGATGCGAAACACTTCCGTACACAAATAAATCACTGCCTCTTAATCTCCATTTTGCAAAACCCTGACCCGCGGAGAGAAAATGCAGTATATTTTCCCAAATTTTGAGTCTTATTCTGGGAAGGACTTTAAGAAATACTGAAGGAGGTAAAAAAAAAAAACAGGTTTTTTAAGGATTCAGATCGATGCAGTAACACATAAGAACTTGATCTTTGTTTTACTAAGGAGAACAAACAGACAAAGCCATTCAAACGTGAAATAGACACAACCAAAAACAAATCAGTGGAAAAAACACAATTCATTTTTTTTACCACCCGCCCTGACCCGAGTTTTCCATCTAATCTCATCGACCGTGTGTTTTCTGTAAGACTCTAGCCTCAGACATTTGTCTCCAACACCGTCTCTGCTGAAACCGAACTTTTGTAGGACCTACAGTGTTTAAAATAAAGTTCAGTGGAGACTTCAAGAAATGGGAAAATGTCAGAGAGGGGGAGGGAGCTCCACAACAGTCCCAGCTCAACTTCTAATGCCAGAGTTTCAATTTTTGCAATGTCATTGGGAGGTGAATCTAATCAAAGATGTCAAAAGGCAAAGGTCAGGTCACACATTGGACATTTTCACCAGTCCAATCAAACCAATATCAAACTTTTTGTGGAACTAAATTTGCTCAATACAATGTTTTAATCCACTTTTGTTTTATTTATTCTTTTATTTGTTCCATATATTCTAATATTTACACAGCGGGTACTGAGTACTAGACTTGGCAGAAATGTCCCTGTTTTGTCATAGGTGTTTTGGTCTTTTTTGACCATTTTACTTTTGGTATCTGGGACAGTAAAGCCCAGGTTCGAATCCTCCAACTGCCAGGTTATCACTGAGCATGGCGACGTACTCTCTCACTGCTCCCCGGTCGCTCGAAGCCGCCCACTGTTGATTTTGGTGATGGGTTAAATGCGGAGGTAACATTTCATTGTGGGCAGTGTGAATCACAATGACAACGAGTTTTGTTTTCCTTGGAGGTGATTTTCTAGAGGAATCACCTCCAACACATCCGCGTGTTCTGAACTGATTACAATTCCAAGCTCAGTGCGTGGTTTTCATCCCAACGGCGGCGAAATGACAGTGAGAATAAATGAATGTTTGAAGATTTTCACTGATCAAAGGCCGCGAGATGGTGAAGCCTTTTACTTGTATGACATGAGAAGCATGACTCCTGATTTGTGCGACTTTGAGGGAATATCTTCTAGACAGCTGGATCCTACTGATAGGCTTTCTCTAGTCAGGGCAAGTGAATAATGTTCCACAGGAGTGATCCATCCCGTTGTCCATTACCAAGGCTAAAAGTGAGGAAAATAGATAGTGTGTGTGTGTGTGTGTGTGTGTGAGTGAATGTGTGTGTTTGTTACTGCACGGCTGTTTGCACAAGCACACCGAGGTTCCTGTCTGACGTGACATTCCGTCACAGTGTTCGATTGACATGGAAAAAAGATGCCTCCCCCTTGATTGCCCCCTCTTTGCCACCTTCCTTTCATCCCTCTCAGACCCTCCCCCTCTCAGGCCCAGAATCACAAAATCAATACAGCTAAATGGAGTTGCCACAGGAGCCAAGGAGTGTCCTCTCTAAGTGCTGGAGGAAAAAGAAGGGTTAGAAGCAGCACCGACACAAAACCCAATAGTCAACGCTTCACCTTCATTATTGCCTCCACCTAAATCTCTTTATTTAGCAGGTGTATGAAACAGCACCATCCTTTTTTATTTTTAAAACCTGTTCTTTGTAGTTTCCAGTTTCATAACAAAACGTGATTTTAAAGGAAGGAATAGAAGGAGAAACCAAATAGTTCTGCTTATTCTCTGTTAAATGTCACATGACATCGAATCATATGACAAGTGAGAAAACATTTTCACTACTGTTCAGTTTTATTCCTGAAAAAATTAGAACCTTATACGACAAATAGTTTAGAACACATACAACTGGCCATTGTATGTTCTGCTGCAGGGATCCCTTTAAACTGTGCTGTGGCACACTAGTGTGCTGTGAGAGTGCCCAACCACTGGGCTGGGGACCAGTACCGGTCCATGGGTGAATTGGTGTCAGGCCGTGAAGAAATATTGTTTCCTTTTGGCCCCATCTGGCTATTACTTACACTTCATAGCTATAACAGAACTGACCAATAGAATGGCTAGGATTCCATCATCAATAATGCAATTTTATTTCAATAGGAAATATTTTCTCAGTGAAGACAACTATAATAAACTCAAAATGATGCAGAGTCATTGATACTAGGTTCTAACTTTTTATACTGGTCTGGTAGGAGAAAATTATAGGCTGTGTGCACTTGGGACACCTTTGTGTGCATGCACAGTTAATTTGGGTAGGAAGATTTTATAGGTAGGAAAATATTTCAGAATTTATCTGCCACAACTTAACGTCCAATCCGTGAAAATAGTACAAGACATTTAACTGGTCCGTGGCGCTAAAAAGGTTGGGGAACACTGTTGTAGAAATGTTATGCATTTTCAATTAATTGGTCTCAAAACTATTTTTTTTTAAATTACAAAAAATCTGAAGAGTAAGAAGATATTTGCACGAGTCTTTCATCAATTCCTGCCAGAATATCAGCATTTCAGTCAATTTTGACGTTATTGAAATGTCTTCTACTTAGTTATACGCAACCACCTCCTACTTTCTATTTTCTACTTATTTCCTGCTTGGCGGTAAGTGGCCTCTTACACTCTGCATGTCGTACTCCCGCACGCCGCCCTTTCATCAGGCCGAAATTGCGATGACGAGACTCTGCGCTTAATGACACCGTAATTATTTTTCTATTGACTGCTCACTGCGGTGGAGAGAAGTGAACGAGGGAGTCGTTTTGCAGGCTTTGACCTGCATTACCATAAAGGCCCAGGTCCAGGTCCAAGTGATTTACGTCAATAATACTGGAGCGCTGCTCCGTCAATTGGCCTTTGGCTCCGGCTGCAAGTTTACATATGTCAAGAAACAGAAACACTGAGGAGTGATCGCTCCAAAGGTGGTGCGACTGGGACTACAGCGCATTTACTGTTGTCCTCAGGACTTAGATAGAGGAAGAAAAAAAAATTTATTTTTTTTTTGGGTTGCTGTAGCTTCTAGTTTAAACATGCTTGATACATATAGTATGGTTAAACTCGGATTATTATGGGGTTTGCATGTTTTATGTACATACTGTTTTTTACCCTGCAGGCCAAATCCATGCACTTCAATTGACCACAGCTATGTGGGTGAGCGGTTGCCCCGCGATGGGCCGATAATTGTTTTTGTTGGCTGCAGCTCCCATGTGACCCGCAGGAGGATTTAAATGAATGAATAAGTGAGCGTTCAAAGACCCGGTCCACCGATAATATGTCAGGATTGGACCAATCAGGGAACATTTCCGCAACAGTTTACAGCGGGGGAATTGAGCCATGAATCAGCTCATAAGTGTGAGCTCAGCATTTCTCTGCCCATTTTGCATTTCCTGTGATGTAATTCCTCCCTGTTATCCTCCAGTATTTCCATCCATATTTAATGGGAGGCTCGGCACAAGTGATTCATGGCAGTGAGCAACTCGACCAATTCTCTCAGGCTTCACAGCATGTTCTCGTGGTGACAGCTTTACAAGATCTGACAGAAGGAGCAAATGGTTCCATCCTGATTCTGTGCACTGTAAATGTGTTACGTCCCACAAAAGGGGGGGACAATGAGAAGCTGCTGCAGAATTTTAAATAATTGTAGAAACACAATACACAATACACATGTTCTTGGGTTTGTTTGTATAAAACAATGACGGCGAACAAACAACTGCCTGGTTACTTCAGATACGTACTGTACCGTTTGGATGCTACAAAGAACTCTCACTGTGACGAGCGCCGTTGGACCTTTGAGTCGAACCATCCAAAGCAAAAATACCAAAATAAAAGCATTTCTCTTTAACCATGCACAAATAAATGCAAACAAATTCTGTGGAAAACCACAGATAAAGCCCCCAAAATGATAAATATCTCATAATCTGTTTCGGAAGTATTGCGGTAATGATAAAATGTTTTCTAATAACATAGGCGTAAGGAGGATATATGCTGTATCCTGAGGGCAAACAGTTTTTGATTAGATTCACGTCAACAGATTCAGTGTCAGCGGAAGAGAGAGTGTGTTTTGAACGAGGAAATGTTTGTTCTCCTGCCATTCAGATAATTTTAGCTTCCAGAACCTTCTTTTCTCTTAATCAGAAACATTTCTCTGCTGAGTTGCTGCTCGCGTAACTGCACTGAGTTTAACTTATAATAGGATTCCCCTGTGAAAAAAGATTCAAATCTAAATGTTCTCAGACAGGGTGCACAATGTAAAGATTGGGATCTGCCTCTAGGTTGTGAGCAGATGAAAAGCAATTTAAATGAGAAAAAATACGGTATAAATATATTTAGAAATTCTAAAAGAATATAGCACTAACTTATACTGTAGGAATCAGATGATATGGTACCATAAAGCTTCAAGTTCAATTTAATCAGTATGTAATTTGTATATATAATATATAGATATGTTTAAATGATGCACCAAAACCAAAATTCTTCAAAAATCAATAAATTGGAAAATACTTTTCACATAGTAGAGAAATAAAATCAACTTAGTCAAATGTAAGTCTGAACAACCTATTATTATTGTAATTTTTATTCTAAAATTGATCATTGGATAATTTTTACACAATGTATATATAATGCATGCATCATCGTAACTTAATTTTTCTGCATTTAAGGATTGGGTTCGACCAAAGCTGAAAATTCAATACTGGACTCTCTTGCCAAAAATTGTTGCATCCCTAATATTCTGTCATGGAATAATTATAATATAATCAGACCACCCTGTTGTTTTCTTCAATTTCTTGTTCATTTTAGTGCCTCGTTCCACCAAAGATGCATTTGTTTGGAACAACAATAGCTTAAAAAACTTTAATTTCAGAGCTGAGATCTAGACATTGTCCCTGGTATTGATACCATTTACTCGATACCATAAACTAACCATTTCAGTTTTAAAATTACGGTAGTTAAAAAAAAACAACAACATACATTTTCTTCCCAGCTGAAACAACTAGACATGCAAGATATTCTTTCTTTTCCATGGCTGGAAACATGAAGGTTTACACTGAATTGAGTTCAAACTTCCCAGAAGCATGACAGATAATGGAGACGTGCAGCAGCCCGAGCCATTACCCATAACTAAACAGGCTTTCCACTTTCCCTGTTATCTCCCATGGCATGCAGAAGAAAGTGATGGAGAGCCTCTGGTAATTAGAATGGAGTGTCTCCCTCTCTTCCCTATGCAAATAAAAGCCCTTCACCTACTGTGGAAAATCACTGTGAATTTATGCTCGCACTCATATAGGACACAGTTCTTACACACACACTCAAACACACACAAACATAAACATAAAAATCCCATGCGTATGCACACACACACACACACTTGTACAAGGCCACACATACACAAACTGAAACACACACTCCACTCCTCACCTGCTCCAGTTTCCAGTGGAACTCTGCAGGTCTGAAAGTGTCGACCTGAGTGAAATCTCTCCTGAGCAGGAAAACCAGGCGGCAGTTGTGCACGTACAGGGAGTAGTGATGGCGGTTCATCTCTGCAGCGGTAAAATTACAGGGGAGAAAAAAAAAAAATTACCATAAATATATTGGTATCTATTTAGGTCTGTTTTCCACTACTGGTTCCACTAAAGATGCATTTGTTGGGATAAATATATTGCTAACAACTTCCTTCATTGCTATGCCATCGTGCATACATGTACAGGGCTTTTTTTATTCAGCGTTTTCTAAATAATTGTATTCTTCAGGTCCTTTTGGAATCCATGCATTAAAATGAACCAGAAATTGTAGATGACAAGAATGGTCTAATCATATTTCACATGACTGTCATAACCCGAGGAATTTGCTTTTTTTTTTTTTCCCCCATTGCTTTGAATGCAACTTCAATTCGTCCTCGGATCAGTGGAAAACTGTCTCACAGCTGAGCGGAGACTTTAAGCAGCTGGAAAATGTCAAAAAGCATCAGTCAGCGTGACAAAGATGCTCCACTGAGTTTGGTCACACACTACAGGCTGAGGGGTTTGGAGTCTTATTTCTCAAATCTGAGCTAAGCTGAAAAAGGCCAGCTTCACTTTCATGCAGTAAATCATCAAAAAAAAAAAAATAAAGCGTGCACATCCGATCGTTCGAGTTTAGTGCTTTTATTCTGAAACTAAAGTGTGTTAGAGGAAACTGCTAATGCGTGAGTGAAACAAATCAGCAGCAGCTCAACTAAAGGTGGATATGGAGAAGTAATGGAAACACAGCTTTAATAAATTTAATACTGAGAACATTGAGACCTAATATTGATGGAAATTAATAAAAATGTGTTGTAAAAGCTGTTGTAGAAATATAGTAATATATAATAATATAGTAATAGTAATATATCACGCCAAAAATACTCGTGCTCCCTGTAATATGAAAACAAAGAATTATGACAATCTGACATCGCTAACACTAAAAATATTGTGAGAAATTTGTGATATAACTTTACGGTTTGGGGTTCCAGGTTCTAATCCCTCACCACTGAGGTGCTGTGATCATAGCATCGTCCAGACCCACATAACTAACAGCGGGTTCACGACGCACTAGAAGGCTCACAGTATGGAGCAGTGTGATTTGGGTGGCAGTTGTGGAGACTGTGGCCACTGTGACACAGTAACAGATAAGAGGATAAAGATGATGGAATGAACTTTACGATGTGCACAATAATTCTCATCAGTTGGGTTCTGGGAAACTTTTTTTTTTTTTCAAAATTCACTGGAAATTGACCTTAACATAATCTGCACACGCTTTAATTTCTACGATTACTGTGTTATCCTTCCTTTTCTTTCCCCCATTGACGTAATGTGTCCTAAAATATTTATTCAAATTCACTGAAGTGTTTTTCTGAATGGCTCAATGAAACGATTTATGTTGCATGAAATTGGTCGGCATTTTTTTTTTTTGGTGACACACAGGATAAAATAAGGAAGAAAATATAAAAATGGATAGAACAATGTATCGGTCCGGATCTAGACTGCAGATTTGGATGAAAAAAATATCAGTAAATCATGATTTACCAGCTTAACCAGCTAAGGAACCTGGCAGGAACCTTGTCAAGAAATAACAAGATTGTGGTCTTTCAACATGAACTATCCTGCAGTTTTTTTTTTCTTATCAGGAGATGAGAAAAGCTAAGCCATCAGTGAGAACACTGAGAACATGTCGTTTCCGGATTGCTTCCTTAATTACAAAGTTCAAGCAGCTCAGTATAATATGCAATGGTTAGGAAAAAAAAAAAAAGTTTCAACAAGAACATTTGCTATTGTGAAGTCGACGTTCTAATTAACTTGGGTTCCTTTCAAAGAGAATCATTTCAACATATTGCAATTAATGTCTTGTTCTCTTTACAGAGGAAATAAAAAAAGTATAAGATATTTAGCTTTTATTTCAAAGGCCTGGATTCTTTAGATGTTTTTTTTTTTTTTGCATTTCTACAGTAAAAACACGTCGTCGCTTAATATGGAGAAAAAAAAAAGAAAAATGAAAGGTCAATCAGGAATATTCATGACGCTTTTCAGCTTCAGGTTGTAAATCATCACGCTGTAACATTTGGACTTCAGAGCGTTGTTGTGCATGTAAACAGGTGCGGTTTGATTCCCTCACCGGTCTTGTCCGAGTTGCACAGCAAGGTTTCCTTCTCGGCCCTGAGTCCTGGACTGGGTCCGTGCTTCATCCACGTTGCTATGGTGAACTGATCGGTGAGGTTCTGGGGAACTACGTGTTCGGGGACGTTGGCAGCCTGACGCCCGTCGAACCTGTAGATGAGGTCGCTGTCTCGTCCGCTGTCAGTCAGCAGAGATGACGTCCAGTTTGTGGAAGAACTCGGGGCAGGCAGGAGGTCAGTGCTGCCAGATGCTGCACCTGGAAGTGACAATCATGAGACAGGACACTCTGGAGACAAGTGCACAAAGAATAAACCAGAGGAGAAGGTGCCTTGGCAGGACACTGTGTCCACTTATGCCATTAAGGGATGTGTGTGGGTCACCTCTCAGGTTTATTGAGCCATTCTGTGAATGACTGTTTCAAACAAATAAAATTAATTAATATCGCTTCTTGCTGCCTGACAGTCTGTCCTAGGTAAGGATTAGGGTTTAATATTTTTCCCAAAAATGACAAAAATCAAATCCCGGGATTTTTTTTTCTTTTTTCTGTACCCTGTGTATAGGCCTTATTTAAATATCATTCACATATCCGTGCCAACCTGCACTGTACGTGAAATGATTGCTATTTTAGGCTACAATTAGTGATGCAAAACAAAAGGTTTCATCACCACAACACCTGTAAAGGCTTAGCCACTTCGTGGGCGACATCTGCTGCATTAATACGGCAGGTTCATTTGTAAATAGTCTTTAGAAATACTGGGAAATCGTTTATAGCCTATATAATATTTTACAAAACTCCACTTTAAAAGCAGAAATATGTTAAAGCAAACCATGTAAGAACATTTCTTAATACATCAGACATGTATCCTAAAATTACGTTCATGATTGTAGGCCGAAGTGGCTGCAAAAGAGAAAAAAAAAACACTCGAACCAGCCACTGCTCGCGCTCTCCTCGGGGAAGGGACTGAAAAGACGCTCTGCAAGACCCTTTGCCGTCCGCATTAATGTATGACAACAAGTAGCAAATGTCACTTGTTTTCCTCCAAATTTTTCCCGGGTCCTGTCTTCACATTTCCCGATTCCTGGGAAATGGTTCTGATCGCATTTCCCTGGAATCCCAGTTCCCGGGATCAATCCCTAGTGAGGATCCCTCACCACCCACCCTTTTTTTTTCTGTTCCTGTCTGGGTTTTTGGTGGTTCATTTTCCGTCGGTGTGAGGTTCTATGGGGACGAGGGGTATTTTCCCGTTTGTTTTCCTGTTACTGCATCTTGTTTTTATGCATGATTGTTTGTGAAGTGCCTTAGGATGACGGTTGATATGATTTGGAAATGGAAGTTGTGTTAAGTATTAATATTATTCAAGGAAAGCAAACTTTTTGTCATTGTGACATTGTGATGCAGAAACTACAAATGTGATCTCTGACGTGTGGGGAGATGGTGCTGATGCTCAGTGGACCTCAAGAGGTAACCAGGCATCTTGGATCCCTTCCGGGTCCAAGTCCTATTCCATAGCCACTGGGCCACCACTGGCCTTATTATTATTTGGAAAGCCCACTGACTTGACTTGAAGATTGGATGACAGTTTATCTCTCGGTCCAATCGCTTTCTGGTCCTCAGCAGTGAAATCTGGGAATCTAACCTCTGCACAGCGCGCTCTAAGTTCAACTGGCGCTGATGAACAACAATAGCAGCAGCTGACTGACTGGCTCAAGGTTAACCCTCTGTGATGGAGTCTGTCTCTCTTGTTCTTCCTTTTTTTTTTTTGCCCACCTTATAAGGTTTCCTTCATTCCTGTCTCAGAATACGCTTCTTTGTCCTTTGTTTTGTTGAATCAGTTGAATCCCCACCTACAGATTTGGTTGTGCAATGATGAGCCAATACATTCTCAAATGCACGGACCTGTTAAGGTCTCTGTGTGGGCTCTGAGTAAAACCGTCTGTCTTCAGAAAACGTTTGAGTAAATTACAATTATTTGATCAAATTAAATCTAAATTGTGTTATAAATTAGTTCGCTACTGCGTGTGGTTTCCCATATGTTTGGTAAAATCTTTAAAATAACCCTAAAAATATGGCAAAAACACAGCTTCCTCTCTGTTTTTAAGAAACATTAAATTTGAGTCATGAACGGGTCTCGTCTTCACACACATCCAGGCTGCAGCTGATGTTGTGTACGCGATTAAATATTTAACAATGTCTGACAGAGTTAACATTTCACACACCAGTTACTTTGTTTTCACACGTCATATTTATACTGCCACGATCAAATGTTTTATTAAAGATGACAAATCCTGAGATTACATTTAAGTACGTTTAGTGCACGAAACACCCATGCACGGGGTTTCATTTGCTTAGCTGCGTTTCTTTTTTTTTCTTTTTTTTTTTTTATTGCTCTTTCATTTAGTTGGGTTGTATATCTGCATTTTTTTTCCCGAGGCGAAAAAAAAAAAGAGAAGTGTGTTTCTTGGAACTCAACAAACTGAGAATTTCTGAGACTAAATTGCAGGCGGTAAAGTTTTTATTTCAGTGTCCTTCAATATTTTAATTTAAGTAGCGTTAGTTTGTCTTTATTCCTTGTTTCACTGCATTCCAGCATATGCAGACCCATTGTCGTGGGTTTGAGGCCATTTTACCTACAACAGTGGATGCAGCCTTGTTGCCTTTTCTCTGTTGTCTCTAATGTCCACATATGTAAGGCTGATTTTTTGCACCAGTAGACTACTCTATAACGGTGCACAAAGAACACTAATGCTAAAAAAACATGGCAATATATCAAGTCTACATACTAGGGCTGGGTTACAAAAATCGATTAATCGATTTTTATCGATTTTTTTTTTTTTTAATAGGACAATATCGATTCATAAATCCAATTTTAAATCAAATTTTTATTAGCAAATGGATTAAGTTTCAATTTTAGCTTTGATTCTTCTGAGAATAATGTTGGTAATGTTGGTAACTATAATTGCTAATGACAAAAACTGAATCGAAAACCGAAGCGAATCGTGAATTGAATCGAATTGAACCCTTGTGAATCGAATTGAATCGATTTAGAAAATTTGAATCAATACCCAGCCCTACTAGATACTGCAGAGAGGGGGTCGCTAGTGCACATTTGCTCTCGAATATAATGGGACCGTGGGCTGGATTTGGTCCCCGAGCCTGAGTTTGACGTGTGTGGTCCAGGAAAGTTGTGTGTCAAAAAAGTACCACCGATTGCGAACCAAAATCTTATCAACTAGCCTTTAGTAGAAGTTAGTTCAGCATAAAATGCCTCACCGTAAAGGATAGACAGGGTTTTTTTGTAAATATTTTATTTATCATTTTGTTTTCTAATGTTCTATATGTTGCTCACTCAGAACATAAGTGGAACTCTCTTGTTGTTCATGTTTATTTCAGAAAAAAAATAACATTTTCTGTGAGACACGGACCTTATGTTATTTTTTTTTTTCATGTTTTCTGGAAACACACTTTTTTTTGGCTTAATCTCTGTACTGTCAGGAAGCACAATAAAGTCTGGGAGTCGATGTGCAATTTTGTTCAGTAGCTCTACGACATGACCCTGTCACTGAGGTTTTCTGTTGGTCTCGGCCCAGGTAGCATAAAGAATTGGGGCCACTTCTGGCAGTCAGGCTGCACTGCAGGTTTGCACAGGAACTAGAAAAAAAAAAATGTTTGGAAAATGCTCTGATGCCAAATGGCAGAAAAGGCATAAATATAGTTCGACTGAAAGTAAGGCTTTCCTGGCAAACACGCTGTGCTCTTGGCAATTAGTTTTCTGAATGCTGCTCAGAATTACCCACGCTGGAGTACTTCTGTTCTTTTGGATAAAATTTGTTGCTGACATGTGGCGATGCTGCGGCCAGTTTGTTGTCCAGATCTGACAAAAACACGGACCACCCAGGAGCCCTTCTACGTGATCCAAATAATTCCTCATGATTCGAGTTGAGTAGTTTGTTTTAAACTGAACTTTTATACGATCTGTTTTCACGTCTGTACTTTTTTTTTTTTAAGAATAATCTAATCATGGTTCCTCAGACGAGTGAATTACAGACCCAAACCAGGTTCAAAGTTAAAGTGACATTTTGAATTCAGTCGCAGGCAGATATTGTGACAGAACACTGAATTCCGGCTCATTATTATCATAGTTGGGGGTTGAGGTCAAGATGTAATTTCCCTCTTTAAATTAAGAGAATTCCTTCTTCTCATTATTATTATCAATTCCCCTCTCCCTTTGCTGCCTCAGAGCTCTCCACTTACTTCTTGTCTCTAACAAGATTCCCCTTTTTAATTTTCACGCCACTAATCCGCCGCCCTTTTGTGCTTACCGCAGAGTTTTTGCAGTGACTTCTCAGAGTACGTTTCACGGTCACATCCTTTCCCGATGTGATTGGTCTGCAGCTCCACCATGGCCTTCACGCCAGACAGTGGACCACCACAGGTTTCCAGGTGCATCTTGGGAAACAGCTGCTTGCTCCCAGTTCCTGGTTCGTAGTCCACGCGCTTGTTCCAGCCTTAAAGGATAACAAGAACCCAACATTTTAGCCACTTTGAATAGGAAAATATCTGAAGGATGAAGCTTTATGCAAAGTCTGGTCTGGTGATTTAAGACAAGTACAGTGGTCACCTTATTTACAAGTTTAATACTCTAAAAGTACTACAGGATGAGATAGAGCTACCAAGACGGAGACAAAGAGGAGATTGATGGATGCAGTAAGGGAGGACATAGAGGTACTTGGAGTCAGAGTAGAAGATACAGAGGACAGGGGGACATGGAAGAGGATGATTTACTGTGGATACCCCTGAAAAAGGGACAAGCTAAAAGGAAAAAAAAAGAAGTTACTTAAAAGTACTCTGTTATACAGTTTAAGACAGTGGTTCCCCAAGTGGTGGACAGGCCCCATTTGATTGGGTTATAACAGTAAAAATAAGTACTTGATTCATAATTCTTTTTCATTTGAAAATATCCTTTTATATTAAAGCATTTTATTTAAGTTTAAGTTTATTTATTTATAGAGCACCTTTTATACAAGCATGTAGCTCAATGTGCTTAAACAAAGAACATTAACAGCACATCATTTAATTACAGTATTTAAAGTAAAAAAAAAAAAAAAATCAAGATGTATAGTGAAGCCATAGCGCATGGATGTCTCTTGGGGTCAATGGGGAAGAAACCTGCGGAAGATCCTACGGCCACTAGGGGAGCCCTCTGCCAGGGCTAGTGGAGACAATGTTATAATTGTGGGTTTTGAGTTTTTTCTTGAAGGCGTGAACGGAGTTGGCCTAATGTCTTGTAGTAACGCATTCGATCTCTTGGGGGCATTGTGCGTGAAGGCAGCATCCCCGATTCCTTTTGGGTGGAGGGTCCGGGACCACCAGTAGGTGGTTTGTATTGGTGTTTTAAAGCAATACCTGTGACCATGTGAGTGTGTTTTATTCTTTTTTTTACTAATTATTTAATGATCAATAATGGTAATTTATTGAACAAACAAGCGACACAAGAAAAAAAAAACTTACAAAAAAAAAATTCACAACCAGTTATAGTCCAATTGTGGTGGTTTTGAAACCCAAGCTCTAACTACCTATGCATATGTAATGCCATGTAGTCCAGTGTTGACCAGAATTATCCTAGCTCGTCTGCTCCACGTTGACGTTTTTACACGCAGTGAATAAGTAAATAGTGGGTCATGAAATTGTGACAGGACCTCACACAACTTTGGCAAACCTGGGAGTCTGTGTATTTGTCTCGTCGTAATCCTGCTGCAGTGACAAGTCAAAAGTGGAGTGAAATGGCACGGGAACATGACAGGCCTGGTAGAATGTGCGCTCCCTTCATGTAGCTGTCACAGCCCAGGGGCTGGCGCTACATTTCCAGGTCTTATCTTCATCCTTGCGTGTGTGCGAGACGCAGATACTGGAGGTGAAGTGGATTCATGAGCTCGATTGTGTCAGGGAAAATGTGAGGTTCCATACGCTTCCATGCCTCACTCATGTATGGAGCTGTATGTTGGAACAACAACACGGTTGTCTTTCCTTGGTTTAGGCCGTCCGCCCCTTAGGAGTCACCGTAGCCAATCACCCGACTCCATCTTTCTGAGAACAACTTCCATTTCTGCGTTGTGATTATTCACGTATCACACATCATCCCTGACACTCGTCTCCATCCACTCCACCCTCTATTTCACCTCCCTTTGTGCTGTCTATCACTGCGAATGGTTGACCTCGGGTACGTAAACTTCCTTCCACATTCATTACTCTGACTGCTGCCTCGCTGTTCCGCCTCTGACACGCTCGTTCCCACGTGGATCCGCTCTAACTTCCACATCAACGTCACGACCTACATTTTTTTCCCCCCGTTATCTTCCACCCTCCCCCTACTCCTGCCACTGATCGTAATGTCATCTGCAAACTTCGTCTCGCTCCGTCCTAAACTTGTCTGTTAACCTCTTGATGATCCCTGGAGTATGTCGCTCCATCTATTTTCTGAACCTATCTGACCCTCTGACTGCACATTTCACCACTGCCTTGTTGTCAGATTTGTATCTTAAATGACATTCTTTAATGGGGACTCGAATCAGTTGGTAGGAATCACCTTGGAATCAGGTGACCCAGACTGTGCACTCCAACTGCTGACGTCCAGCGGAGGATGAACGTGACTGAGCCGTAAACAATCTCTTTCACAGTGTCAACCACACACTCGGCACAGCAACCTTTAAACCCTCCCCTCATCCTCTCTACCAACAGTTAGAAGAAACTATCACGCTAGTGGAATATTTTAAGACGCACTAAAAGGGAAAATAAATTGTGATAACGAAGGGGAGAACTCAGGTGGGGTGAGAAATAATGGCCTCCATTGATGCTCAGAAACCTTTAAAAAATCGTCAGCCAATGGAGTCACCGCTGACCTTTACACACAGATGATAAATAAGCTAATGTGTGGACTTGATATTTCTGTGCGTCAGTGCATAATGTTTTATTCATGGCTCTGAGCTACTGTGGGTTAATGGTTTTACAAGTGGATTATGCAGCTTGCCCTTCTTTTATGAGTCAAACTGCAAACTATCATGCAACATTAATGAAGATCTTACCAGGGTTTGATAGTACAAACGTTTTTTGTTTTTTTGCTGTTGCTGTGCTGGAATTGGTTATAAAACTGCTCCAACACATGGTTGAATTTCTAACCTGTATGAAACTTTAAAGTTTTTTTTTTTATTTGTTGCGATAATTTGTTGTGATTTTTTTTTTACCATCTCAAAAAACTTTTTGTATGTCATACTCATTCAACTGTATCTCTTGACGACGCTGACATTTATGACAAGAATTCACTAATTTCGGACCAGTTTCCTAAACGCCAACTTACTATTTCTGTCTGTTTTCTCCATCCCACGGTGTGTACTGACATTTCCCTTTAAACGAGTGTCCTCCCCAAAGCTGCTGGTATTCATGACATTTTCAATACATGGTCTCAATGGAATCTGGACCTTGTCTGTCATCGCGCTGTAGGTTTCTTGTGAGGATTCTTTTTTTTTTTTTTTTTTCCACCAGAATATCTCTTTTTAAGGCACATTTGTTTGATTTCATCATCAAACTAGAAGGATGTCTAGCTGTTACATCAGGATATCATACGATTCATACCATGGCCCTGAAAACATGCACATAGAACTCAAAAAATGGTGTTTGGATCCACCGAAGGCAACATTTCCGGCTTTATCACTGGTCGCAAATGCAGTTCTCGACAATAGTGTTTGCTTAGATATGTTGCAGAGTAGAATGATGGTCATTGTTGTGTGTTTATCTGGCCAGGATGAGAATCAAATGTCAGTTTCAGTAAAAAATTTGGTTTTGGATTCATTCATGGTAAATAAAACTTGTTTTTCCACTTTAAAGATGACTGTTGACTTTTTTCGACTGAAGCTTTTTCTATAGTTGTGTCTTCCTATTTGCCCACTGTTTGCCCACTGCTGAACGAGCCCGGTTTATAATGTAAATCATTGTCTCTGGACGGTTATTCCGTCCAACACTAGATATTATTTGTTTAAATTTGCTGCACCAAGAATCATAGGTTAAAATAAATGTGTCATTTTCCTATAACTTATATTGAAGTAGTGTTTTTATGCCGTACGCAGTTATTTCTAGAATGCCTTTAGTCTGGTATCACAGTAATTCAGGGGAAATTATATGCATGGTTAATATTGTTATCCAAAAATAAGTGTTTGGGAAATTAATATCAGATTTCTTTTCATACAATTAAGATTTTTTTTCACCTTCATCTGGCATCTCCTTCAGAATTGCATGAACTTTTGCAAAATTTATATATTTTTTTTTACATAATTTGTCAATACGGCCTTTAAAGCAGAGCTGTGAATCTAATATTAACCCCGGATGTTTATACTGATTGACAATTAGTATTTTATCTCCATTAACAAGTATATCAGGATCAGGTGACTCTCTACTTATTTTAGTGAAATCCATGCCTAGAGTTTTAGAAAAGTTTAGCTGTAGACATCACTCCTGTAACCAGATTGTCACACAGGACATTGTTTTGTAATATTACGAGCGATAGAATCCGTTATTGCCTTGGACTTTGCCGAGTTATTGCCGAACTGTGGTTGGAAACAATTTTGTATTTTATTCTGTCCGTTCCTCTGACTACTGGTCGTTTCTGCCGTGCCAGCGTCACCGTCATCGTCCCCCAGTCATCAGTCCCACTCTGCTGTCTCTCTGGTGATCTCAAGGTTTGTTTTTGTATTCGATTGTCGTTCAATAGAGTCGGCAAATTGCGTTGCTTTTGTCTATCTCCATCGTTCTTGAAAAAAAACAAATGAACCAAACGTTTGATTTTAAATGAGAAACCCTGTGTTGTCTGCCATGTTGCTCCGACCAGATGAAAACCCACAACCTGAACTCCAATCAAATCAGCCCACATCACAGATCACGCCCCCCAAGAGACACAACCTCCAATCAGACATGTGTGAATAGATGTATATACGAGTCTATAGGCTCACCGCTGTAGTGGGCGAAAGCGGCCAATATCTCGCCTATGTGTTACGTCATTTTTTGGGCTGGGCCATGGAGCAGGAAACCGATCCACGTAAAAAAAATCAGAACCATCGGACCGTTTTACTGTATTGACGATCGTTCGGGGCTTTTTGGACCGGTGCACTCGGATCGTGGAGGTCGTAGACGTATAACCGATCCAAAACGATTAATTTGCACACCCCTAATATATATATACAGTATACACATAATATTAATTTTGTTACCTTGATCACGAGTGTACATTTCCCATTCTCATCTCTTCTCATCAGCATTAAACTGTAGATCAGATGAGTCCATTTAAGTCCAGCAACATCCCTGGCTGATGTCAAGATGAACATCACCTCTATTCTTCAGTGTAACTTTGTTTTCTCTCTTCTTTCCACTGAGATGTCTGTTCATTTGGCCTCTCTCTTTATCTGCTTCTCTCACCCATTTCTCCACTCCCCCGTCTCCTCTCCTGCACTCCTCTTATCTTTCCCTGTCTCCCACTTTCATTCTTGACTCCTGAGATGCTGTCAGTGCTGACAGGTGAAGCGGCAGGGGAGACGGACTGGCTTGAATGCCAAACTGCTGGCATGTTATGAGTGGAAGAGGGAAAAAAAAAAAAAAATTATATATACATATACACATTCCGGTTTTTTTTCCTCTGGAGATTTCTGTCAAGTCTTCTGATTTCCTCCAGGGACATTCACTCAAAAATGAAAGTGTCTCCTTCAGGGAAAGGATCCGCTCCAAACTCTACTCGCATGCCTGCTTCGATTTTAGTGGTAATATTTAACATTTGAGCAATTTCAAACGACCTGCCACTGCACGTTACACTAACACAGAAATAAATGTGTTTCACTCAAATACGTCAAGGTAAATTGGCGTCGCTGCAAAGATTTCATCCCGTTTCCATTTTCTCTGACCTTGCCATCCTGGTTTGCAGACGGGCTTGACGACAATATGCACGGCCACATCCTCTTTCGCCCTCTTCTGACCACAGTCGAAGGCTGTCACCATGATCTTGTAGCTCTGCTGCTTGTCGAAGCTCAGCCGTTCGGTGTTCCTTATGTTACCTAGAGGTTAAAAGAAATGGTTAGAAAGGTGAGACGTGCATTTACAATAATGCACTTGCAAAGCCCTGTTAGGCTAGGTTCACACTGCACCCCGAAACGACCCAAATCCGATTTTTTTCGCCAATATGTGACCTGTATCGACAATATAAACGACACAGATCCGATTTTTTCACATGCGACCCAGGTCGCTTTGAGAAGGACCAAAGCCCTTTCCCTCCTGCTTAATTTCCTCCAATACCAGGTTGTTGACTGAGTTCCGCCGCCGCCACAGAAACCACATCGTGATGTACGATCTCATCTCCATGCTTTACGTAGACGCGCTTATACCTGTCAATTTGTGCATGCGGGACACATTTGAGTCATTTCCCGTTCATATTGGAGATGGCATACAAGTCCAGATAAGTGGGAAATGTGAACGAAGAAATTCTGAACAAATCGGATATGGGTCTTTTCAGGGCACAGTGTGAACCTAGCCTTTGAGAACAGGTTTACCAGGTTCTATCATCTAGATAATTTCATCCAAAAATAGTAATAAATATGTATATACAATGATGTTTGATGTTGACTGTAACGACCCATCAGAAAGTACCTGAAACACCCATTTTCCTCACTCACTGTATATAAATCCCCTTCACTCCCAACATACATCCAGAGCTAAAGAAGAAAAGATGAAACTCTTATTCCATATTCATTGAGTTTGCTCAAGCTTCTCCACATTTGATGGTTTTCCAGCGTGAGACCCAGTAGGTAACATTCACTGGCCTTCGGTGGAGTCTTGGCAACTAAGATTTCTAGTCAGAAAAAAAAAAAAAAAAGAAGTACGATTCGGACCCAGTTCTGCTGCCAGTTGCCTGAGGTTTTCTATTAAAAGTTTTTTTTTTTCGCATGCTGCTTTTTCTTGCGCGATTCTTCTACTCTCGGAAGATTCACAGATACAGATGCACTGAGGCATCTGCGCAGGATTGTCCTCCCACCTCCGACACATCATTTCCATACTGAGCTGAGCCAGTCATTAGAGTCTGAGCAGTTATTTAAGGGTCCCCTGACTCCCCTCTTTCTTTCTTCCCTCCTGTTCACTGTGGTTTTCTATGAACATCTTTAACATACATCTTTACCCAGCTAGTCTTGGATTAATAATTAAACACTAAAATATAATCAGGAGATTTCTCACTTAATTAGAACCGTGACATATATCTCCCATAAATCCTTTGCTCATCACCACAATATGGCACAAAAAGTACATGTTATTAAAGGTAATGAGGCAGCTTGTGGCCCAGTGGTTAAGGAACCGCACTTGAGTCCCCGGTTCAAATCCCCCTACCGCCATGTTACCACTGAGGTGTCCTTAGCATGGTATCGCCCCCACACACTGCTCCCTGGGTGCCCACTGCTCAATTGATGATGGGTTAAATGCAGAGGTCAAATTTTGTTGTGCGCTGTGGTGTGAATCACGTCAAAATGACAAAAAAAAAAAAAAAAAAAAATTAAATGTGATGATTTAAACTGACGACTTTACTTAGATCTGTTTAGTTGGACACAACATTGACACACCTGCAGGAATTAAATAAAGTTGCACACAAATTATTTGTTACTTTTTTTCTTTTCAAAGCAATCTGCTGCCACCTAGTGGGAGTCTGTAAAGGTATGATTTCCAGGATCCTTCCCTGTAATCCAGTGTACTTTTTGTATAAGGTTATTTGCGAACAGTATATTTGATAAGAGTTCTGGGGTGATTTTGACAAAGACAGGATTTACTGTGCAGAAGTGAAAGACTGGTGACACGTCTGAAGGTTTCTCTGCAGTTTCATCCTCAAGGCTTCGAGCTAAATATTTACTCGTGCTATCCTTTCTTTTTTTTTTTTTCACACTAAATGTCAAAAAACCAATGTGTGCAGTACTTTGTCCTTGAGATGATATTAGTTCTCATGCCGTGAAAAAGATTACTCAAAACGTTTAATTCCCTCCTGGGCACAGCAGTAATTACTGTCAGGTATTGATTAACACTCATTGTCCGCAGTACCATATAATTCCTCTGTTAGTTCTGGCTGTGTATTCATAGGTAAAGGTGGAATTGGCGTGTTCTTGAAAAAGGTTGCTGTTGTCAACGTTTACACTTTCACTGGGTCTAAATAAGTAAATCATTGTTGGAGAAAGTACTCAGAGGAAGGTTTAGAAAGGTACTCAGCCTTACTACCACCTGCTACATTACTGCACTCTGAAGGGAAATTCTGGGTCACCTTAAATTTGACCTGGATAAAAATAATTGAGGTTACATAAATATATGATTGTGGAACCTTGCAGCTTAAAAGCCTTTTGATGCTTGGACAGAGATGACATGAGCATAAGAGCTCAGACAGGGACACATTTACTAGATAATATAAAATCGTCCAGATTTCGACTTATTTTTAGACTTCCTCGTCCTGTTTTACGAAAAAAAAATGTATTAAAGTCTGAAACATAGTTTGGGTTTTTAACTTTAAAACTTAGAGAATAAATCTGAACCCCTAGTCACTTATTACTGCTATTAGGAAAAAAAATGAAGTCAAATAACTATACACTGAATATGATAATATTACTCTTTATACTAAGGTTTTTTTTTTTTAATTACTGCCTTGCAATAAATCCTGGAGCAGGTCACTGAGCATGATAAAGGTTAAAGTAAATCAGTTTTGATCATCATTTAATTTCTTCACATCTAGTAAATATTACTGTCTAGTTTTAACCTTTTCATTTTAATTAAAGTTTTCGGAGGATTTTTATGATGATATGAATCTTAAAAATAGTAGAACTATAGAATGTGATGAATGGTATTTGGGATTTCAGTCGTGTGGCTGTTCATGTCCATGAGCATTATTTCACAAATTTGATTTTATAGTATATTGAAAAAAAAAAGAAACAGGTTAGAGTTAAGTCAAATGTTTTCAGTGAATAAATGTCATTCATCAGCGCTGATAGAGAAAAGCGCTGAAAACATTGCATTTTCAACGTGTCTGTTATTCACACTCCATCATCGCAATCTGTCTTTGGACCTCTGCAAGGACAAGTGCATCTATTTTTGTTGTTTGTGTCTGAGGCCTTGGCTGACAGAAAGGTTGTCACTCTAATTGCTGTCAGAGAGCATAGAACAAGAGGAGAAAAGAGAGTCAGGAGAGAGGATGGGAAACAATGAGGAAGCCAGCTGCACCACCGTGAGTTAAGAAAGAAAATAAAAGGGGAGAGAGCTTGAAATGTCAGAGAAATTCATACAGTGGCCATTTGAACTGTTGCTGATGAGAAACACAGCAGCTGCAATGGCAAGGAGAGATGGCGGAGAGGCAGAGGATCGGTCGAGAGAAAACCTCCGCCAGCGTCTTTACCGTATAAAATAAATTGAAAAAAAAAAAAATTAAACACTGCAATAAAATTGTTTAGGCTCCAAATGGATCTGAGCAGGTGTTTGAAAATAAAATGTACTCAGCTTATCAGTGGCTGATGTTGTAAGAGCACAGATAATAGGAGAAAACCAGTGCTTGGCAAAGATGATAATGGTCTATCAATAGTAATAGCTTGGCTTTCTGTAATTAATGATACTGACGAGGGGAGTTATTGAATTCTGCAGAAACACGTATTCACAAATGATTGGATGGATGTGTAGTTGGATAAATAGATAGATGGATGGATGATTGATGGATAATGGAAGGAGAGATGGATAGATATATAGATAGATGGATGGATAAACAGAAAGATATATAAATGGATGGATAAATATGCATTTATAGAGCGAGAGATGGATGGATTGATGGCTTATAGATGGATACATGGATGATGGATAACTATATAGTTAGATAGATGCATGGATGGATGGTTTAAGGTTAAGAAAACCTTTATTTGTCCCACAGTGGGGAAATTGCTATCCTAATCCTATAGATCAGTGGTCCCCAACCAGTACCGCTCCATGCGTGAATTGGTGCTGGGCCACAGAAAAATAATGTTTCCTTTTGTCCCCATCTGTCTATTACTTCCACTTGATCCATACCCATATCAACAAAAGAACTGACCAATAGAATGGCTAGGATTCCATCATCAATAATGCATATATTTGATCAGGAAATATTTTCTCAGTGAAGACAACAACAATAAACTCAAAATGACACAGAGTCATTGATACAAGATTCTAACTTTTTATACCGGTCTGGTAGCAGAAAATTATAGGCTGTGTGCACTTCTGTGTGAAATCCTTGTTGTGCCCAGGCACAGTTAATTTGGGTAGGAAGATTTTATAGGTAGGAAAATATTTCAGAACACCAAAAATTACATTTTATTAAGGGGTATTAATTTGCCAAAAGTTAACGACCGGTCCGTGAAAATAGTACGAGTCATTTAACAGGTCCGTGGCACAAAAAAAGTTGGGGAACACTGCTATAGATGGATGATGAATACCTATATAGATACTGTAGATGGATAGATGGATGGTTGGATAGATGGATGGAGGATGCATAGATAGATTGATGGATAGAAAGATATATATACATATATGTGTATATATGTATGTATATATATAGATATATATATATATATATGTATGTATATATGTCCAATATATATTATATATAGAGGGAGGGATAGATTAAAGATGGATAGATGAATGAAGAATAGCTGCAAAGTTAGGTAGTTGGATAGATATGTGATAGATACAGTATACGGATAAATGGATGGATAATTGCATAGATGCATAGGTTTTCCATAGATACAATTATATTCAGGTCTGTCCATTACTGACATACACTGTCTATATTGCAAAATGCATATGCGTTTAAAACACTCTATGTATTCCTTTCTTTTAATATAACCCTCGCACGACTCGGAGTCGTCTCCCACACGTCTATCTTTAGCGGAGACCCTTCATGTTTATACGTTATAAGTTCAGCTACATTCATCCACGGAATGGCTTTGTCCTTTCATCGTGACATTATGCATGCTGTTTGTTATTGAATGAGAAATACCAGCGGTTCCGGCTGAGCACATTTATCTAGGAAAGTTTAAGCAAAGGGCTTTAATTATAATTTAATAAGCTTAACCTCTTATGTTTGATGGCTGCATTTCTGGATCCGTAAAAAAAGTAACAATTGCTTTCTGTAGTCAAACATGTTGTTAAATAATATAATTAATTAACAGAAAATAATTTGATGAAAATTGTCAAACCATCATGTTTGACCTTTAGGCGGACGAGACAAATGTCTATATTTAATAACTACGTTGACTCTGCTCGTCAGTCAGTCATAGTCGAAGGACAACACACTCACCGTTGCGATCGATGGCAAACGGCGTCCCAGGAGTGACTATTTCGTAGTTGCAGATTTGGCTGTACTGTGGTGAACAGTCCTGGTCCCAGGCCTCCACCTGGAACACCATGAAAAAAAACATTAAAAACCTTAAAAAAACTGTTTGCAATGAAATCTATTTTTAATTTGTGAGAAATATCTCCTTTTTCTGTAAAGCACTGACAGTCTCTGCACTGATGCTGTTGAAGAACATTCAGATAGTGGAATCTTTGACATCTGACATCTTCCTAGCCTTCATGAACATCAAGGTTGACATTTCTGAACCATCCATCCATCAAGTCAACCATTATCTACCTCTCACTCTTTTGCAGGGATACTTGTGGGTGGGACAAGCATTGTTGTCCAGCATAAAAAGAAAGATAAAAGATAAACAGCCATTCAGGCACAGGCTTCATACTTGTCTCCATTTTTGGTCCATTTCGGGGACAAGATAGAACCTACTTATATTTCATGTGGGCCAGACATGTGGGCCAGACATTCCCATTCGTTTTCCCTTCATGCAAATAAGTAAAATTATATTATAGTATATTGTGTGACCTATACATTTATAACAATACCCTGAACATGAATTGCTTTTTTTTTTTTTTCAATTTTTGAAAATACTGAGTCCGGATTAAAAACCCCGGTGGACCAGTTTTGGTCCACAGGCCGTATATTTGATACCAATGCCATACAGAATTAAACACATTAAAAATGTTAAATATGTATTTGCTCATTTGTTATGTACATATCAACTGATTGGCTACTGGTAAATCAATGTAGCTCTACAGCCCAATACAATTTCATTCTTACAGCGTGTGATATATGATCTACCAGAACTCCCTTTACGATCTACTGGTAGATCCAGATCTACTTATTGGGCTGATTAATAGGACATAAAAGCGCCACCATCGTCGTCATAATTTATGAGACACCTAAATTATGAGAAGGTCCATTACATTATTATTATATATATATATATATATATACCGTGCCAGAACTGTAGTGTACCTGTAAAATGCTGTCGTAGATTTTCCCTTCTGTCACCGACGCCTTGTACTGCGGTTCCCTGAACACGGGCGCAAACTCGTTGACATCGTCCACCTGGATGTGGACCACGGCCCTGGGTGGAAAAGGAAGCGGAGACGGTGTGAAAAAGTGAGGAGGCGGAACAGAGAAGTACGGAGGCACGAGTGTGTAGTTAATAAAGCAGACTGTGTGTGAGAGAGAGAGAGATGAGTGACCATAATGAAGAATGACAGGATGTTTTCTTCACCACGTTTCTACTTGGTAGGAGAATAAACCACTATTTTTTTTTTTCTTGCAAAAATGAATTATTAAAGCATCATATTTATTTACTGCATACCCAGACAAAAGATACATTTGGTCAAAAAAATTCTGTGAGTGAGAAATAACCTAAATACAAGTTTATAATTTAACTGCTTTTATGATCGGTTTGGAAAGATCTCATCTTGACAGGTTTGATTTTGATCCACCCTGTCCATTAACACACTACAATACTAGGACGTGTGGACAATGTGACAGTGGAGTTTGTTGTTTAATCCACCTGAGGCGTTCAGTTTATGAATGAGGAACTTGGTTGACTTAACTCCTTAGAGTCTGTTTTTTTTTTTGCATGAGAGATTGAGCTTCTCCAGGAGGAGAACTGAGAATGATACCGTAGAAGACTGACAGTTGACTTTTCTTTAGATTGACATAGATCTATACATTCATTCATTCATTAAATTCATTCATCTTCTTCTGCTTGTCCATTGCCGGGTCGCAGGGGCAGCTGACACCACCCAAATCACATTGGTGGGGGGCCCACAAGAAGTGATGTGGGTAGGGACGGTGCTATGCTCAGAGCACCTCAGTGGCATCCTGGCAGCTGGTGGATTCGAACCGGGGACCTTGCGGACCCAAGCCCGCTTTCTTAACCACTAGGCCACCACTGCCACAATTTATACAATTTCTGAATATAAGACACACTTAAAACCTTTTAATTCTCAAAAAAATCGACAATGCTCCTTATACTCTTCTGCTCCTTATAGTACGGTACTCTGGATGTATGTGTTTTTGCATTCATGTTTTTATGTACAGTATATTTCTGATTTTAAAGACTTACAATGAGACATATATATATATATGTGTGTGTGTATATATATGTATATATGTGTGTATATATATATATGTGTATATATGTATATATATATATAGTTATGTGTGTATATATATATGTATATATATATATATATAAGTATATATATATATATATATATATATGTATATATATGTATATATGTATATATATAATGGGTGGTGTTGGCTTAGTGGTTAAGGAATTGAACTTGTGCAGGAGGGTTTCAGGTTCGAGTCCACCATCTACCAGGTTACCACTGAAGTGCGTTGAGTGAAGTGTTGTGAGTGACAACACTGCACTGCACCAGTGTCTTTTCCACTGCTCTGTGAGTATGGATGCAAGAACATGCGTACTTCACTTTTCTTTTATTTCTCTCCATATCTACATGCATTTCTCAGAAACTATACAAACCTCCGGTTATTTAACTGAAGGCTGAAGATATTTTTTTTCTCACATATTACGGTGTTACGCAAGAGTCTGCCGTTCGGAGCTGAAGCCAAAAAGTACCCTAGTTAGATACGACAACAGAATTTTCAAGGACCAAACTTTTTGTGCACTTCTCTCTTATTCTGCCACGGAAAACTCGCTGACCTCCAAGCCCGGGAGACTAAAAACGCACTCTGCTCCGAGTGACGCAAAGGAAACAATAATTTGGACGTTTTTTCCTCATTTGCGACCTTGTCTGCCGCGAACTCACAAAGCAACTGAGGAAGCACAGCTGGTTAATTAATGACATTAACCTAATGAGGACTGCTCAGAATGTCATGCCAGGATAATGACACACGGACACGTAAACACACTGAGAGACAACATTTCACAGAGGAATAAGAGTTTGCAATTTCTGAAACATTTTAAGCACCAGTTTTTCTTATTCTTCAGAAAAAATGAACTGATCCTTAAACCTGCAAACACTGGTGGAACTTTTTTCATTTTTATGAATGAATGAATGAATGAGTTTATTTCGAGAGAGGCACATAAGATAGCAGACAAGGACCAAACAATTTCATCAACTGTCTCGAAAAGGAGTGGGTAGAAGTTAAACTTATTCATTCCCACCCCTTTC